>JAJGRW010001378.1:108003-365698 GCA_025461045.1 Carex parvula | reverse complement strand
AGTACAACATTCATTTTTTTCATTTTCAAAGTCCAAATCGTCGATCCAAACCGTTCAACATGATCATCTAAATAAAATGTACTTGCAGATCAAATTTTATATTTTTTTTGAATTTTTTTACTATTTATTAAGATGGGTACAAATTCAATGGTCTAAGTATGGCTATTTTTTGTAAAATACTTAATAAATAATAAAAAAATTCAAAAAAAATATAAAATTTGATCTGCAAGTACATTTTATTGTGGAGATCATGTGGAACAGTTGGATCGACGATTTGGACTTTGAAAATGAAAAAAAATAGGATGTTGTAACTTTGTTGTAACTCAAATTTGTTGTAAGTGGATCCCTCCTCATAATTCAATTATAGATTATGGATGGATGGAGCTATTGACCACATGGGCAGGAGATTTGATTTCCTGTTATGTCTACCGAGCAAAATGAAAGATGCAAATAAACAACTAGCAAACTCGCTAATTAGCTCAGATGGTAGCTCCTAAAATGGTTATTCAAGTGACACATATAAGGGGACGATTGTAAAACTCTTACTAATTTAATAATAATATGCACAAAAACACAATTCGCATCCATGGATTATGCTCTTCTTCAATTGACTGATTACTAATTACTAATCACTTTTTTAAGTTATGTTGGAAATTAAGTTAGGTATTTGCATATTACTAATCACTTATCATAGGTTACATTGTTGAAGACTTATAACAGATCTCTCATAGGAGATTGTTCAAGGATTATAAAAAATTAATTAAAAATACAGAATTATTGATAGAATCATTCGAATGTAAACCTTCAAGATCTTTCGTTTGTGTGACATCAAGTAAATTCAAATTTTCTATATTGATTTCAAATTATATTTTGTCAAGAACGACATCTAGTTTAGTAGCTAAATCAACTTTTTTTATGTAAAAGGTTGCGTATTCAAAATCTAACATTGACGGAGATATAAAACAAAGAAGCTCTACTAAAAAGAAAAGTACATTTCCTCATTCACACTATTGTGCATGATCGATGCTAAAAACATGTGTCCATCAATTTTGAGCTTTATATCTTATTTTCTCCATTTTTTATTTGGGTGTAACTCTGCGGGCCGGATTTAATATCGTACTAGAAGTGACTAAGTATCCTTCATGTTTTTTAAAATCTTCAAAACCGTATATTACGATTTAATTGATCTTTCAATTTTTATATGTATTACCTCCTCACTCCCCTTCCTTCCCTCCCCTCTCTATTTTTTTGTTACATATTTACCCTCCTTTTAAAGTAATATATAATATAAGAATTTTAAAGAACTTTCATGTAAAATTCATTATTGACTCTTTAGTTTCTTCAATTAACTTCTTCTTTTCAAATGGTTGCCTCGTGCATGTGTGCTCCCTTTTTTATTCGAAAGGGAGAAAATTTTCGGAAAGCAACTAAGCAAGAAAACAAAGCGAAATTTGTTTTTAAGCTTGAATACTTTGTTTTCATGTTATTCAGTTTGTAGTGATTGCATGTAAGATAGTAAGCTCCGTAGAAGAAAATTAATTAAAAGGAAAAGAAGTAGGAACTCGATTATTCATGAAATGATGAAAATAAGTTGGTATTAACTTTCGATAGTTGTAAACAAAATCTGATTTTTTGGACAATCATATCCATATGTCTAAATTTAAATTAAAAAATTTACGAATGTTATTCTTATTAATTAGTTTGATGTTTTTTTTTTTGAAGGTTGGTGGCAAAGGTTGCCACGAACGATATATTGATAAAAGAGATATTTACATATGGAGACATAAACTCCAAACCGAAAAGAAAAAGAAAAAGTAGAACTAAATTACTCTACCTAGCAAATATTGCCGCAAGCAATGAACAAAATTTAATGATAAAAGATACAGATCTAAGCACTGGTAGACCACATGAGGATATCAATGGTTGTATCATTAATTAATAGAGACACTTGCCGTCTTCTGTTTGAGAATAATCTCATATTCCGCTCCCTCCATAAAGCCCAAACACCCACCGCCCAGAGCAATCCATTGTGTAATTTGTCCCGATGAGTCAGGAGGCTTTGCTGATCTGACCATAATGACAGTAGGTCGGCCCCTCCTGCTGCTGTGGAATTGTAATGAGCGCAAATACCCCTCCAAAATGTATGTGAGTAGGTGCAGTCCCACATGATATGATCCCGTGTTTCCACGGATTGGGATGTGCATAGGTGGCATCCCTGCTGGATGTTGCACCCTCGATATATGAGTACCTCCTGAGTAAGAATCTTGTCCGCCAACATCAACCAAGCAAAGATCTTGACTTTCATTGGGACTTTTAATTTCCAAAGTAACGGAATCTCGTCTCGCATGCCTCTGTCGTGCATAGCCCTGTAAGCCGAGGCGCAGGAGAAAAAACCGGATGTCGTCCATCTCCATTTGGTACCATTTCAAATCTAGTCGACGCTTCGAAAAAAGGAATGAGTGCGGCCAGGTCCTTGAAAACGAACGATGGGTCCGGGGCCCGTTGGATGTCTGCGACCGATGTTATGTTGAGCAATCTACTGACCGTGGTGGCCCATAGCCCAGTGGGTTCCGCTTCAATTCTCCACAACCATTTGGTTAGTAGGGAATCATTTTGGCAACGGAGATCGATTACTCCCAGCCCCCCATTTGCCTTCAAAGAACAGACCTTTTCCCAATTCACTAAGCAGTTTATGCCTTTGCATGTCGCATTCCCCTTCCACAGAAAACCCCGCCGCATCTATCCAACTGCTTTATGACTCCCTTGGGTATCTTGAGCGCTTGCATGTAATGCAATGGCATTGCCGATAGTACCGCTTTCACCAGCGTAACTCTACCACCGTATGATAGGAAGTTGGACGTCCAGCCCTCCATTTTGCTCTGTACCGCCGTATGATAGGATGTTGATAGACATACACTTTACTGATGTTAATTATCTACTGTATCTTTTATTAAATCAGAATGATCATACCATACCATCTTGTATTATGTATTTTTTTTATGAAACTAATTTTTAAAAATAATATTTAATTCTCCTATATCTGAATTCTACCCTTATGTAAATTATTCGTTTCTTCGATATTTGCTGATATGCTTAGGTGATTGGAATAAGTTGTTTAAGGTTAGAAAAAAGTCAGTTTTTTTAGCTACCATTTCATACAAAAAAAAAAACAAAGTTGCCACAACTTTTAGGTTTTGCAATTTTATCAGGGATGCAGCTTTTATGTGCGCATCCAGTTTGGTATTTTTTAACCAATTCCTTCGTTCCCGGTAAAAAATGAAAATTTTCTAATACCCATGTCAAAAATGAATTTTTTTCCAAAAACGTACCATGTCAATTCTCTTCATTGTTTTTTAAAAGATGGTAACTATAACAAAATTCATGAGATTTCCGTAGGAGGTTATTGGTTTTATATAGTGTTTACGGTGCTTTTAAGTGGAGTTTTGTACAAATTTTGTTATTGGATTGTAGAGGACCTCTAATAGGAAGGAGGTTGTGATTCTTGTGAAGGTTTGAAGGCAACAAAGTAATGTAAGAGAGAGATGGTAAAAAATAATAAAAAATAATATAACAACGCTTCCTGTAAGTTACTTTACATGATGGTTAAACAGAAAAACAGAAAAGACATTCGATGTATAGTATTCTCCATAATTTGCACCTTCTAAAAAAAAGATATATAGTCAAGTAATACTTTTTTTTATCTTGACTGTTTGTAAGGTTGAATCACTCGTAACAACTTTGGGATATTACGCTGATATGACACTTTAGAAAGTTCTATTGTTTTGTCATATTTACGCTCCTAATAATATAAATGGCAAATTCTGGAATGGACCAAAAATATTTTGGACCGTTCATTTATTCACGATTGAACGGTTCAGATAATTTGTAAGAAGCAAAATTCTCGGTTAAATTTAACAGAATTTTTTTTCGGAAGGGTAAAATAGATATTTAACATGTGATGTTCTTCGTTAGTCTAATCGCTCCGTTAACTTTTTTCCCACCTCCCGCAGTGAGACGCAACCCACACCACAACAAAAATGCAAAATGAGGTTATACCGGCGCTGAGAGAAACGCCAGCCTTTCCTCTCCGCGCCAGATCGAAGCAAACAAAACGCCGGCGTTTCCACTCCGCTCGCCAGACCAATACTTTGACAGATCTGTTCAATCCATTGCTCGCTTAGTCTTATCCCAACTCTCTAACCCTTCTCTCTCCTCACGCATATTTCAGATCTCAAAAAAAAAAGAAGAGATGGAAAAATTGCCGACTCCAGGAGGGGTTGCCAGTTGCCACTCTACTCGCAAACCCTAATCCAGATTCTGGTTCGGATCTTCCTGAGATCGTTCTTCAGGTCTTGGATCTGAGGCCGATTGGGAATAGCAGCACTCGATACATGTAAGTTTTCCCTTTTCCTTTTTTTTCTTTAAATTTGATTTCTGCTTTCTCACGCTTCAAATGTTTAAACCTTTTCTCTTCATGTTCGTAGGTCCACATCTGATATCTCGGTGATTTCCGGGGTTTCTCTTCTGACTTTATGTAGTTTACGTGCATGATTCTCAGTGTTGTTACTGGTATGGTTTGATGGGCGTGAGTTTGAGAAAATTTGCAGTACTGACTGTGAATTTGAGGAAATATGTCAATCTTTGAGTCGAGCTGGTGTTTCTGATTCTACAATATTTGGATGAGGAGAAATTTAAGGAATCCGTGCACAGGCAAGTTATTTTCCTATTTTCTGTATATTTTTTTCTTTGTCTTTCAATTTTGACGTGTTTCTAAATATTTACTTCGACTACCTAATATGCGAGCTAGCTTATTACCTCCAGAGGAATAAACTTTTGAGTAGCTTAAAAAAAAGAATTTAGAAATTAATGCAAGGGTTACTGGGTCCCATCTGATATAGTTCTCTCTGTACCACGTGGGGCCTACATGTCAGAAGAAGAATAAACAGATCATTCCGGTGCATGTTTAGATGCAAAATGTACACAATTGGTGTCAATTGCAATTTCCAATGATTAGGTGGTTTTCTCTGTAAAATAACATTTTTGGTGTTAATTGCAGAGAAGTGCAATTATAGTTATACGCTTTTAGAACAGTTTTTTTAGGTTGAAAAGTCAACTTCTGCTGCTTTGCAGTTTCTGATCAGTTGTCTAACTTCAGTAAGGTTGCACATTGAGGGCAATATGGTCATATAACTGCAACTCTATAATTTTTGTGGATTATATTGTGGCCAGATGCTAATCGTTGTATAATTTTTTTTTCTTTATCTACTTTGTTATAATTTGGTCGACGTTGCAACAATATTTGCTTCGTCAGGTTGCAAGAAAAAAACAGCAGATTTATTGTTGTACATTAATAAGTACTCAGCTTTTACTTCACTGAAAATATTCGAAAACAAGTGACTGTGGTATGTTAGGATCCCTAAAAATTGGGAAGATAATTGACCAATCCTATTAAGGATGCCCAATTACTCCTACATAAAAAGCCGCGATATGACTTGTCCTAAGTCCTAATATTATATTTCATAATTATATGTTTGTATGACTTTTTAGCTATCCTGCAACGTTGAGCAGCAGTTTGTATCAGCACTGATATATCATGAAATAAGAAACCATGAGGAGAACAAAAAAATAATAGGAAAGAGATAAACTACAGATCACAAAATAATAAAAGTAAAAATAAAACATAAAATTATATATATTCGTATAATATACTGGTATCATTTTGTTTGTGCATTTACCATCTATGCCAGTACTGGTGCAATATTGGTACAACACCTGGTATGGTAATAGTTCTTTTGAAAATGACCGAGTGTGGGACCCTTGTTGCAGGCTGGAGCAAGAGTCCAGATTCTTCTTCAACATGAAATACTTTTGAGGAGAAGGTGATTGGGGCAGAGTGGGATGAGGTTGAGAAATATCTATCCGGCTTCACCAAGGTTGACGACAATTGCTACTCCATGAAGATTTTCTTTGAAATCAGGAAGCAGAAATATCTCGAGGCTCTTGACAAGTATGGTGATCTTCCTCCTGCTTCTTTATTTGTTATATTATTTCTTTCCCGGGCTTTGGGTGTTTGCTGACCAGGCCAGCCAGGCAAGGGCAGAGCCAAGTGGAGTCAGGGGTGGACACTTGCGGACCCCTGGCTCAAAAGAATTTAAAAAATATACTGCTATTTATGCCTTTCTTAAAAAAGTTTATAAAAATATACTTAAAGCTTCAAAAATTATAAAATTTTGCCTGTCACTTTTAATCTAGAATTTAACCTGGTACATGGTCTCTTTTAATCTAGAATTTCGATCCTGTCACTATGGGCGCACAACCAAAATTTTGATTCATACTAGCTGTATACAAATTGAGCAGTAGTTCTGCTTGTTTCTTTGGTTCTTTTGGTTTGATTATTAAATTGAGACCTCATCAAATTTAATCATAATTTAAATATCTCTCTCTTGATATCGGTTTGTTCAGTACCATTACCAGGTATGTTACTGAGGTCACTAATTTGCGCTGGGGTGCTGGATTTGAGCTAGGCTTAAATATGTAGATAAAGGAACCATGGCTTATGAGTTTCAAATTTTTGTAATGATCTTTATAGTTCCTAAGTGGTATAACATGTGTGATTTTCTTGGTTTATTTATGCAACAGCAAATCTAATTTGTTGTGGCGCACTATATATTGCAGGAGGAAATAACGGGCATGATGGGCACCAATCTCATCTCTTGCCAGATCTGGATTAGTGCTTAACGGGTCTATTAATGGGGCTGTTATGGGTGATGGTTGCAGTTGTAGTTCTTCTGTTTTTTATTTTGGTTTTAATTTCCCCTTTATGGTATCCTAGTTGTAGTTTATTTCTGTTTTTTGGAGGCTGTTTTTGAAGAGGAGTCCAGTGCAATGCTACTGGTTGGGGTGAACAGTGGTACCAGAAAAAAGATGAGTGTTGGTTTAATTGGTGTCAGTTTACTGGTATTGTTACTGGTATATGACATGGTATTTGATGGTGTTGTATTATTAATTTTCTTGTACTCAGTTTTGATCTTAATGTATTTGAAATTGTTCTTTAGAGTGTAAAGTACAGTGCATAATATGAAAATAATTCAAAACATACATTTTTCTACTTTTTTTTACATTTTCTATAGCCAAATCATACTTATAAATGTCAATTGTATAGAATTTCATCGTTATTTGCCTCATAAAACCGAGTACAGAGTACAGAGAAATCTCTGTATCGCATTTATTTAGATACATCAACCCAAAAATTCATATCACCTGTAGTAACATAATTTCTCCATTTTATATTAGAGCCGTCTGATACATTTCGCACGAATATTGAAAGATCCACTGCATTTCACTTGGAGCAGATCTAAACATAAATATTATGTTACCACATAGAATATCGACTCCCACTTGCAACCTCTAAAGGGACACCTCCTTTGAAATCAAGACCATTCACCCGTCGTCGAACGGCTCTGATTTACAAATCCACAATTTAGCAATAAAATGAACAGTAAATAATATGAAAAAAATTCAAAATAAATATTTTTACTTTTTTACATCTTATATGACCTAGATCTTGATCCAATACACAAGAGTTGAGGCTTAGGAACCTTAGGTGTGGTCAATTGAACCTTTCTAAAGAGTTTAGCACAAGGTACCAGCAAGAAATGCATCAACTCGAACTGGTAAGCTCTGTTCTGGCAAGCCAGTACGGGTCTTACCAGAGTGGTGCGGCCTTGCCTTACCAAGTAGAGTACGGCCTAGCCGTACCAACTTGGTACGGGCCGTACCACTAGAGGCAGATCACAGATGAAGTCTGAAACCCTGGAAACGCCTTTTATCCATAATCAAAACACAGTTTACATTTCTTCTAGCACTTTATTACATCTGTTTGCATTGTTCGATTTGTTTGAATTGATCTTTTAGGAACTTAAATACCAAACCCAATCTTTCTCATTTCTAGTTTTTAATTGAGTTCGGTGGATTCTAACCTAACAATTGCCCGTCCCTGTGGATCGATACCCGATTATATTACTCGATACGGGTTGTGCACTTGCAACCCTTACTCGTGAAGTGTAAGCGCGGTTTTAAAAGGTACGCCCTCAAGTGTACCGAAACTTGCGTTGCGTTTTCGCGCGAACAAACACCCCTATCTGGACCAGTGGAAAGCAACAGTTTTGTAAAATACTTAATAAATAGTAAAAAATTCAAAAAAATTAAAATTTGATCTCTAAGCACATTTTAATATAGAGATCACGTTGAGTAGTTTGCCAATCCAGATGGAGATAAAATGCACTGAGCCTCTTTAATATTTGTGCTTAAGCAGATCTAACGGTTCAGATCAGAAATATATTTAGGCGCCAAGCGAAAAAAATCTCCCCCACAAAAATCCAGATCTGAAATATACAGATTCTTCACTGCATCATTAATACAACTTTACGTGTAGCAAGTCTAATTTCAGTGTCTTACTCTCGTCCATTTAGCCGCTGCATATATTGCTACATAGAAATGCATACATAAAACGCATTCAGCGAAAATTTTGGAGCAATGAAATGAAGAAAGAAAAACAAGCGCCAAATCCCGCCTAAACGAATTTCGGGTAAATAAAGAACACGCTCTTCTTTGACAGATCTGTTCAATCCATTGCTGCTTAGTCTAATCCCAACTCTCTAACCCTTCTCTCTTCTCACGCAAATTTCATATCTCAAAAAGAAAAAAAAAACAAGAAGAGATGGAAAAATTGCCGACTCCAGGAGGGGTTGCCAGTTGCCACTCTACTCGCAAACCCTAATCCAGATTCTGGTTCGGATCTTCCTGAGATCGTTCTTCAGGTCTTGGATCTGAGGCCGATTGGAAATAGCAGCACTCGATACATGTAAGTTTTCCCTTTTTCTTTAAATTTGATTTCTGCTTTCTCATGCTTTCAATTTGAAGTCGGAATAATTAAATTTTAATAAACCCCTAAAAAAGAAAAGTTAAATTTTCTATTTTAAGAGAGAACAACAATTTAAGAAATGTTTAAACCTTTTCTCTTCATGTTCATAGGTCCACATCTGATTAATTTCGTTCCTTTTTAAATAGTTGATCTTCGTAAGTTGGTTTTAACTGTGCATAGGTTGGTCTTTAAATTGGATGAGCTTGGAATGGAAATTGCTGAAATTGTTGTTCCAGCGGCACTGGCACTGGCAAGTATGGTCCCATTGCCTCTCTTGTTGACACTGCTTTTATTGGTCACATAGGTTTGTGACTGTTCACCTAACTTTGTTTAATGGGTCTTTGTATATATTAGAGACCAAATATTTGGTAACTTGTGTCATTAGTCTATTTTGTAAGATTTTTCTTTCACTTTCGACCCCAACAATTATTGAAGTTGTTAAAAATTTCAGTTGTCAACATGTCATTGAGAATTTTTCAATTTTAGATTTAGTTGCTACTGGTTGGGGGTGAACAGTGGTACAGCCAAGCAGTGGTTTCCTAAAAAGATATGAGGCATGGTTCTCAGTGTTGGTTTTACCTTGCAAGACCTCAAAATAGAAGGACCTATATTGAGATAAGCTGATGCATATCAAATGAAAGAGTGTCAAAACTTGTTACTACCATCCTTTGTCAAACTTATAAAAAAAAAACTGCACATAGTTCTATGACTTGTTATAGAAAAAGAAAATTGTAGAACAGTGGTACTAGACAGTGGTACCGGAAAAGAGATGAGTCTGAGGCATAGGTTCTCAGTGGTTCAATACAGTTGTGCTAGAGAAAGGTATAAATATTTGAGTGGTGCTGCAATTGCACATGTTATATCTCAGTAAGTTTGATTTATTCCAACACTCTCATGTATTCCAAGAACTGATGTCTATATTACAAAGGCAAGTATGCTCTTTTTTCCTTTAGTGCATTCATTGCTATTTTTTTGCTTTAGTGCATTCATTCCTGTGTTACTGATGGATATTTTGGGTTTTTATCTTCCAAAATTAGTCCACCATTTTTTTTGTATGGATGCTGCTAACAGCTAAATGTTGGATTAGTGCTTAACGGGTCTATTAACGGGTCTGTTATGGGTGCTGGTTGCATTTGTAATTCTTCTGTTTTGGGAGAGGTCCAGTTCAATGCTACTAGCTGGGGGTGAACAGTGGTACCAGAAAAAGATATGAGTCTGAGGCATGGTTCTCACTCAGTATAGATCCAACCCATTTCTTTATAAAAATTGCCTATCTAATGCAACTTTTTGCCACCCCTTTCCTTGATGATGTTTACAGATGCATATTATAACACATATTTGATATCCATATAACATTTGTTAACAATCCCTGTATTTTGTTCACCAGCGGGTAGATTACACCATCTTGGAAGTTTGGCTACATGGCCGGCAGGGATGTGGGACACCGCAAAGGAAAATGTGGGATACGGCATGGGCGGCAGGCCTTTGGGTCTTGTGGAAAGAAAGGAATGCGAGAACATTCGCGGATAAATCAAAACCAGTGCGAATCCTAATTGATACAGCGGAAATGGAGGTCCATAATTGGTCTTCATTTAGATAATTAGGCAGGAGTAGTGAGCATGTACATATCTTGTAACTTATTTTTATTTTTCCAATAATCTTGTAAGGTAAGTGTACCTTACAATTAGGACCCTGTAAAACTCTTTTTTTCTAATCAATCAACTGTTGGACCTCTAAGGTTCCAACCTTCAAAAAAAAAAAACAATCCCTGTATTTTTTGTTTAAAAATTTCTACTGGTTGGTGTGGCTTCTTTCTAAAAACTATAACTTGCAATGGATAGGCATGGGCCCGCTCTATTTAGATAAGAACATATGCTTTGACTTGTCCAATTTCAGTTGAGTTCATGGAGCAAGATTGAACGGGATAATGGAAATGTGCTCATGTTTGATCTATTTTTATTTTCTTATTTCGTGAATCTATAAAGTGGAAGAATTTTCATGTAAATTGTCAGACCAATTTATTCTACAGATATTCAAGGTTCTAATTAGAAAAAGAAAAAAACGTTGAATGCAAAAAAGAAAAATGAAAAAAATTTAGAACAATAGTCTTATTTCCTATATTCATTTTTGACCCGAATATCAAGTCAGCATGTAATTAGTTCTGCACATAGTAAATTTTTTCCTTGTTTTTAGCAAAAATTCTTTATTCAAGAGAAACCTTGTACTTCGGTCAAGTCTGGTTCAAACAAGCCTCTTACTCATTTTATCTGACCAAGTAAAAAACTCCTTTCAGACAAGGGTAAAGATATTGACAGAGCTACTTATGGCTCAGGTGCACGGCTAATAGAGACAAAAATGAAAAATGTATCACAGATGCGCAGCATGAAGCTAAAATAGCTCCGTCAAGATCTTTACCCTAAGTACAAAGCTTAGACCTAATTACAGTTTCATAACATAACCCAGTTAAATAACAAGAAGAAGCATGACTTCAAAATCAGAATATGATCATGATCAGCTAGACCTAGATGCAAATCTACACCTTAATTCCTACAATCTCACACGAGGGGGATGGGGGAGCGGTTATTAAAAAAAACATAAGAAAGAATATAAATCTTTTACCTAAAACACAAGTCTCAAAAGGCCCACCAATTAGCCTCCCTCAAGTAAAATCACATATAACTGAAAAAACTAACAAGATGAAAATGTTAGAAGGAGGCATGAAATATTCATCACATGCAAACAACAAGCAACTGCAGTGGCTTGGGCTCCTTACCATGAAGAACGAGGCACAAAAAGCTGATGATATGTTGATGCCAATAACAAACCTTCAAATATCAGAATCAGCTGAACCGCTCTATTTTATGATGAAACTAAGACAAAGCATGAATATACTGGTAACCAAAACAGCAAGATATTTATGAAAAATATTATTTAGAAAACTACACAGAACAATCTCGTATCATAGTATCATACTCAATTCAGAGTCCATGGTAAATTATCAGAGATCCATGGTTTGATAGATATCAAAACAGAAACTACAATCATTATGACACTCCACAGGAACCACTTTATCAGAGATCCGTGGTTTGGTAGATATCAAAACAGAAACTACAATCATTATGACACTCCACAGGAACCACAAAACAAGGCAAAAAAAATCGTCAGGCAGAAAGGAAAATTGACATACAAACTGGTAATGATTGTCAAACCGATGCTTCAAACCCAGAGAAAGAATCAGTTACCTGCTTTGGCCTCCCTCTAATGAGAGGGTCTTGTGTGTGCGTGAGAGAGAGACCGGTGAGAGGATACAAAGCGACTGGAGAGAACGAGGGAGTGGGAGATACGGAGCAAAGGGAGAAAGGGCGACCGACGGGAAGGGGGAGATACGGAGCAAAGGAGAGGGGCGACCGACGGAAGGGCTATGCGAATTCGGCCAAGGGAGGGAGCGATCCACGAGAGGAAGAGACGACGGGAGGGAGAGATCTCAGACCGATGCGAATTTGCCAAGGAGGGGGCGATCCACGAGAGGAAGAGACGGGAGGGTTTGGAAGATACACCAAAACGCATCAAAAGAAATCAACGGAAAGCTAACGGGAGCGTTAAGAACGAATTAAAGGAAAGCTAACGGAGAAATTTATGTAAAATATAATACCGATTTTACCCTTCAAAGAATGAAGGGCTCTGATTCATCCGTCCAAATTGAGCGCTGTATTTTTTGGTCCACGGCAGAATCACTCAATATAAATATAACAAAAAGGCCGAAACGATATTAATTGTAATTTTTTTATTGTAATCGGTTAGTAAATCAAATTATAATTAGTCTAAAAAAATTAATAAACTGTGTAGTGAGATTTTATACTTTATCTGTGGTGGAAGAAAAGAAAACTCAATGATATCACTAATATCAATTTTAACAAGTTGTCATAGAAAATAAACTAATTTAACAGAATTCTAATGTAATTTCTAAATTCATTTGAATTTACTTTTTTTTTTTTTAAGCACCTTCGCCATTGATGAAGGAGTTTAAAATTTCGCTATTTATTAAAAATAAAAATAAAAACATGTCCATTTTTGAAAGGTCCAGCTACTCTGATAACTGATAAGTACAAATTTGGAAACAGATAAAATCAGTATTTTGATCCCTTTTCTTCGGCATCAGACAGCGAATCCTTTTCAGCCCTAAAACTGGACTTACGACTTCAATTCATCTCCATTATTTACAAACCTGAGGCCATCATCCAGTCTAGCTATAGCACTCTTTGTTAACGGAGGCATATCCTTTTAATTAAACTGGAGAGGAATACATACAAGAACATCACTCATTCACATCCATCATTTTGACACCTGACCATTTCTGTCTCTCTCGTAGTCTCCTTCCTCTCCAATCGCACAGTAACCGCCGCACTCTCTCACTCTACAAACCTAGCCATGGCGAGCGCCACTTCACCACTCTCCTTCCTCATTTCCCACCCCCAAAACGCTAAAACCATCCCTTCCTCTCTATCTCCTTCTCTCCATCTTCCCAGACATAACAATCTAACACGACTCCACTGCGCCACCAGCTCTACGACCGAACTCTCCGCCAGTTCTCCAGCGCCGAAGAACCGCCGACCAGCTGAAGAGAACATTCGTCAGGAGGCCTCCCGCCTCCACCCTCACTGCAACTCCGAATTCTCCGCCTGGTACTCTCCGTTCTGCTTATAATTAATTTGTCTCCTTTTTCTTTATAAGAGTGGACAGGAGCCCATTTGTTTCCATTGTAACAAGAATAGTTATTTACAAATACTGATACCAAACTGTTGGTACACAGAGGCAGACCCTAAAAACAGTAGGCTTGCTAACCCTAAGAACGTTGAACTTACAAAACAGACTTTGACATCAAGGTTCTAGCAGAAAAGTCTTGAAAAATCTGAATTAAATTAAAACAAGATATACCAACATCACAGCAGTTTTAACAAAAAGAACTAAGTAAAGATTCTAGCAGTATCCAGATTGACAAGCAATCCAGGAAATCAGTAGTGCCCTTTATCTTTTAATGTATAATTGCAACAAACTGAAAAGCCATTCAGGTCTGGTCCACACCCAGGCTGTGGTGCCACCTGCGCTGCCATCTCCTTCATATCTGTTTGGACCTGCATTGGGAGATCCCTCACATCACAGGGCAACATTAATGAAAGTTTTAAAAAAGGAATTATCTCCTCTCTGTTTACACCAAAAATAAGCTAAGGAAATAATTTTTGTCCCTGTTTATTTTAAAGAGCCAACAGAATCATCTCTAAAACACTCATTGTGTCTTTTTTTATTCAAAGTGTCCAAATAACTACTCTAATCATTTCTAGGAGTAGTCTTTCCTTAAATGGTATTTGTGCATCTAAAATCCAAAGGTCTGCAATTAAGGTGCAGTTAAAATGATAACCATTGTAACTAATTTATCTCCTTGTAAATTAAGTTCACAAAGTTTCTTGTTCTGTTGCAAGGTACGAGCCCTTTCCTTTAAACGAAGAAGACCCGAACGAGAAGTACTCTTTAGATGAAATAGTGTACCGTAGCAAATCAGGAGGCCTCTTGGATGTAAAACATGACATGGAGGCACTAGCACAGTATCCAGGGTCGTACTGGAGGGAGCTGTTTGACTCACGGGTCGGGCGCACCACATGGCCATATGGGTCGGGTGTGTGGTCCAAGAAGGAATTTGTGTTGCCTAGTATCAGCCCTGACCAAATTGTGTCCCTTTTTGAAGGGAACTCGAATTTGTTCTGGGCCGAGAAGCTCGGGAAAGAGCATCTAGGCGGGATGCCTGATTTATGGGTTAAGCATTGTGGGATTTCTCACACTGGTAGCTTTAAGGATCTCGGTATGACAGTTCTGGTATCACAGGTACAGTAAATCCTAATTTGGACAATTTCTTATGCTAGGTAGTCATTTTAAATCTTAGTTAAAAGGTGTAGTCATAGGTATGGGGTACTACCCTACTGCAGAACTATGCCAGGATTTTTGCTGTTGATTGTCATTTGCATGAATTGTCCGTCATGCATTGTGGGATGGCAATTTTAAGGATGCTATCATGAGGCCACTGGTATTGCACATATTTCGTTTGTAAAAATGTCAAGCTGAGTTGTTTTTTATAGCAAGCTGGACACCCTTTGATATGTTCATGTACCTGTGCTTGCCCATCTTTTACATCCTCGTTGCAATATCTTATTGTAAATGTGAGCCGAGCATGTGAAATATATGTCAGAGCATTCATTACTATGTTAGGTTTTTGTAGAAACTTTTTGACTAATAGTGGTCATATAGCTCATTGTTCTACTGGTCTCAGATAAGCTGCTGGGGTTGGCAGTCTTGTGGATCTTACCAGACTGCTTTGTTTTAATGTCAAATTTGGAAAGGATGATCCTTGGTCCATTCTTCATCCAATTTTGCTGTTGCCAGAGGATTTCTTTCTCATTCATCTGTTTTCAAAATTTATTGCCCTTCTGTTTTTAGGCTTGATTTATATGTATTTCTCTTTCTACTCTAATAGGTGAACAGGTTGCGGAAGGCGCCTCTGTCTCGGCCAATTGCTGGAGTTGGCTGTGCCTCCACCGGTGACACCTCAGCTGCGCTCTCAGCCTACTGTGCAGCCGCTGGCATCCCTGCCATAGTGTTCTTGCCAGCAGACAGGATATCAATAGCTCAGCTCATACAACCCGTGTCAAACGGTGCAACCGTGCTGTCACTCGACACAGATTTCGATGGGTGCATGCGACTTATCAGAGAAGTCACTGCCGAGCTCCCCATCTACCTCGCCAACTCGCTCAACTCGCTTCGTCTTGAGGGGCAGAAAACTGCAGCCATTGAAATCTTACAACAGTTTGACTGGGAGGTATGGATATAGTATTTAGTAAAGTAAAAGTCAGATTTGATATCAGTTTTTGAGTTCAGCTGTTGTTTTCTTCACTTATCGTGGCTGAATTTTGGCAAATTAGTCTTCTTTTTTTCTCTATATTTAATAACTTCTGAAAGGCAGCTTCACCAGCAAACCAGAAAAATCCAAAATATTTTAACTGGTCCCATTACACTGTAGTCATCTCCCTCTTGGGTCAGATTTCTTTACTGTAGCATTAACTGTTTGTTAAATAGTCTGTCAGTTTATTTTTTTTTAATCAAGAAGCTGGAGTTATGGAAGTAGAATAGTGTTGAGATTTTGATATTTTGTTATTTTTTATGACATCTATAATGTACTCTTAGTGTTTTTTTTCCAGGTGATTAAATCTATACTGTTGGTAATTTTATTTTCCTATTTTGTTCTATGTTATAGGTACCTGATTGGATCGTAGTGCCAGGTGGCAACCTGGGAAACATTTATGCCTTTTATAAAGGTTTTGAAATGTGTCGTGCACTGGGCCTAGTTGACCGGCTTCCGCGCCTTGTCTGCGCACAAGCAACCAATGCGAATCCGTTGTACCGGTACTACAAATCCGGGTGGAAAGATTTTAACCCCATAACAGCAGAAACTACCTTTGCCTCAGCGATCCAAATTGGGGACCCTGTCTCAATTGACCGAGCAGTTTTCGCGCTTCAAGCGACAAATGGGATTGTAGAAGAGGCTACTGAGGAGGAATTGATGGATGCCATGTCGCTAGCAGATCGTACTGGCATGTTTGCATGCCCACATACTGGCGTCGCACTTGCAGCACTTTTCAAATTAAGGGATTCAAGGGTTATTAAAGCCAATGATCGGACGGTGGTGATTAGTACAGCGCACGGTTTAAAGTTTGCACAATCGAAGGTGGACTACCACTCAGGGACCATTGCTGACATGTCATGCCGGTACAAGAACCCACCAATAAGTGTCAAGGCCAGCTTTGGAGCGGTCATGGATGTGTTGAGGAAGAGTCTCAACAATGGCAACAATTGAGTTGTTTTGATCTTCCACACTTTTGTTGGTGAACAGAAGTTACTGGTTTGATTGTACCTTGTTTGTAGTATTCAATATGGCTTGTGCCATTGATTTCTGTTATGATCCCTCAGTATGGTGATGTCTTAAGAGATCAGTATGGTAGTTCTTTACCAGTTTCATTTTGATGGATCAATCAGGTAGGACATCCAAAGTCAACCATACCTTGCGATAATAGTGCGAGCCATAAATTCTGTGATTTAGCAAATAATTTGCTTTCTGATTTACTTTTTAGAGTGAAGAGGATTAGAATAATGGGATCTTGTATCTTTTAACTTTTTGTTTACCTCTTAGAAAGCATGTCTAGTTAATTCACTGGCAACTTGTTGTACTGTTTTCATCTGTTTACGGAATAATTTTAGAGCACCGTCTTCTTTGTCATGGTTGATTATGATTCTTTCTCTATGACAGGAAACAATATTCTGCACCAAAATTCAAATTGTTTCAACTTATGTGCAATCTGGTATGATGTGTCGTGCGTCCCATTGTGATATTATAAATTCTTTACACGCATCCAGTGAACACGATGTAAGATTGGTTTCATGTTTGTACCTTCTTTATACTGTACCCATGAGTGCAAAGTCTGTCTATGGGTGAATTCCTTTTTTAAAAATGTATTAACAATGGAAAAGGAACCTTTCTATTTTCTAGGATGGAAAAATTGTGCATTCGAATGATTAGGCTAGTGAAATATTGCTCACTCGAATAAATTAGTTTTATTTTGTCGCTATTAGAGTAATGATCACTTAATTTAGGTTATGCACCGACTCTCGCACTCTTTGTTTGTGCACCCAATTACTTGATCGTTGATCGCTCCTGTTGGTATAACGAGGATGTACAAAGCAAAGAATATGATTAACCAACACAGAAATCACCTGAATAAACTTGGATTAATGTACTTGTACAACAATATAACAAGGAGTGAAGAATAGACTGATATTGGGGATCTTCAGCACCTGAAGTTTGTTTGCTGATACCGGCGCAACTCAATAGAACTGCTCAATTTTAGCCCATCCTTCATTTTTATTAGAATCGTATGCATACCTATTTCTTTATTCTTTATTTATTCTACGCACAATTATATAAATTCAACTTCTTCAGTAAAATCTGCTGGCTTGACACTCGATCTTTCACTTGAAGAAAAGGAAACACTGGAATGGCTTTTATGAATAGTTTCAAAGACAAACATAAATTATGCACATATATTCTTGAGAAGGTTAGAGGCGAATGATCAGCATTTCACTTCCCAAACTTCAAATTTGATATATCTAATTCTTGAATACCATTATTAAAAGCATTGTAGAAGTTCCAACCTTCAAAAATGATACCTTATTTACTCCATTAAACCATTGTTACAAGTAAATGATATTTGATTATTTCAGGACAGGCGCGCAGGACAAGAGCCTCCACAGAAATGCCCGGTCCAAATGCAAGCAGCATCCCGAATTCAAATCCATCACATATGGTCGCCTTTCCTTCTGCGGCTGATTTTTTCTTCTCTAATCTCGTCCATGATAAATAGTACGGAATTCGCCGATATTTTTATTAATACCCAAAAAAAAAACAAATTATCAAATCTGCTCCCACCCCAACTTTATTTTTATTTCTACCCTAACCGCCCGTCAGCTGGGCGGTCCAGTTCCTCAGCAGACCGCCCAGCGGCTGGGCGGTCCAATCTTCGTACCTGACCGCCCAGCTGCTAGGCGGTCCTCTGTTAATTTTTTTTTTTTTAAGGTTTTATGTTTTAATTTGTTTGAATGTTTTATATTAAATTGTTGTAATGATTTGGTTGAATGTTTTATATTAAATTGTTGTAATTATTTGTTTGAATGTTTTACATTAAATTGTTGTAATGATTTATTTGAATGTTTTATATTAAATTGTATGATATATATTTATTATTTGTTGACGATTATTTTTATATGTTATGTAATTGTGTAGTTTTAATATAATTGATTAGTTTTATATTAAGTTTGTTAATGTTTAAATGTTTCTAAATGGTAATCTAAATAGTAATCTAAATGGTAAGTATAAACAACAAAAGTAGGTAATCTAAATGGTAAGTCTAAAAATGAAACATAACAGTCCAAACACGAAATATAATAATCCAAACTAAAATACTAGAAACATATCAAACTAAAAAAAATATAAAAACCCTAACGGCGACGACGAGGGCGAGGTCCGGAGAGGTCCAACCTAGTAGGTGCATGGCGCTCTCTCTGCGACGGCGGACGCCTCTGGTGAACCTCATCCACCTGCATGTCATCGTGTACGGCCTCACGCGCCCATGGGTCCGCCCCCAGGTGTAATGCATGCTCCCCATGGATCCCTGCCTGTGTACGCAACACCCACGGATCGGCCTCCCAAGTAGGAGGATACGTGGCCGGAGGCGGTGTGCCAAATATAGCAGCGGCAAAGCCATCTGCAGTATGTGCCCCACTCCCACTGCCCTCGCCGTCGTGCTGTCTGGGCTCCATATACTGCGGTCGGTGGGAGCTAGCTGGCTCCCATCCGCCCTCATCTGGAGCTAGGTCATCCAAAGAGAAAACGGCGGCGGCGGCAGCTTCATCCTGTATGTAAACAATGTTAAATTAAAGACATAGAAGTAGAGTAAATTAATTAAATAATGAACTTTTGCTACCTCGGTATGCTGCACTGGAACTCCATGCTCGTTGTAGTACGCGTTCCACGCGTTGTTGTTCAACACCCATTGGTGGATCGCCCAACCCGAGTCATCATCTGCAGAAATGAAGATAAATTAATAATAATGATCTTTTAAAGAGACGCTTAATAATGATCATTTGTACGACATATTATTACCTGTAGGAGGTGGCGGCATCTCATCAGCGTAGATAGGGGCTCTAGGCTGCTCCGGATCTGGTGGTGAGGCCTTTATCTCGCGCCAATTGATGTCCTCCCCGGCATCGTGCAACATACCAACGAGGTGCCCGTCCCAGCCAGAGTCCTCCACGATCGGTGCACTGTGTTGGAGCATTTGACATCCTATCGCTCTCCAACTTTTTCTCGCCATGCACACCAAGCTGTGTGCCACTCCTCTAATAGCGGTCAAAATCTGCACACAATGTATTTTCATTATTATTATTAGAAGATGAATAAATAACTATAATTTTTTAAGCATGTCAGTTTCATTTAAACATACCGAACGAGCATGGATCGGGCCGAAAGGCAAGTAAGTCCTAGATCCGTCACCCGTGAGTCTCCGTCGAAGAGCATCACCATAGTCCCCCTGTAGATAAACCGTCGGCATGCCCCATCTCTGGTACCAGACTAAATATCGCAATCTCCAAGGCCCGACCGGCATAGGGGCATCTGGAGCTGGAGGCGGGGTCCATAAGTGATCCTCCGGCCTTGCAGCACGCTGGTAATGCTCCAAGAAACGCGTGCTCCAGTCGACTTTGGGCTTGTTGTGTTTAGTGCTGCAATATAAATTAATTAGTAACGTGTATGGCTGAACAAGTAATAAAATAGACAAACAATAAGGCAGTGGGTAGTTACCTGTGCAGCTGGGTGGTCTGCTGCTCGCCCAACTCTGGAAAATCAGGGACATAGGCATCCAAGCCAAACTGACGGGGCACTCGATCAGGATAGTGATACTCAACTATCCAGAAGCATACGCACGGCCCCCGATAAAACGAGAGATATCTCTGCTCTAATGTCAGCTGGCACAGAAGGCCCCGATCGTAGAACAGACGATAGGGGTACCAGGTGATGCTCGCCTCGTGAAGCATCTGGAGCTGACCCCGGACATACGAAATCCCCACGGACCTCCCCCTGCCTGTGTCCTCGTATGTGTGGGGAGTACCCCAAATGGCACCGTACCCCGGACGTCTCTCGGGGTCATCTCCCATCCATAACCCCGCCTGAGCTGGAGGAACAGGCCGACACACCGGTATATGCGACCAGGACCACTGCTGGAGTAGAAGAAGCGGTCCGGCAATCTGCTTGTTCGTCGCCTAAATTTTGGACATGCAGTGCATTTCTGGTAAATATGGAACCCTAATATTTGTAATAAAAAAATTAAAATATTTGTACAAACTTACCAGACAAGCATGACACAAGCCCCGGTATAAGTGGGCGAGCACGGCTCCACCCCAATTCCACTTCGATGGCCGCTGAATGTCCCTCAGCAGAGAGAGGAACATAATCGGGACTGCGTCACCGCTGGAATCGACAAACATGACGCTGCCACATAAATCCATGACAAACGCCCTCACGTACCTGCAATATAAATTAGAGACATAAATAACTACATTTTTTGTTGAATCCATAACATATTTTAATTTGCAACTGTTTGTGATTACCTCAGAACGGCCCGCTCGTCACGTGTATCGGTGGTGATCCTACGCCGGTGGAAGTAACTGCGGAGCGCCGCAAGACTAATGCAGTATTTGGAATACCGGCACTCCTCCTCCTCCTCTCCTTTCTTCTTCTTCTTCTTCTTCTGCAAGTCCGTCGGAGCGGCCCCCAGCAGCTCCGGTATCATGTGCATCAGGTCTGGATGGTCTGAGACACCACCGATGGGGTCGCCGTCTATCCGTAAACCCCACAAGGCGCTGACATCACCTAGTGTGACTGTCATCTCCCCAACCGGAAGGTGAAATGTATGCGTCTCCGGTCGCCATCTCTCAACCAGACCGCAAACGAGAGCCTGGTCAATATCACAGTGAGGCATGGTGGCCAACTGATACAACCCGAGACGCATGATGCACTGCTCCATCAACGGGTGACGGACGTATGGTATCTCGGGGGTGCGATGCCTCACTGTCAACATCGTCGTGTCCTGCATTTTACAATGATTTCAATATAAACGTATAATTATACAATATTAAATAATGCTATTTAAATTAGGAATACAAAACCAACGTACCTCCATAGATGCAAGTGAGACACGGTGACTGACATGTGGGGTCCACATAAGAGGACTAAATGTGTCAGGATGGTGAGGGGGATAATCTCCAAAGGGAGCATCTGCACTGGACGTCTCTGCACCGGATGCCTCTGCACCGGATGCCCCTGCACTGGATGCCGCTGCACCGGATGCCTCTACACCAGAATCATGTGAACTCTCCCCCGTCTCCAGAGGTGCATCCCATGCACGTCCCCGTCTAGTTCTGACCATACTACATTTCAATAAACAGAAGATTCTATCTTATAAATCCTGATTTATAAACCCTAACTCATAAAGCCTAAATTTTGTCAACCCTGAACCCTAATTTAACAATTCAACCCTAAACCCTAATTTAACAATTCAACCCTAAACCCTAATTTAACAATTCAACCCTAAACCCTAATTTAACAATTCAATCCGATTAACATCACCCTAAATCCAAATTTAACAATTCAACCCTAACCCAAATTTAACCATTCAACCCAAATTTAACAATTCAACACAAATTTAACATCAACCTAATTATCAATTAAACCCTAAACCCAAATTTAACAATTCAACCCAAATTTAACAATTCAATCCTAAACTCAAATTTAACAATTCAATCCTAAACTCAAATTTAACAATTCAACCCTAAACCCTAATTTAACAATTCAACCCTAATTAGAACAATTCAACCCTAAATCCTAATTTAACAATTCAACCCTAAATTTGGAAACCTTAATTTGAGCAATTCAATCGTGTCGGGAAAATCAACAACCCGCACAAGATAATTAACAATTCAATTCTACCAATCATTCCAATGCCAATACAAGATACAAAATATAAATTAAAAAAATTATTTAGAAACTTACTCGAAAATAATCGGATTGTCCGAGATTGCCGAAAATTAGGGTTCGGGTGAGAGAGAGAGAGAGAGAGAGAGGAGAGAGAGAGAGGGAGAGAGAGAGGAAGAGAGGGAGAGAGAGAGGAAGAGAGGGAGAGAGAGGAAGAGAGAGAGAGAGAGAGAGAGAGAGAGGAAGAGGAAGAGAGGAGAGAGAGAGGGACAGTGGCTGGTTTCGGGCGGCGGCGGCGGGGAGGCAGAGAAGAAGAGAGAGAGAGTGCTGGGCGGTTCAGTGGGGGGGTCGGCCGCTTTTAAAAAAAAATAAAAATAACAGTGGACCGCCCAGCACTTGGGCGGTCAGCTGTGATGAGTGGACCGCCCAGCCGCTGGGCGGTCTGCTGAGGAAACTGGACCGCCCAGCTGACGGGCGGTTAGGGTAGAAATAAAAATAAAGTTGGGGTGGGAGCAGATTTGATAATTTGTTTTTTTTTTTGGGTATTAATAAAAATATCGGCGGAATTCGCATCCCCTAAGATATATCAAACTTTGAGTTTATCTGTGAAAAATCTAGACCGTTAAATTTTTTTCTGCACAAATTTCATTTTGAAGCTCAATAATAATGTCTCCCCGCATTCCGAATAGGCACCAAAAAATATTGGCCCGGCTTTAGATAAACTTAAACTTTGAGATACATCAGAGGACACAGACTCAAATAGTACGGTGGACCAGAAAAATTGCCGACGCCAGATAGCACCTTTGACGGGAGCCTTAAAGAAATTTTCAAAAGAAATTTATGAAAAAGATCCTGCAAGTTCCGTAAACAATAATTTTCGAGAATCAAGAGAAATTATACATGAGAACTATATTTTCGCTACGTTCAAAAAAATCGCCTGCCTGCAGGGATCTGTCACACTTTTGGAAGCGTTTCCTCCTGAGTACGGTACACAATTCAAGCCGAATGATATTTTTCGGGCTAATCGTAGATGTACGGAGTTTTTTAAAATTCGTGTAAGTTATTTGAGATTTGTGCATGTTAAAACGGATAATACATATTTCTCATTTTACACGGTAGGTACCTTATCAGATCTGAATGCCACTCTTTTTGTATATAGCAATGTTATTGAATTGGATCGGATGTTAATCCGGTAAAGCTCTGACTTAACGGTTCACTAATTGGACCGATAGATCAATAAATCCGATCTCTGATTTTTTTAGCATTAGTGTTAATTATGGGTGCGTCATACATGATTAATATAAAATATAAGTGTTATTATAAAAATTATCATATTTTATCTATTAAAAAAATTTCGTAGTATGAATAATATATTTTAAAAATAAATTTATAGATAATTAAAAATGCAATAAATATTTTTTATGCTCAAAAGACGTAGAACTTATTCTTATAATTATTAAAATAAGATACTGTTGGAATGTTTTACATCAAATAAATTCTATAATTTTATACTTTATTTAGAATTGAATAACTACAAAAAAGTTCTTCATTTTTGTGGGATGAAACAAACTTCAGACGACTATATTAAAATTTCAGCATTTCAAACATTTTGGTACAAAAAATAACATTGTGACGACTATTTAATCATGCACAAATACATATTAAAAAAAAGAGTAGGGTTAAAATGCACCATTAGTTTTGTGCTCCAATCATGCTCCACATTCTTATTTTTATTTTCAAAGTCCGAACAGTCGATCCGAATCGTTCACCATGATCTTTGTATTAAAATGTGATTGGAGACCAAATTTTATATTTTTTTGGAATTTTTTTACTAATTTTTAAGATAGGTACAAAATCACTGTTTTCAGAAGATTCTAGACCATCCAAAACAGTGATTTTGTACCTATCTAAAAAATAGTAAAAAAATTTCAAAAAATATAAAATTTTGTCTCCAAGCACATTTTAATATGAAGATCATATTGAGCGGTTTGAATTGATTGTTAGAAATTTGAAAACGGATAAAAAGACGTGGAGCATGATTGAAGCACAAAACCAATGATGCAGTTTAACTCTACTCTTAAAAAAATGTTACATAACAATACATAATTGTCCGCAAAATAATATTTCTTATATGCTAGCTTTTTTCCTTAAAAAGGTTCTAATTTTTCTCTCTAAAAAAAAAATAATGGGTTGCTGGTATTTTGTGTTGGCTACAAATTAAAAAAAAACTGATTTTTTTTTGTTCATCGGTTTTCTAAAAAACCAGCTGGTTTCTAATTTTTTTTCCGGTTTACATGCTATTTGATCTTTTATCCGAACCGAATCAGATGTGGTTCTGATGTGGTTCCGGATCCAATTTTTTTCGATTTAGTCACCGGTCTGGTATTAATAACAGCGGTATATAGTGTCAACTATTGTACTAATCAAAGTTTTATCAAAGGCGGATCTAAAGTCATTTTAAAGGGTGGCTAAGTCACTTCTATGATTTTAATATTTTAGTTATATGTAGTAAAATTTAATTTAATTTTATTTTTTTAAACATATTATATAGTCTAGTTTTCCTTATAAAAATCTCATGTCTATTTGTAGTCTAGTGGTTATAGCTTATTTTGTGTTGGTGGAGAACTTGGATTCAATTCCCACCAACCACAATTTGTGCATTTAAGTTTTAGCCCACTTTATCAAGATTTTCTAGTTCCGCCCGAAGAATATAACGAATCCGGACACATGGCATTAGAGTGGAAAAAATGTGTAGTGCCTGACCAAGTTAATTTTTCACCTGTCATGCCGTGTCGTGACCAAAATGTCAAGGGTGGTCTCACGCCACGTGAGTCACGCCGTGACCAAACGCGACTCGCGTGACCATTTAATCATAATTTAGGTTAGTTTATTCAAGATTCACCTTTAGGTCAAGATTTAATAGTCCTAATTACACGTGACTCACGTAACCACATGCCGTGCCGTGTCGTGACTAGATCTTTCGCGTGACGTGCCGTACCGTGCCAAATTTTCTAAAGATGGTCATGGCACGGGACACGCAAGTCACGGCACGTAACCGACACGCGTCCCGTGTCGTTCCGTGCCATAACCGTACCGTTCCGTAACATATTCGGCTCCGCCGTGCCTTTTTTTCCACTCTACTAGAGTGGAAAAAACATGCCGTGTCGTGCCGTGACCAAGTTAATTTTTCACGTGCCGTGCCGTGACCAAAATGTCAAGGGGTGGTCACGGCACGCGAATGGTCACGCCACGTGAGTCACGTCGTGTCCAAACGTGACTCGCGTGACAATTTTATCATAATTTAAGTTAATTTATTCAAGATTCACCATTTGGTCAAAATCAAACGGTCCTAATTACACGTGACTCGCTTGACCACGTGCCGTGCCGTGACTAGATCCTTCGCGTGACGTACCATGCCAAGTTTTTAAAAGATGATCACGGCACACGAATAGTCACGGCACGACACACACAAATCACGACACGTAACCGACACGCGTGCCGTGCCGTTCCGTAACAGAGCTGGCTCCGCCATACCATTTTTCCCACTCAACCTAGTGCTTAGCAAGCCCACTCATTTTGGAGATGAACAAAATAAATTATATACCTGCTCCTTGCTGATAATATTATGGATGCGATAAATATATCAGCGGATGCAATCTTTGCAGCATGCAATAAAGGTCAAGCTTAAAAAAAAAGTATTCTGCAGTCACCCCAGCTTGCTAATTACAATATTTGGATTGAGCTTAGTCTTGTTTCATGTACATTAGTTATATGAATAGATGGAAATTGGCATTTTACGGTCTGGACTGAAGTAGTATATATATGACAAATAAATTTTGCCAAAATTCAGATGCTTCTTTTTTTTTTTTTACGTTTATTAACGAAATCAGTTTTTTTTTTTTTTCAAACAAGAAACAGGAAAAGGCTAGTGCGTTAAAAATGTTCTCTTTTTAAAAAAAAAATAAGTACAAGTATAAACTTTAACGTTGAGGTTACAGTACCTGAAGGCCCCTAATTGTACCACATACTAAAGGCCCCTAATTGTAACCACGTCAATTTTTGTTTCTACATGATGGCGCCCACAGCTGATTGTATGGATTTTTCTTTGCATGAGAATGAAACTAAAAATAAATGATACCACTTTTGAGGAGGCAAGGAGAAACAAAATCTCCAGGGGCACAACTAGAAAAACAACAGGTACGATAATACATATATCAAATAAAACCTTCTCATACTGAGTCTTTGTTGCAGAAGATTAACACAGACATTAAAACCCAAATATTCATGAAGATACCATTGTTTTGATTTTACGAGAGCATCACCTCATGCTTGGAGCCTTTTTCTCTTTGATTTGCTGGAATTTCTCCATCTAGAACAAAGACGAGCAATTCAGGTGGCCTTGACATTGGAAATTAGCCACTTTCATTTTCCATAAACGCATGCATACATACCAGACCCAGCCTGATCAGAAAAAATAGTGGGTTAACTAATATTCTTATGGATGAAGCAGATGCAAATTCTGGTACCCAGCTGCCCCCCACCTACCACAAAAAAGGGAAAAAGGAAACTGAAAAATTCCTTGCCAACTTCAACTTCCTTAACCAATTAAAGATACCTTTTACCGGAATTCCTTTGCAATTTAATAAGTCTAAAAAAATAAACAATTAAGCTACAGATGACTATATGATGACACGAGTACAAAGAATAATAGTTACAAATTTGCTTACTTTGTTGAGTGTATCTGCACCGTTCCTGAAGTCACAAACCATTGTAATTGTTAACCTAAAATCCAAAGCACGCATTCAGTTACCTAAACAAAGTCACAGAAGATGCTAACATCTACTGGCATACCACCATGAATGGCACAGTATAAGAATGGGCATGCCATATCATGTATGCCTTTGAGGTTCTCATTTATTTGAGGGTCTGTGGTTTGCAGGACAACACCAGAAAACATATGAGGCTACAAATATTGGTGGCAGTATATTGCAAGCCTAACAAGGATTAAATTATCATAAAAAGTGAAACAATACCCAGCCTCGCCTCATGTCAATTCCAAAACAGAAAGCTCCATATTGTAGACTTTAAAAAGCATGTTTTAGTTCTAAACAGGTACTCCTCTTAGTACCTACACTGCAAGTACCATACGTCAGACAAATAATCTTCGAACATTATTGCTATAAGAATAAGAAAAAGAAGTACATAAATTAGAGATTACCATGACAAGCAATAACAATGTGATACCAACAGCATCAAACTGTACCATAGGCATAAATGTTCTCTGGAAAAATAAAATCGAGTTAAATGATTATACCAACACACAAAGAGAGATTTGTAGAGGAGAGGAAAGGAAGACAGGAGTGAGGGAGAGAGAGGTAAGTGGTAAAAAAAAATATAAGCAAAAAAGAACAGTTCTCTATTACCTTGGGTGAGAACAAGAACTGTACTACTTAAAATAGGCACTATATCTCGAATCTTTTCACTCACGAATATTGTTTCAGTAGCTACAAGCAAAGCATAAAAATTCAGACAGAAACAAGTAAACAATCTAGACTCTTGCTAATTTCCTTTTCGTCAATCAGACACTCTTGCTAATTTCCTTTTCATCAATCAGACCTAACCCAGAAATATAGTTACGAGCAAGAGATTACCACATCTAAAAACTTGGTTTCGTACCTCTACTGGTACAAGTTTTACAAAGGCATGGCACCTGTACTACTATATATCTAATAAGACTGCAGTTCCATTTCTGGAACTGTGGTATGCACTAAACTACCAGCAAAGTGCACAATACTGGTCGCGGCCTGGTTAGTATCAACAGATATCTATCTAGCTTAGAGTGAGGCTATGGTAACTATGCATAGCGCAGATTGGCCTATACTACATATCAATATTTTCGTTTTTGAAGTTCAAATAGTCAATCTAAACCGTTCAACATGATTTCCATAAGAAATGTTCATGCAGACTAAATTTATATTTTTTAGAATTTTTTTACTATTATTTTAGATAGGTAGAAAATCACTACAGAATAATCTAGAATCTTTAGATCAAGTAATTTTCTACCTATAAAAGATGGTAAAAAATTTAAAATTTGATCTACAAGTACATTTTTATACGAAGATCATGTTAAACGGTTCAGATTGATCATTTGAACTTTGTATAGTACTGTAGCCTCACTCTCTAGCTTTTAAGAATACAGTTACGAAATAAAACTCAATAATAAATTTATCCTACCTAAGATTGCAACTGATTTTTGTTTCCTTTCAGTTGTGTCACTGTCACCGGTACCAGTTTCCATACCAGATGCTGATACCATATTTAATAAATGATGCCCATCTGATAACCAGATTATCTGCGCCTCTGAAAAACCACTATAAATAAAGTATAATCACACGGTATATAAAAAAAATGAAACCAGACAAACAACAAAAAGTCAAACTATCCAGTTGTATAAAAATGTTAAGAACTACACACACAGTTATATACCTTAAGAAGTTACCAGTACATCTGTCAAAACTCAAAAGGCAAAGACCATTTTGAGAGGAAAAGAAACTTAAAATTAAGGGGTGGAATGGACAGTTGATAGTAATATGCAACAAAATGAGATAGGGTCTAAATACTTAAGAAGATTACTAGGGATAGATAGGCCTCTCATAACCAACAATGAAAAAAAAAAAAGCCATACTTGTGGAGAAATTGGGAGGAACAGCTAGTAGTCGCATTTTCATGGTAACATCCAACCGAGTGGTGCAAAAATCTCCTGACTTCATGTTACACTGAGAATTGGGTCCCATGCCAGAATTGTTGAGGACATTAAAGAAATGGAGATCTCCAACAGAGTCGAGCACCATGAAGGTTTTCTTGGAAAATGGATGGATGGAGACTGCTCTTGCCAGCTGTGGAACTTTATTTTCATTTTCTGACTTTATGGAACTACCCTCATTAAAGGAAACGAAAAACGAAAAATATTCTCCGGAGTTCTGTTTTACTTTCACAGTTCTCAACTTGCCTGAAACAATAATTCATACTGCTCAAAAATTGAAAAACATACAGAAACACAGCATGTAGCAATATGAGGTAATCCAACCAATTAAGCATTGTCATTATTAAGTTTAGTAAAATTAAAATTGAGAATATTTCTGTCTACATAATGGCAACAAATTGGTACACTACAGCCCACTGGTCTAAATTTCCAGTAGTACTGCTACTGTTACAGTACACTTGGGTACCAGTAAAGAAGTTTTAAAGTCATTTCTGTTGCTGGTAAATTTAGGTCACTGAGACGTGTTTGATTGTGAAAGGAAATATATCATGGAAAAGACTGAACATTCTGGAACCAAAAAACTATTATGAGAAAGCTGCTTACAATTTTTCTTATTGGCTGAAAAATCCACCATCCCATTAATCAACCCCTTCCCTTTCTTCACAGTCCCGTCACCTCCCCTTCCCTCCTTCCCCTTAATCATCGACCTAAGGTGAAAAACCCTAACCCCGCCTCTCTCCCCTAAAACTAAACACCCCAAACCCACACACATCTCATATACAGGGTCCACCAGCTCAAGGACTGCACATTTTTTCAATTCAACCACCATTGCCCCACTCTCCTCCCTCAAACTAACAAACAACAGCCAGATCTGAGAAGCAGCAATGGAGTGAATTGCCAGCATATTTTGAAATGACTTGACACGGAATCCAAGGCCGACGCCAAACGGGAGCAATGGAGAGAAGAGGTCGGGTTTGAACTGGAGAGGAATGGGGGTGAACTGATACGAATTGAGGTGGTATGCGATTGGAGCACGCGGGGAGAAGGAGATAAATAGGAGGGAGTTGGAGGGTTGGATAAAGGAGAAGGTAGAGAGGGAGGGAAGGGAAGGGGAAGGGAGGGTAATGGGGGTTGAAGGAAAGGAAGGCGTAAGAAGGGGAAGGGAAGGATAGAGGAGCGCCGTGGAGTCGGAGAGGAAGACGGCGAGAGAGGTGAAAGGGGGAGGGGAGGGGAGGATGGAAGTTATGGAGTGAGGGGAGGGGAAGGGAGGGGACGGGAGGGTAGTTGCATGGAGGGTAGAGGAAGGGGCAGCAGGGGCAGGAGGAGAGGAGGGGGGCGGCATGGAGATTTGGTTTTGCTTGGTTTGGTTTGCGAGGAGAAGAAGAGAGTCGTTTTGACCTTGGTCTGCTTCTGCAGCTCTGTTCGGAGACTTCGAACTGACGGAGCTTTGGTTTCACTTTCATCTGTTTGATTTTTTATTTTTTTTTCATTTTACATTTGAGAAAAAGTTTACTTTGATAGTAAAAAAAATCCGAAATTTTTATTTTTACTAATTTTAAAAAAAAAAGCTAAACCAAATAATTTAGTCATAATTCTATTTTTTATATTTGTCCGCATATATATATATAATATATGTGTCTGTGTGTGTCTGTGTGTCTGCGGTTTGGTTTAAATCAAATAACCACGATTTTCAAACTGCGGACTCATATTTTTTTTGTGGTCAAAGCCGTTGCTTTGATTTGTGTGGGTTTTCAAAAAAAAAAAAAATTGGCCAATCCAAGCTTGATATTGATCGTGGGCAGCATGAAACCAAAATTTCTTAGTCAAAGAGCCGCAAAAACCATAATTTTGAGAAAAAAAAAAAAAAAAAAGGAAATGCGTCCGCTGTTTTAAATTATGGACACCCAATTTTGTTACAGTTTGAAACTGCAGAACAGCAGAAGTGTTATAAATAGACTTTATCATAATTCGTGATTATTTGATTTAATTTTTTTTAAATGGTAAAAATAAAAATTTCGGCAAAAAAGTTGAACATAAAATACTGCTTCTCAGATCAAATTTTTGTCATTCTCACCCATGAAATTCTACTGACTTTATTATTTTGGAGATATGTCTATACTTAAAATGATATGATATGTTTTTATACTGTGCATTCAAATTAAAAATAGTTCGGTGTCATTACTATGACACCGTGACATTTCTTAAAAACTTATTAAATCGATTTCAAAGCTAGAGCAATTTTCCTATTCATGCATTTTATAAAATGTGAAATTCGAAGACAATTAACCAACCAACTTCTATCCCATAAATTAGCAAAGCCTTCGAAGAGTCGATTACGTGGCCATGCTAGGGGTCAGACTGGTGATTACTGATTAGCGATTTAAGAAAGTCTTTTATGCTCGTATAGTATAGAACTATAGATGCACAGTGACTAAAAAAGTTGAATCGCCAACAAAATACAATGCAATTACAGGTGCATTAGCTACAAGAACTTTTTTCTGTGCTTGTTCTTAGTGGTTGTTTTCTCTCTCATATTATACTAGTAGTCTCGGAACAATATTGGTCGATCAATTCCCTTGCCCCTCTCACATGTGCATTCAAATCCTACGCAAATTATGGCCCTTACATAAACAAGGGGAAAATGCACAAATGCTTTTGGTAAGTCCGTCAACTGCGCAAGTCTGGTCTTAGAATGTATTTTCATTTTTAATCAATTGTTGATAATTTTTGCAGGGTTCTTTCATCCAGGATTTAATTTCAAAATATATTAATGCAACAAGATCGTGGAAGATTAATAACCTCTTAGTTGATGGTGCCTTTACGTACTGCACCATCACTCATAGAGTACGTTTGGATTGTAGAAGGATTAGTGTAAAAATACCGATTTTTGGGTTAGTGGTTGAGAATAGTGCTAACTCGAGTCGTTTGAGAATAGTGCTAACTTTAGACTATTCTGGTTAGTAAAAATGTCGTTTGGATTGTATATTTAGAATAACGATGGAGGGAATGAATAAAATATTAATTAAACTAATCTAATATTTTTACATTTTTAATATTTAAACTAATATTATATTACATCTGAACAAATATTTTTCAATACTAATCTAATATTTTATTTAATAATAATCGAATCTAATCTAATATTATATTTATTTAATACTAATATAATATTTAAACTAAAATAATATATTACATTTAACATTTAAACTAATATTATATTATATTTAACTAATATTTTATTTAATACATCTAATATTTAAAGTAATATTATATTAAATTTAATATTTAAATTAACATTTTATTACATTTAAACTAATATATTTCAATACTAATCCAATATTTTATTTAATACTAATAAAATCTAATCTAATATTATATCTATTTAATACTAATCTAATATTTTATTTAATACTAATATAATATTTAAACTAAAATATTATATATTACATTTAACATTTAAACTAATATTATATTACATTTAATATTTAAACTAATATGTTATTTAATACATATAATATTTAATGTAATATTATATTGCATTTAATATTTAAATTAATATTATATTACGTTTAATTAAATTAATATTATATTATATTTAATATTTAAACTAATATTATATTAATTATATTTAATCTAATAGTTTATTTCACTAATCTAATATTTAAAGTAATATTATATTACATTTGATATTTAAACTAATATTATATTATATTTAATATAATATTTTATTTAATACTAATCTAATCAAATCTGATATTATATTTATTAATGTAATATTTAAACTAATATTATATTACATTTAACACTTAACATTTAAACTAATATTATATTATATTAAAATTTTAATTTAATATTTATTATATTTAATCTAACATTTTATTTAATATTAATCTAATTTGATATTATATTTATTTAATACTAATCTAATATTTTTTAATTAATATTATATTAAATTTAATATTTAAACTAATTTTTATTTAACACTAATCTAATCTAATATTATATTTCTTTAATACTAATCAAATATTCATTTAATACTAATTTAATATTTAAACTAACTCTAATTGAGAGGAATGAAAATTATTTTTTTATTAATATCACTAACCCCACTAGCTCTATTCTTGCTCACCCACCATTTATGGAGGTTAGTAGAATAGAACTATTCTTGAGCTAACCCAATTTTCTAATTGTTGTTTAGATCACTCAAAAAGATTAATAATAGTGGAGCTAACCCAAGAGTAGCTCTATTCTTGCCTCCATCCAAACACAACCATATCGATCACCTTTGTTTTACAATATTAATAAATGCTTACGCGCTGGATTTATTGCATTATTATCCTAATACCAATTCACAAACAATTCTTCTTGGCTTTTAGTAAATTGGAAAACTTGAGTTAAATGGGTGACAATTAATTGCCATGACTTACAAAGATTAGAACCCCTCACAACAAAGAAAACGAGGAAAACAAAGACAAAAACTTAGTATTAAATATAAAAAAAAAATCAATGTCGAGAGCTTTCTCGACTGTTTTCTGTTTTCTTCCCCTCTCAAAATTAAATTGGAACCTATTGGAACCCAATTTCTTTTCCCATCTTCCTAAATCTACATAAATTACACAACCATCTACATCTTCATAATCAAATTTCCACAGAGGTCTCCCTGCTGGAAGAAAATGGCTGTATAGCAGCAAGCAACAGACCGATCCGATCAGCCAAGGGTATTTTAGGCAACTTTGTTGTGGCTTTAATCTCTTATCCACTCGAGCAAAACCACAATCACAACTAACACGCCCCTTCTGTTTGGACCAAAAGGAATGTCAACATTATGGGCAAGTATAGATCATGTAAGTGTTGCACCTTGAATTGATGCACCTGAATCAAATGGTCTTGTCGTTGTTTGTTGCGACTCGTTTAGAAGACCTAGCACCTTTAGTGTTTGGCTGTATGAAGAAAGACAGTGTCAGAGAAGGTAAGAACTCAAGCATCCTTCCATTTTTGTGTGTAACTAGGTTTTGTTGAAACTGAGACATTTAAATAAACCGCAAGTACGACTGACCTAGGTAATGTTGGATGAATGTTCTTATTAATAACATAAGAAGCAAGCGGGGCCCGTAGATTTGTATGCTTCGTCAATACATTCTCAAGTTGCGTGGAAGGCAACTGCAAGCACCGCATTTCAAAGTCATTAATAAAAAAATCGAAGCTTTCAGCTTTTCCTTCAAGTTGCCAAATCAAGAACATTGCAAATAACAAACCCAAAAAAAAAATGACGATTATACCAGCTCAATTTTTGGTCAAATGTACAAATCACCAATAAGATTATTTTAGATCAAATTGGCTTACAAAGAACACAGTGTGAATTTGACCCAAACAGGGGTTAGATTTTATACAGAACCCAACTCCTAGCATGAGAGAGAGAGAGAGAGAGAGAGAGAGCGAGAGAAGGGGGAGTACCTCCAATAGCACAGGAAAAGAATGAGGCTGTGTCTGGGACACCAACTTCAAAAATCCAGCATACAGTTTGGGCATTTTCCAAATCTAGAATATTTGGTAATATAACACAGTAGCTATAAGTTCTCTTATATGCTTAAAAAATGCATTAAAATAGAAACAATCAAACAGTTAAATGTTCTTTTTGAAGTAGCAAGCAATTGCCTACTAATATAAGAGGTAATCAAATTATTACCTTTTGCATTACAAGGCAAAGTCCCCAACTTGTTTGGGACTAAAGGCTTGGTTGTTGTTGTTATTGTTGCATTACACGGCAAAATGTAACAAATATTAACGTTTTCCCATCCCCCCCAAACAAATAGAGAGAGAGAGAGAGAGAGAGAGAGAGAGAGAGAGAGAGTGAACCTGCTTGCTAACAAGCTTTGAAAGTAAGCTCATGACAAAATCAACCTAAAATGGAAATCAAAGAGAAATATCAACCGCGTAATCAGATCATGTCCAAGTGCTAGCCAGGGTTTCACAAAGTTTAAAATAGATAATAAACAATAAGTACTAAACCAAAGTACCAGAGAAGGAAAAGCATCTATTGTTTGAATGACAGTCCTCATGAAAAGGAGAGGAAGTGGTGCTTTCTCCACCTATAGATAACAATAAATAAAAACTGGAAAGTTTGAATACTATTTAGAGAACAAAAAGGGCTACATTTACACCCACTATTTCTTCGCATTTTCAAATGTACCATGGCCTTTTGTATTGGCCGAAAAACACCCATTTTAAATGAACAGGGAATAACATAACAGAATTTCCAATTGACTCCACAATATTTTGATTTTAGACAAAATTTACACCTGTATCAAAAGAAGTATTATTTAACAATAATTTTCCTCCCATCTGGCCAGCCAACAGAGGAAGATTTTAAACAAATTCATAAACTGGTTGAATTAGAGTGTTTGATAGAGGCCGATTCAATTGGTTAAAAAACGGTAGCATACAAAAATCAGACTTCTATCGTGCAATGTGAGATTAAGGGCAAAATAGTCATTCCTTATTTCCTTTAACATCAGGTTAGCTTTGCAATTCCTTTTTTTGTTTTTTTGCAATACTGCAAATCAAGATATCTAAGATAGGAATGAACAATTGATGCCTCTTTGCAAAAAGTATATATATTTAAAAGAAAGTATATGCGGTTTATAGGCAGCACCATTTGGTTCAGAGCTTTTGCCAAAACTTGTTGCGTGAACACAGTGCGCTGCTCAAAACAAGCCGTGCATGCATCTGTCACCTGAAAAAAAGTTATAAAATGTTACCATTCACGTTTTCACATAAGTTCTGCATGATATCTCCTTACATATAACAGTTATCTCCCTGTGCATATCTACTATACAGTACCAAAATCACGTGCTTTTCTGAAAAAGGTGGTCTGTTACCTACAAGCGGTGTTATACCAGATGAGATTAAAAAATGATAAAAGCCCAAACACAAATGCCAGAAGCAAGCATGAAATTGTACTTGGCAATTAAAAAAAAAAGCAGAAAATAAGCATATTTTTTTCAAAACAACCTGGTCCTTAAAAAAATACAGAAGAAATAAGCATACTTTTTTCAAAGCAACCCGGTCTTTCTCAGGATTTATATCATGTATGGCAACTAAAACCTCAGCCGGGGTCAATGCTGGACCTGTATGAGCAGAACCCTACAACCAAGAAAAAGGAAAAGGTGAAGGTCTTATGTAACTTGATAAAATATGATTTAATTCACTAAAATCAGCAAGTTGTACACAATGTTACCTGTAGAATTCGAGCCAAAGCAGCTTGGAATTTTTCAAGAGGAAGCTCTAAAAGCCTTGGGAATATCGGCAATACCTAACAAGATACCAATCAAGTTAATCTTTTGAGAAAGTAATTGAAAAATGAAGGCCAAGGAGACAATGTAAAGCACAATACCTCTTCCTTGGATAGAGAAGAGAGCATCGGAATTAGAATAACCGGATCCTGGAAAAGGGAACAGATGTTTTATCTTAATTATGTTTTACAATCTACAACACAAGACAGCTTGCAATTTAGAAACAAAAGAAAGGAACTATATGCGTGCCCTCATCTGGCTGCTTGACCATTTGGATTTTAAAGAAGAACAAACAACGCGCGCACACATATACAGAATATATGTTATGGTTGACCAAAATGGATCTCAATCAGAAAAACTACTGATGCAGAATTAGACAACAGCGGTTATTGCTAAAAATTAACCTTGAGCTTAGTATAATACAGATGCTTGACAGCCCCTATAAGGTCAGCTGGAGGAGTTGACTCTTCTGTCAGAACTTGCAATACCTGAAAGAAAAAAAATGACAATTACTAAGAGCAAATCTCCGATTTATCAATTTTATATTTGCAGAAACTTCTGAAATAGAAATGAGAAGATACCAAAGTGACGAGATTTTCACTTCCTTCTGGTAAATTGTAAATGATGTCAAGTAGCTCAGAACATGAACCAAGGTTTCTCAAGAGCACTGGTATGTGCCGGTGTATAGCCTGCATGGGTTTGATGTAAAGCTAATATAAGTCGGAAAATTCTTTCGATGAAGAGAAGGTACAGGAACCTGTAGCAGTTTGGTACCATCCAGGCTCAGCTAATATCAGCTTTTCTTAATTTAAATTTGTTTGAGTGTATATGTTGAGGTTCATGCAGGTCAAACCATAGTACAGCACCTGTCGCCTACATGTAACTGTTAGCGCCGTAATTGCATAAAAGAATCACCTGTTTGACAACCTTTGGTGTCTTTCCATAAACATCGAATACAACACGGAGAAGACTAGGTTTCTGCATAAAACAATTTAAAAAAAAAAGAAAGTGATTTCAAATGCGCCAAAAGTATAGACAAATAAATTGATAATGGAATTAAGAAATTTGCATGCCTTTGAACAAAGCGCGAAGAAGAGAGATATTTGGGTCTGGGCCTGAGATAGAGACGGGCCTGATGGCCTTGCCAAGACCAGACCAGACTCATTTTCTGACAAACCCGGTTCAGAACTCTGAGAGCTTGTAACTGACATTTCTTGGTTCATCATCTGAAAGCAATTAAACGAAGTAGAAATGAAAAAAAATTCTTTAGTTATCCATAAAGCAATATTGTTTTATCCACTGAAGAAATAAACAGATAAACAAGTAAAAACCTTTCTCAGTTTTTACATCCAGCTATTGCAAGGAAATATTAAAAAAAAATTAATAACCATTTTAAAGCAGAGCAGAGAATGGAACAGAAACAAAAATATGCACACACAACACAAGCAGACAGGCAAATCCAACAACAGCCCAACCACACACAAGAAAATTTTAATTCGTTTTTTGGAGACCTCATCAGGGTATGGTCAGTAATGTTAAACATGACAACCAGGTAACCTTTAGTATAAGATTGAAAATTTAAATTATCTGTCCAATTCACCTCTAATTTTACGTCTCTAGATGATGTTTGGTCGACTTCCATTTCTAGGGTTTGGTCACACACAACTGAGAGGAGCTTGCTGGTTGCAAATTCCTCAATCCTCACTGATGCATAGCTAAGGAGGTATAGCTTGTTCACAACCTTAAAAAATTATCAACAATCAGCAAATTTAATATTTTTTTTTGTACTTTTTTCATTTATTTCAGATAGAGGTAGAAATGCATACGAGTCTAATAGCCTTCGACCTAACCTCATCTTGAGAGTGGACACAACACTGTAAAAAATAAGAATTTGTCAAACGCTTCCACTAAAAGGCCATATTGCACCAAAAGTGTACCCTGCTGTACCTTTTGATTCTCTTTTTGTTTACTTGAGTGTGCCAGTAGTTTTTTGGTGTCTATATGAGGACAAATTCCTTCTCTTTCCATTTTTATGTTTCATTTCTAAAGTACTCTTGTTATCAGAATAATGAACAAGTCTAAGTCTATCCCCACCCATTCCCGCTAAATAAAATAAAAGGCTACCTTTAGGGCGATATCTAGACATGACATTCTGGCAGATGGCCGGCCTAATATAAGGCTCCAGACAGTACCTAGGCCTTGAGTAATACGATCTCCACCATCAATCTCCCTCTCCTTCTGAGTCCCGCCATCAGACATGCCACACAGCTCCTCAAGCAGATGAAAGGCAGAATCCGGCAAGAGAGGCGCATCACCAAGCAACCGGCTGAAGGACTTGTCAGTTGAAGGCAGGTTGTCCAGTAATGCCCTTGCCTAGAGAGAGAAGATAGATTTTTAGCCATGTGCCAATTTTGAAGTTGTGTTTTCACCGGTGTCCTACCAGTACCAGAGACCTAGCTTTGAGTGGGAAAGAAAGGGATAGTTGACAAGTGTCAATCCGCACCAATCTTCTATCAATGTTCTATCAAAGCCCCAAGCTTGAAGTGCGAAAAAGAGAGGCATCTTTTACAAGACAATGCTTTGCTTTCTTAGTATGCATGGTTTGAACTGGGACACCATGTGAGGCCAAACATCCAGTAACAGGTAGCATGGTATTATATAAAGATGATAAAAGACTATACTGACCAGTGAAGTGAGGAACTTCTCATAGCGATCCAAAGCAGCAGAAGAAGAATCCATTATTATCACAGCTTTTAGGTGATAAAGCAAATGCATTGCCAACTCATGACCCTATAAAAATTAAGGACAAGAGAAAATAACTAAATAAATAAAATAAAATAATCTCAATGTTACAATATCATTACTCCAAATTATCAAAAGAGAGAAAGCTGAATCCAAGCAATACAGTAAAGGTGCATGGTGCAAACTGTATCACTGGGACTAACGGTGTATGGTGCATAAAGGACTAAGCAAACTGTAAGGCAATCTTTACAACTAGTAGAAAATAGAAACCATTGGCTAATTTATGATCATGTTGGTCAAAATTTAAATTCATCACCTTATCTCGGTGGAAGTCAACAGATATGTGCTTCTGTATCTGCTCAAGAATTTCGTCATCTGGATCATTCTGCTCAAAAGTACAAAAAAAAAACATAGAATAAAAGGAACCATCTCAGCATCTGAATCCATTAAAAAAAATGGATCTAACTATAATTAATTCTCATCTTTCATTTCTTCAAGTACTTGTTACAACAGTTTCAAAATATAAAACTAGGTAACCTCAAATATCATGCTTTACCTAAGCTTGTGAATAAAATACTTATGTTAACATGCATAGAGCTGATTCTTCTGTCATATTATAGATAATGTACAAAATGTATGATAAGAAATGCTGTACCAGAGCAACCATACGAGCAAGAAGCTGCAGGCAGGAATCACTCTTTCCATCAATTATTCGCTTAATTGCCATCTGACAAGCCTCTCTCTTCTCCCTCTCGCACAACTCGAGGCAAAGTGGAAACACTGGCAATTCACCACTACTTGCACTTGCATCCTCCATCAAAGAATCTTTGTTCTCAGCTTGAAAAGAAGACCGATAAGACTCCACAGAATTATGATCATCAGGTGTAGATTCGACTGCATCTTGGTCAATGAAAGTCGAATCAGGAGGTGGAACTGTACAACTTTCTAGTTCAGTTTTTATTTCAGTCCCCTCTTTTGTCAGTGTTTCAGTGACATCAGTCAATTTGATATCATGTGGAGGTTTTGATTCTGATTCAACTTTCATTTCAATTTTTGGTGCAGTTTCTGCAAAGTTTGGCTCTGGGAAGGGCAGAGGAGGTGGCAGCCTGGTAGATTGGAGTGATGGTGATGGTACAGTGCGTGAGTCGACAGAGGTGGTATCTGTGCTCACTTGTGATTGGATGTTGCTTGTGCCTGGTGAGCCCATGGGCCCGACTGGCCGGCGTGGATCAAGGCGACGAGGGTCCTGAAGAGAAAAGAGGTACAAAGGTCAGCATTCCCATCATTGGTTCAATTGAGAGAAAGTAAAAGAAGATGCTCTCTCTCTTTCTTTTTTCTTTTTTTTTTTTGAAAACTTGACAGGGGCTGTCAAGCGCTGCAAAGAAGATGCTCTCTCTCTCTCTCTCTCTCTCTCCATTAAAAAAAGTACAAAATAAGTATTCCCATCTCATCTAACAAAACATTGAAGAGACGTCATAACTTCATTAAACTATCCTAATTGCCTCTCATTTCCTTCATTTCTGGCAATAACAATTTAGGGTGCTTTGAGCATCCTTTGAAATCTAGAGAAGGAAAATATACTACAGATACTTCTCAGTATGTAGTAGAAGTGATAGTTCTGTTTTTTTGCTAGGATTATGCATGATAGTTTTGGTTTCTCAAAATTATGCATGATATTTTGAGTTTTCGAAAGGTGACAAATGAAATTGACCAAGGAACTTTAAACAATACCCTTCTGGGATCACGCTTCCCTTCAGTGCCATCTCCCGTGCTAACTGGGTTCTCCATCAAAGCACCGGTGGGGACCTGTGTACGTGGGCTGGAGACAGGAAGTGATTTTGGTAGCTGTTGCATTGTCTCTATGACAATATCTGCCAATAAATCTGCATGTATGTTGGAGATGAGAAGCTCGAGTGGGCCAACTCCTCTCTCTCCTTCGGCAATTAAAGCACCTATTACAGCTATCATTTTACCAGCCGGAGTCAACTCGCTGTTGGTTTCACTCTGATCTGACTCATCAGACCGAGAACGCTTTGAAGGCAGGTCCTCAGGGACCAAGACTGCAGAGCCTCTTTTTCGGCTGATAGAATCTTCTGCAGCTGGAGGATGCTCGTCCTGCAAAGATTAAATGTAAGAATCATATACAAAATAATGCTTTCAGTAATTTAAGTTGTATACATGAGATATCATTAATTAGAAATTGTACCTTTTGTCTAATTGTACATCTTTTTTGGAATATCCAGTGCCATTTTTATTATGGTTTCAGTTAATATTTCTTATATTGGTTTTTTTGTGCATAATTGGCAAAAGCGAGTAAATTAAAAGAAAACACTGACTCCTAATTGAGGCCTCTTTGCAAAAACTGGATGAAACTGAAACTCTTGTGCACAACAGAAACTTAATTAGAATTAATTTAAGCCTTATTGTGTACGACCAAGACTTAATGGTGATGATTTGGAGCAAATGCCAATGACTTGTGCAAGCTTCCTAAATAATTAGCAAGAGAGAGAATGACCTTATAAGATCTAAAATTATCACGAGAGGATCGCTCCATGTTCCGTGACATTTTCTCAACTTGACGTATTATTTGCTCGGTTGATTCACCTGGACTAATCCCTCTTAATGCCATAATGAGCTTATCCCTTGACTGTAAATTAAGAAGCAAATTTGTAAGTATATAATGACAACCAAGTGAACAAAATATAGGGAAAGGATGCAACAAGCTAACAAAACATGATACCCTAATTCGAGGTTACCAGAAGTTTCCAGTGGGGTTTAATCTCCTAATTGGTACAGCCATTCCAATTGCGGGTCGCCAGTCTGGTATGTTATTTAGTTCCTGAATTTTGTATTTGTTCCAACCCAGTCATTCTGAATCTCACGACTCTCACTACCAGAAGAACATTCCTCATTCCAAGATATTGTACACCACATTCTGGTTCCAGTCCCTGTTCCGTGTACCATACCATTCCCAATGCGCAGTAAACCCTGCCACAAATCAAGGACCTCAATCCTAGTATCCCTCCCCCCAACCACCATCCACAGTACCTAATGAAAAAAGAGAGAGAAACAGAAATGGAACCATCCCACCTTCCTCAAGTACAAACTACACCCACCACAACCCTGCCCCCCAAAAAAGGAAGTTATGTTAAATGGCAACAATACAAAAAGTTGTTGGATAATACCTCGACCATGGAAGGGTTTGTACTCCTCAGAAACCCTAAATATCCAGCTCGTAAGTTGTACCTGATGCTTGAAGCATGAGCACCTTGTACTGAATTTATCGGATCGAAACTTAGTAGTTCTGAGAGTATACGCTCATAGTATGCCGGCCTCTTCTTTGCAATTGCAACTAAGCTGGAATTATTAGTTACGAGAGACTACGAGTGAGCTTGCATCGGACTAGTGCAATGGTTGACAGAGTATAAAGCCAGTAGCAAAAATGCCTGGTCAGGTACAACACCGGTATGGTGCTTACTGGATTCTTCTGTAATGATCATTATTGGACAGGGATATACCTTCAATAAACCAGCATACTGTACCAACTGGTAGTTAGGTATATCTCAAGGCTTACCAATTGATGGAGGTGATGGTGAGTGCTCCACGTAGCGAATAGGAAGAGTGCAAGGTATCGAGCAGGAGATTCAAAGCTTTAATCCCATCAGATTCCAGAATAACAGGGTCAAGAAATCTACAGTAGCCTCGTGGTATATTTACAATATTAAATCCCTTCCCTGTTATGAGGCATGAAAATATGCATGATATGGTCCTTTTTTGGTTAAATCCAAATTAATGCGAAGAAACATCGAAAAGCATACCAGGTGAGCCTGTGGCATCTAAGTGCGGTGTGAATAACAAAGCACACGTCTCAAGGAACTTCAAAGCAGCTGTCTTCGTACCAACTGGAACGGACTGTTGCAAATTTTTTCCATATAAGACATGTGAGAGGTTTCAAAAAGGGTATGGTGAAAGAAGTAAATCTAATTGAGACAAACTTGGTGACTTGCTTTTGACTAAACAATTTCATTGCCAGGCAGTGGATATTACCAATCATAATTGGTATTGGTGCTAATATGTGGTACAATGTACCAGTATTCTCCAATATCCTTTTCTTTGTTCATACTGAGATCAACACAGAAGTATACCAGACGCAGGGGTCTGTTTACCTAGCAGTGTACCAATACTGGAAAGACCTATTAAACCCTTAATAAGCCAAACTAAATAAAAAGCAAACAAAGATCAACACTGGAAATAACACACACACAGACACAACTCATTTTGAGCCAGTATTGAAATGATAACAAGGCAGACAATATGCAAGATAAAAATAATGCAAACATGCCTCCAACAAGAAACCCGGTATCAAATCTTTAAACTGCACCATCCATGACCACATCTCATCAAGCCATCGTTCTACTTTTCCAAATGAGTTAATCTGCATTATGCAAGATATAAAAGGTCAGATTGATTATTAAAAACTAGAATATCCAAACATAGAACTCATTGTTAATGTGTGAAATAAATAAACCAGTGCTGTAATAAATGTCATTAATACAAGACTTTTATGTAGTGATACATAATCAAGCTAGTGCAGCATAATGAAACAATACTAAACAACTTCAAGCTGGGTTTTTAAAGACATGCTTTAAGACAAATTTGCAAAATATTTCACTTCAAAAAAATCATTTAGTCTTTTATAGAAATATAAAGATTCTCCACCATAGATCAATAAAATCATACTATAGCATTAAATTGATAAAATGTTGTATGATTCCAAACAAAGAATTAGCTGGAGTGGGGAGTGCCAAATTCAAAATGGAAATGGAAATGCAAAAGATAAACTGGTGGACTGGTAAGTTCTAACTGGCATCTTGCTGGCAAAAAAAAAAATTTCTCATCTTAACACTAAAACTCAAAACAATCTAGTATGAAATCAGTTTTTAAAAAGCCAGAAACAGAAAATACTGCAATAAGAAACAAAGGAAATATTAAGAGCTCAAACAAATATCAGTAAAAAACTATAAGAAAGACCTGGAACAATGCATAATAAGATTTTAAAAGAATAACACAAATAGTATGAAAATATTCTGAATGTGATACCATATTAATTTCTGCATTAGTATGAAAATATTCATTTAGTCACTCTAACCTGCATACTAAATCCTTTTGTCTACCATGTACATATAAATGTAAGAGATTAAGGTTGTCAAGCTGAGAATTGATAAAATTCCTTGACTGTACTGTTACTAAGTTCAAGCCACAAGGGTAACTTGGATCTTGATGGGTGGGGGGAGAAAAAGGATCTGCCAACAATCTGCTATCTGACATGTTGTTTCTGTAGGGCAGGTGATATAGTTTGCATGTGTATAATTGTGGTACTTCCAGTGAAATTCTAGTGTGATGTTTTTCGTATTATTTTTCAAATTAAGTCTATTATCCACTTTGAAGAACCTACACTTGAGATCCGTATGAAAAAAATATACTGATGATAACTCCCCCTTTCAGAAAAACTGGAAGATTATGACATTGCAAATTGAACTTCGATAAAAAAAAAAAATTCTGTTATCATTTACCACTGAAAATAATTTCAAAATTGAGATTATAGGGCTTCTTACAAATAGTTAGCTTCAGGGCAGCCAGTTATTCATTGGATATTTGAAATACATACATATTTTCTCACATTATCTTTAGCTTACTATACGTCAAACCAACAGAAAGAAAACCTAAAGATCACAATCAACATGCAAAAAATAACCAAAGGAAACCACATCACCAACAAAGAGCAGATCTTTACACAGACAAAAAAGAGCCCACATTTATTAAACAGTAACAACAAAAAACCATATCATTATATCTTGTAGCTGTTTGTTGGTTACAACAATAGAAAAAGACCTGAAATGCAATTTCCTGTAAGACACCCGCAATTAAAACTGTGCCACATGTGATTGCTTTCTTTACAACCAGCGGATCAGCATGACGGAGAAACGAAATTAGGGTTGGCATTAGAACCACTAGGTCTTCTGATAACTCTGTACCGACATCTTCCAGCAATCTGAAAAAGATTTCATTAAACATTAGAAATGTTTCTTCCCAACGTACACCTCAAATTCAATACAAACGGTACCATCACAGCAATAGTAAAAGCAGCTCATCTGTCATGACAGGAATAGTCATGTAAAACTATAGACCATAATTTTACTTTTTTTATGTATGTATCCTGGTTCTCTTTCTTTTTCCTTGTTTTGGCTTCAACCAATTCTTTAGAGAAAAGCAGCACAATACCATTATATTGGACAAGAATGCCAACATCAGGTACTTAAATATATAAAGAAAAAGGATGCAGGAGAATTGTAATATGGACTAAGAAAAAAATCTGATTTACTAAGAATGAAATAAGCTAAAATATTTGGAGGTATAAACATAGGAAAAATCTGTGCCTACGAGCTGGTACCTACTTGTACAACCAGACCGGGCTGGCATAATGAAATGTAAGTTAAGGCGGGTGAAACTGACCGAAAAGGGAAACACCAAAAAATTCTTTCTAAGATCAGGCTTCTAACCAGCAAGTACAGCTGTGTACTCTAAGGGCCTGTTCGGCTGCATCAGGGGAAAGGGAATGGGAAAGGGAAGGGAAATTTTTTTAACTGGATTTTACTGTTCCCGTGGGAAAAAAAAAATTGAGTCTGAGTGAATTTTTTTTTTCCCACGTGAACAGTAAATCACGGGAAGCAGCCAAACAGGGCCTAACGGTATAGAATTTCGGTTTCTCGGATAAATTCAAGCCCAGTCATCTCTAACAGGAATTTCCTTTTGAAAAGTCAACCAAAAAGAAAGGTAAAGCTAACTAATGTCATCAAGTTCAGTACCAACCAAACTCAATTTAGTCAACTAATGACATTTCTGCCCTTTTTCTAAAACAAAAAAAAAACATCTTTTCCCATGAAGGTATGAACAGGCTTCAAGTTCAGAAGATATCACAGGTTTCACACTACCCCAGCAGCTTACCAAAATCATTTCACAAATAATTTTTCGTTCTCTCATCTTACTTTTGTCAGTAGGGCTTCTGGGTGATTTTATTGGGGTTTCTATGAACTCTAATCATTACGTACATGCCAATAAGCTCAGGTGCAGATAAGAACAAACTGTAAAGATCAAAACCACCTAGCTTGTGAAATGCTTATATTGAGCAATACAAACTATAATAAGTCCTCATTTCAATTTCCAAAAATAAAATCATTTCTAAAGCAAGCTGCACAACATTAAAGTTTCAATTTCAAAATACTCTCAACTTAAAGAATCTTACTCAGCTCTGTATCGTCAGAACAAATGAAAAGAAAAACATAGATGGAAAAAGAATTACAAAGCGGTCTTCTTAGCAAAACAGAAAGGGGAGTGGTCATTTATATCGACTTCTTGAATTGTACCAAAGATTACAGTTATTAATACAATGGTTAAATAGCAAAAAAAAACAAGGTACAATTTCCCAGGATTTTAGCATGAGCCATCAAAACGGGCCATGCGCTAGTTCTATCCGCCAAACCGAACGTGAGCCAGAGAGAAAGACAAACACACAAATTCAAATTAGATCCTAGAATTCCCAAAAAAATAAACGAACATCCGCGGTCACCGTATTTTAGAAATCCCGTTTCCAGCCCCAATTTCACTAATTAATTCATGGAAAAGTGCATTTACCTCAAAGCGCGGGAGGAATCGAAGCGCGAAGAACTGTCGGCCATCGGCAATCCTCCGCCTCGCCACTTCTCCAAATGGACCAACTCCGTGAATTAGGTTTGGGAAGAAAAACGAATTTTAATCTAGGGTTCGTGAAATTATATAAGCGGGGTTTCTCGTGAGAGACGGGAGGGACGAAGGTCACGTGCCAAGCTCGTGATACCAGCGGATAAAACAGATAAAGGAAAATTCAGATTTTAGTAAAAAAATTTAAAATATCAAGTTCGTCCTCAAGTTTTATTTGCATCAAGCATCAATTTAATTCTAAATTTTTTTGTCACCTACTGGTTTCAACTAAAAAAAATTATAATTTTTTAAAAATTAAATTAGTCATTTTACTTTTTAGAAGAAATTAAGTTAATCACTTTGTACAGGGGCATCTGGAAGTCAAGCAGATCCGTCTGGTAGGCCATCTTCTGCAACTAGTCGGTTTCTCGGATTTAATTTTAAGTGTAGTAGTAATAGGTGATTTAAATTCTTCTCATTTAATGCATGTTGTGAACTTGTTTATTTAGGTGCTGCTTTCAAAACTATTTTATTTGTAATTTGTGTGGACTTTATTAAAACTAAGTTATGAGTTAATTGAATGTAAGTTTTGTTAATTTTACTAGTTTTTACCATATTTAAAAATTACTTTTGAGATTTCTACTAAACCATAAATCTGGTTCTTTTAATAAAAGTGCAGAGAAACATCAAGTCTACATGCATGCTAATACATTAAATCTAAATAAACTTTGAATTGATGAAATAAAGTCTACAAAATTGACACTAAAAGATCTCAAAAATTTTACAACCCTAATTCATCCAACTAAAATGCCTCCAACTCAAATGCATCCAAATTCATAATAATACTACTTCATAGAACGAGCCTTGAAAGTACATGGAACAAACTCCTCGTCCGATATTGCCGGATCTGGATCAATCACAATAGACGAAGTGCTAGCCTTACCAGTATAAGTACACGGAACAAACTCATCGTCCGATGTTGGAGGCTCTGGATCAACCTTCTTTTTTTTCAAACCAGAGTCGTAGGAGTTTTCCACAAAGTCATCTAAATTTCATACAGAATAGGTTGTCTAAGAAATTCCTCCATCATACATACTTGACAGTTTTTTTTTATCACGGCATACTTGTTCTTTTTTCCCTCATTTTTACCTTATCACCAATTGACCCTCCTCTCGCTAGGTCACGATAGGACGATCCATCTTGCTTGCTACTGTTCATCCTTTTGGCCCCAGAAAATCACCTCCAAAATCACCTAAAATCGCCTTCTATTTCTCTTTCTTTTTTTCTCTTCTGTAAATTGAGTGAGTTGTGAGAGGGAGGAGAGAGAAAAATGGGTATTTATAAGGTCTGAAACAAAAAATAAAATAAAATACAAATTTCCAACTGGCCATTTAATGGTCGGTCTGGGCATTTTTAAACAAACCCAGCTAAGGTGGATATTATTATTATTTTATAATTAATAATGAATATCAATAAAAATATCGGTCTACTTGGTAGCCTCTGCCACGTATTTTTTTTAAAACTTATTCCGAAATTTTTGCTTTAGCGACGCATATACATATTTAAAAAAAAAACTTTTCCGAGATTTTTGCTTTAGCAATGCATATTGAATTATTAATCAAAACGTTGAACTAATATATAAATAATTATGTATGTATATTGTTAATTTTATGTTCAATTAACAATGATAATTGCAGTTTATTACTTATTAAACATTAATGTGACATGTAGTCATGTAGGGTGTGGACTTTTGATGTAGAACTTAAGAAGTTATATTTAAATAATGTGTTGAATTAAATAATATTAAAATAAGATTAAATGATCCGGACCCTAGAATACAAGACATCATGAACTCAATCTTGTTATTATGTTAGATAAGTGTGTATTATGCATATTAATTACCATTGCCTCACTCTACTCGAAGAGGGGTGTAATGTGCTCACTAAGAGAGATTGGCGAGCACAACTCAAAAAGTCTATCGGATTGTTTTCAAATGACGAATCTCAATCGTTGAAATCTATCTATTTTACGAGTGATGCATGTATATGAATTTTTTTGGAAGTTTCAAATTCATTTAGTACTAAAAGTCAAGCGGTAAAAAAAATGAACTTTTTATAAGTTAATTTATAAGATGTTTTATGTATTCATTTTTCATTATTTTTTTACCGCTTGATCTTGTACTAAATGAATTCAAAACTTTCAAAATTTTGCATGTAAATGCATCACTCATGAAGTAGATGAATTGCAACGTTTGAATTCGTCGTTTGAAGTCAATCCGATAGACTTTTTGAGTTGTACTCACCAATCTCTCTTGGTGAGCACATCACGTCCTAGCTTTGCTCCTATATGAATATTTACTTGTAAACTAAATTTTACATTTTTTAAAATTATTTTACTATTTTTTTGAATAGGTAGAAAATCACTGTTTTTGAATGATTCAGAATTTTCACATCAACTGATTTTCTATCCATTTAGAAAAACAGTAAAAGAATTCTAAAAAATATTAAATTTCATTTACAAGTACATAATCATATGATCATGTTTGAATGAGGAGTAAAGTTAATGAATATTAAATTACTTATTCTATATTACTTCTCATATTTTACACCTCGTTTTGGTAATTGAAGTCATGACTTAATGGAGAAAGAATTTAATTTACTTGACAAATATGATCAAATAGAATACAATATCGAAAAAGAATAATAAAGTTAAATAAATTTTGACCGAGACGCGCCATCAAGCTTTCTGTGGAATTAATTAATAATTATTATCAATTTAAATATATTATCACGCAATAAAATAATTTATTTTATACAGTGAATTAACTTTTCCACGTTAATGGATATTTATTCGTAAAAAGGTAAATTTAAGCCATACAATTATATTTATAATCTAGTAATTAAAAATGCTTGATGATATAATAACTTTCATGAATACTGAGTTGAAACTTCGACATCTATAATTTTACTGATTGATTTGCAAAAGAAATTCCTCTTTAATTAGTCCGGACAAATGGCAGCCACGATCTTCTCTTTTCTTCCTCCGCCTAGCTTCTCACCTCAGCCACAAATAATTTCCCTTCTCCCCTTTGAATCACTAATATACAAAATAATAAAAAATGGATAACAATAGAAATATTTTCGGTCCCACATATCAGTCACACTCCCCTGGAAAGAAAACAGAAGAAAACTCTTTATTTTCATTCCCGCTACAAAGATCAGTCTCCAAGCAGAGGTAAAGAAAAAACCATAAAAGAAAAAGAATAAGAAAAATGGCCACCACCACCGGTGGCCTCCGCCTCTCCTCCACCTCACCTTTTCTTTCGAACATTAACCTGCTCCAGCGGTACAACAGAAGGAAACTTAAACCCCTCTATCCATCTCCCCGTGCGGGCGTCTCCCCAGACACAGTCTCGGATCTCCTGCAGCAACTGGTGGTGGGGGTCGGCGTGGGGCTCCCGTGCACAGTAATGGAGTGTGGGGATGTTATATACCGAAGCACCCTTCCAAGAAATGAGGGTTTGACAGTGACCACACAGGGGGCTGCACTACTGGCTGCCGCAGCTGCGTATCTCTGGGCAACGCCCGGTGTCGCACCTGGTTTTTTTGATATGTTTGTGTTGGCTTTTTGGAAGAGAGTATTCAGACCTTCCTTCCGCAAGGTATCAGATTATTAGTGTCGGTACCTATCCTGACTGGTACGAGGTGGTTATTAAAGTTACAGTTTAAATCAATAGTAAGCACCTGTAGAAGTGTCCGGTGCATTTTTCTGGTACCAATCCTCACCTGGCAGATCGGGCACCTGTGTTGTACTACTGTTCAGAAACTGTGTGGCGCCTAGTGAGTTTCCACTTTTCATCAATATTGGGTTGTTCATTGCAGCATGAACCATATAATACATGTACCAGGCTGCAAGTACCACCTCCGTTGCAAGGGAATACTGGTACCAGTTAGTGGTACCTGACTAGGCAGCAGACACCAATGAGATGATGTTTTTGTTAACTAATGCAAAATCACTAACTATTTAAAATTTGACTAAGTTTCGTATTCACTAATTTAATAATTTTATATCTAGGATGACATTGTACTTGGTAAAAAGCTGGGAGAAGGTGCATTTGGAATTGTTTACAAGGCCTCCTTGTCAAAGCCCAAACCTGCTGTCAAGGTACAGATTTTGTTGTGTTAATTATAGTATTTGTTACTATCTGCAGACACCTCAAAAAAATTCTTGGCTATCACCGGCAACTTGGGGAAATGCTGGGAATCATTTGCTTACTAAAGTTTTAAGTTGTAAAGCAAGGGTTTACATTGCCGACAACCCTTAGCTTTAATTCATTTTGGTATCCAGTGAAATGGGGTTCACTTTTTGGGGGTAAAATTGTCAGTATTTTACTTGACACACCACCCATCACATTGATCACAGGTGATACCCAAATGAATAATGAAAGCTAGGGGATCAGGTGTTGTTGAACAGATATATAAGTTTTCTCTTTTTGAAAACAATGAATAAAAATTGCTTTTGGTGATAAAAATGAAAGCTAGGAGATCTTGTGCTGAAGAAGGCGACAGAATATGGAGCAGTAGAGATTTGGATGAATGAGAGGGTGCACAGGGCCTGCGCCAGCAGCTGTGCTGACTTTGTCTATGGCTTTCTGGAGGTCTCTTTAATTATATATTTAATGATTGTGTAAATGCCATTATCATAGTGAGAAGTTCGCAAAATAGTTCATGTATACCTATTTAAGAACATATCGCAAAACGTCCCTCCCTTGTTAGGATTTGTAATCGAGGCCCTTCTCGCTTTTTGAGATTTCAAATTGCATCAAACTGGTAAAAATCGAGATGATTAAGTTCATTTGCACAATCAGTATGTACGTATCTTTAAAATAATTGTTTTTGAGTTGATTTCTTTGCTGTTATTGTTGAATTTAAACTATAGTTTGTTCGAGATTGGAAAATTGAGAATCTTACCTGAATTATGGAAAATTTGCAAGGAACTTCACCAAAATTGCAAAATGATGTTGTCTATTGTATAAGAATTTGAAAATTTTCTCCGCCATTAGAAATTGTGGATCAGGTGCTTCTCTTTATTTCATAGGAAGTAATTTATGATATCTCTTAAAAGGATCCTCAACCTTAAAAAAAAATGATATTTAAGATAGCTATTGTTTTCTTAGTTCCTATATACATTTTGGAATACAAATGCAACTGAAATTATTATCAGAATTTTACTGGTAATGCTAAAAATGGTACATGATCAAATCTGTATATTTAATGATTCAACCCATATTTTATCGCACTTTACGAATTTATATCTTTGTGTATTTTTCTAATTGTAGAGCAAATCAAAAGGTAAAGGGGCCGAAGAGTATTGGCTGATCTGGCGGTTCGAGGGAGAAGACACCCTATTTGGCCTTATGCAAAGCAAAGAGTTCCCTTATAATGTAAGCATGGCGTTTTGCATTGTTTTCACAGAAATGATGGCTATTAAAGGATCTTTTTATTATGGCATTCATGGACCTTATAATAGAATCTATGTAACATATAGAAATGCACAATTACTAATGTTTAGGTATGAATTAGGTAGAGACAAAGATCTTAGGAGATGTGCAAGACTTGCCAAAGGGGGTAGAGAGAGAAAATAGAATCATTCAGACTGTCCTGAGGCAGCTCTTGTTTGCTTTAGATGGGCTCCACTCGACTGGGATTGTGCATAGAGATATTAAACCACAAAATCTCATCTTCTCAGAAGGTACAGCCTAAGTTGATCACATACTGAAATATGTGAAATGCCCATGTACCTTATAAACTTGACCCTGGAATTACCATAACTCAAAAACTGGTTTTAAGCAACCAGTGTATAGAGCATCAACTACATTTTTAAATAGCATATATGTTTCAGAACTTTGTCAGGACTTAGGACAAACACACTACATTACTACCAAAAACAAATAGAAATCAGTTCGAGGAGGGATGTATTTCTTCCATTTCTATCAAAAGTTACAATATAAACTTAGGCATGTATTTAGAATGCTTGTTTTTTTTTTGTAAATCTGTAGCGGCTCGTTCCTTCAAAATAATTGATCTCGGAGCTGCAGCTGATTTGAGGGTTGGCATCAACTATATTCCAAAGGAGTTCCTTTTAGACCCACGGTAATCTTTTATATCACCTAATGCAGGGGCGGAGCCAGGGAGTATCAGGATAGGACATAACTTTATAATTAATTGTACCGAAGGCTTATTTTTACAACTTTTTTACAGAAAAACATAGTACACTAAGCATATTTTTAAAATTCTTTTGGACCGGGGATGGCAAATGCCTGCCCCTGCCTAAGTGTGTCTCCACCACTGCCTATTTCCTGGAACTGTGAACAGACCAAGTATTATCTTGCTCATTACTTCACAATGCGCACAAAGTGTGCCACCTTGCACAAATGAGGAAATAGGGGCAATTCAGGCATTTTCAATGATCATGAGATAGGAGAGGTATAGGTTGTATATTTAATGCACATGACACTTAATGTATTGTATGGGCATGATAAGACTTGTATTTATGCTTCCATTCAGGTATACAGCACCAGAGCAATATATAATGAGTACGCAAACTCCATCAGCACCTTCTGTTCCTGTTGCAACTGCTTTATCACCAGTCCTTTGGCAGGTTTGTTTTCATAATTTGTCAGTATTAAAGGGACTTCCTGTTTTAGTTTCGCCAAACTTTCATTTCGTGGTTTTATTGATAGTAATTGTTTGTTTAACAGATGAACCTTCCTGATAGATTTGATATATACAGCCTTGGCCTGATTTTTCTACAAATGGTGAGTTTGACTATTGAAGTTACATTTTTAGTTTCTATAGCCCTTGGACTTCGTGTACTCCATTCTACTGAACAAATTATTACAATGTGTACCCGAACAAGAATATCGTGGGTATAATTGCTAAAGCCCTTTTATTTCAGACTTCACTCTCAAACATAGATTAGTGGAACACAAGGGTAATTTGCATGGAGATGCTTCTCATGCCATTTTTGGGGGGTAATTTTGAATATTGTTTCCGTCTTGTAGGGTAATGGGTAATGTTGAGGAAGAATAGATTAATATCTCTTAATATTGGTGCAAAATTCCCGAGTCCAGACTAACAAGCATCTCCAAGTTCTTTAAATTTTAGGCATTTCCTGCATTGCGCACCGATAGCAGCTTGATCCAGTTCAACCGCCAGCTCAAACGGGTCAATTACGATTTGGAGGCCTGGCGCAGAACAGTTGAACCACGTGCTGCACCTGATCTCCGCAAGGGGTTCGAAATATTAGATTTAGACGGTGGTATCGGCTGGGAGCTTTTGACCTCGATGATCAGGTATTGATACATATGCCAGCCAATTTAGTTAAGATTGTGAACTATATGGTAACAGATCGGATATCCTCTAGCTGGTACCAGATGCTAGAGTTGCATCCTGTCTACTACTAGTGAGTGGATTTTAATTATTTTCTTATATGTACTTTTTGTATATAACTCCCAAGATATAAGGCGAGGCAAAGGGTAAGTGCAAAGGCTGCCTTGGCGCATCCATACTTCAACAGGGAAGGCCTTTTAGGGCTCTCTGTCATGCAAAATTTGAGTCTCCTTCTGTTCAGAGCAACCCAGAAGGATTATAGTGAGGCGGCCAAATGGGTTACAGGGTTGATGGCCAGATCTGGCACTGAGTCCGTTGGGGGTTTCACTGAAGCTCAGCTCCAACAACTTAGGGTATGTATACCTTACCATTCTACAGATTTGACAATTTTTTATATGAATAATGTTGTTCCTTCATTAACATCTGCTCTGGCACTATAGTATTACCATAGGATCTGACAATTTTAAATTAAATGAAGTTCAGGTCTTCAGGATATACATTGCATTAAATTGAAAAGCTCAGGAGCTATTTAGGAGTTTTTATCTATTTTTTTTTTTTTTTTGAAGGGAGAGCTGGTCACCGAATGCACCAAATTTTAAATTTTCCAAAAGTCGAGAACCCTTTTCCACCGGTCTTTTCAAGCACGCTAATATTTGATTTGTGTATCTTGTAGGAAATTGAGCCAAAGAAGGGGAGTGCACAGAGGAATGTGCTTGCCTCTCTTTTGCGTGTACAGAGGAAGATCATAAAAACACTGAATGAGAGCATGGATGAACTTACACAGCAACGGAAAAGCCTCTGGTGGAGCCGTTGGATTCCCAGGGAGGATTGAGTTGGATGTGAATAATATAAACATGCGTACATTAACTTGAACTGGAAATTTTGTGCAGTGTAATTATAGTGTAACTCATTTATCTCTGAACGAAGCAGATGTCTATATTTTTGCTGCAAGATTATCAATATTGGATTAGATTAGCTGATTTGCCAAAACTAAATACAAGTCTTTTGTAAATATCTTGAAATCAAAATTATATGTAAATTCCGTGTGAAACAAAAAGAGCCCCACAGGATAGTCCGCATCTTCTGCATTAACCCAAAAGAGTTGCTCTTTTGGGTTTAATGCATTTCGGGCTGATCTGGATAGGAGCCAATCCGGCCCAAGCTTATAACGCACGGGGTCCTTTAATAGTAGTGTGGATCTCAATCGGACTCTCCAAATTTATTAACGTTAACGGACGTTCTGTTAATGTAGAGGATACGAATTCCAGGATACAAAGGGCTAAATGCCAATTGGCGTGTTACAAACCAGTGTGATGGGGGGAGGCCGATGGGGAGGAGTCCGCAGATTCTGCATTAACTCAAAAGAGCATCTTTTGAGTTCAATGCATCTTGGCCGTTTGATCAGTATCGGAGCCAATCCGGTCCACGCCTATGACGCACAGAGCCCTTCAATATTAGTGCGGATCTCAATCGGATGGTCCAGATCTATTAATGCACGTTCCGTTAATGCAGAGGATACGAATTCCAATGGGGAGAGGCCTTCCAATGATTTAATATCCTATATATTATTACAAAGTCTCGGTGTACCGAGATTGAAATGAGATGATGGTGAAAGAGCCCTTCCAGGCAGAATAAGACATAGTGTTTCTAAATTAAAGATGAACAGTTGAGACAAAAAAAATTGATGGTTGATATTGGCTATGGATAGAACAAAGATTTGAATTGTCCTCTTTTGTTTTTTACACAAACAAAAAAAATAAAGCCTTTCAAACAGGATTCTTGCTTTCATTTTTATTCTCTCGAAAGCCAACAAAATGCATAAATTTTCAGTTTATTGAAGCTGATACAAAAACAAAAGAAAAGCTAATTTGTACCTCCAAATCCTAATTCAACCAAGATATCGCCATTTGCATCACATACAATCATCAAAATACAACCAACAAAATTAGAATATTAATAAACTAATTCGACCATTCACAAGTTTTTATCAGTGTTTTCAATGTTCTCCTCCTCTTGGATGCTAACTTTTCAGATCGAAATTTATGCTTCAATGGAGTGCTACTCGGGTTTCATTCTGAGAGAAAAATAACTATTAATAAAATATTATATATTTGAATGAGAAACTTTTTTCTGTTCAAATATTATACAGAGCAAATTTTAGGAACGGATGATACATTTTTTTTTTATCAAAATACTAAAGATGTATATGATGATAAACAAAATAATTAGCTACTCGATCATTTAATTATGTAAAGCAACACAGAGGAGTCCGTTTTTTTTTTTGGAGAGCTACATTGCATCTTTAGAAACATCATACAAAAAAAATTTACGAAACATGAATCATCCAATCAAGATAGATAAGGAGAGAGAAAAAATCAAACGTTTGAGAGCATAGATAACGTGGCATAATTATAAGGTTTGGGCATTTGGGGACTTATTTCGTTCATGTATTATAAATTATAAATTCCAATAACTCTTCCTATCAAAATAGATTTATAGATTGCTGTAGCTACCTGTTCATCTTCTCCCTGAAAAAGTTCTTCAATTTCTTTCACCCCAAATTCTCCGAAGAGAAGCTCCAGCAAAAAAATTTTTGTGACCCATAAAAAAGACATCACTTATTATTCACCAGTATCTAAAATGAATATTAGAAGTATTAAAACCCTCCAAAACTCTGTACCGTAAAAACAATGCAAAAAAAAAAAATGATTTACTGTTTCTACTTGATTGCAAATGTCAGATTCTCTCCAACCCTTTCTTAATAGATCATTTATAGTCATAATTTTATTATGCAGTGCAAGTGATAAGAATATTTTGGCTTTTATTGGTATTCCATAGGCTATACTGTGTCACCTAATATAACCCTGATCTCTCCAATACTAAGAAAATCATACATTGATTTATTGTAAATATCCCTTTAGAATTCCAACATCATCCTGCACTATGAAGTATCAGAGAAGTTAATATATTGTATTAACACTAAAGCCTCGATTTTTTCACCGGTTTTTTTTTTTTTAGCATTTCCAAAAAAAAAAAAAAAAATATGGCACCATTTTGGTGAAACGTTGAAAATAGTACGAACATTTCTTAGGAAGTGTTTTTCTCTAATGCGAAACGCTTTATGAGGAAGCGTCTTTTGATTCTTGTACTTATTATTTTTGAAGTAATTTTGTATTATGAGTTGTTATCAAAAAAATTGTGTAATACTATTTATAATTCAATATGTACCGAAACATCGCATATGCAGTAAGGACAAATTGATTGTGTAATTTTTCAATACATCAACTAATAATACGTAATTTCTTAACTTCAAAAAATAAGTAAAAAAATCACAGTAGAAAACTCTTCATGAGAAAGCATTTGTGTTGTTTTTTGACATTTCACCAAAACGGTACCATGTTCTTAATATATTCTTTTAGGAAATGCTAAAAGATAAAAAGTCGTTTTTTTTATCTCTTAAAGTCCTGCTAGCCCCCCCACCCCACCCAATTTTTTTTTTCAAAGTTTATTTATTCCAAATTTGTGTTGCTATGAGATTGTCCCTCTTAGTCTTTGCGTAAAGTAAAGAAAATTAATTTGCCGTTACTTATTTCTTTTTTTTTTTCTTTTTGTGAAGAATGGCCAGACGGGCTTCATTTATAGAATAATAGAAGATTCGCCATACTTGTATTACCATTCTAAATGTCATATCAAAAATCAATCTCAGATCGTTACCGATTTTCTTGTATATCTCCATTCTTATATTACGTAGGTAGTTGTTCTATCCGCTCAAGCCCTCCATTCTCATATAGAGGATATTGCGTCTGCCATTAGGTCAAATATTAATTCTACATATAATATTATCAGTATAATGGTTACTTGTACATTACTCATAATATTTTACTCTAAATAATAAAAATATATACATAAATACACAAATTTTAAAAATAAAAGGGGATCAATTCACCTCTTATGCAACATAAGCATTCGTCTCTGCATATTACCATATGCCAGTTACTAAGGGCCTGTTCGGCCGTCTAAAGGGAACGGGAATGGAAACGGAAATGAAAATTTTTGAATGACCGAAACACTGTGCGCGTGGGCTGAAATTCGCAAAGTCTAAATAAATTTTTTTTTACCACATGCACAGTATTTGACCGAACAGACTCTAAAACTATATTTATCAGTAGTACAAATTTCTCTCTAAATATAAAGGACCGCAAAACGAAATCAAACCTCAATTTTCTATTTTTTGTTAGCTGAAAATCTCAAACTTCCACTCTTCCTTTTATTTATTACAAAAAACTCTGCTGAATTGTGAAGCCCCTCCGTCAGTCTAACACTTTATAAGAAAAAAGTTGCAATATTACGAGTAAAGCACATTAGATCGAGCTCGTCGAGAGAGTATGAACTTAATCTCAAGAACCAACCGATCAGTTTGAGACTACAAATTCAAAACTATTGATCTTGCTCTATTTGACAAGTCAACTATTTACACAAGTTTTCAGTTCTTGAGTTCATTTCGTATAGGATTAATTAAGAGGTCGAGAAATGAATTTTTTTGACGCATTTATTTTTCAATAATATAATTCTCTTGGTCTTATACAAAACAAATTTGAAAAAAGGAAAAAATTAATTAAAATGCTTAATTTGCCAAGTAGTCAGAATCAACTAGGGCTGCACAAAAAATTCGTAGTTCGTAATTCGATTCGAGTTTGATTCGAAAAAGTTCGTAAAAAATTCGATTCGAAATTGAGTTCGTTCGAAATTAATTCAAACCAAACTTAGTTCGAAATTAATTCAAACCAAACTCAAACTGGACCTAGTTCGTTCGAAATAGGTTCGCAAATCAAACTTAGTTCGAAATTAACTCAAACATGAACCGTTAATTTCCACTGATAATGAACTTTGATGTTTTATTTAGGATAATATTTAGGTTTGTAATAATTCTAAGACTTTGGTGATTGTTCTGTACTTCTATTGATATTTAAATTGTACTTTGAATACTTTAGATATTTGAAAACTTTGGTGATGTTGCTCCTGTTGGCTATTTGAAAAACTTTGGATTCTGTGATTGTACTGAACTTTGATTGATTGTACTAAACTTTGGTGTTTGATATAAATTTTGGTATTTGTAATGAATTTTGATATAAACTTTAGTGTACTGTGTAATTAGAATTAGGAATGCCTGAGTTTTATAAAAGTGCTGTAATTTCGAACTGTGGTACAGCCATAGTCATAACTCGTAAGTCGTAACAAAGTTCGTAAAAGTTCAAAATTGAGTTCGTAAAAAATTTGATTCGAATTGAGTTCGTAAAAATTTTGATTCGAATTGAGTTCGTTCGAAATTAATTCAAACCAAACTTAATTCGAAATTAATTCAAACCAAACTCAAACTGAAAGTAAGATCGATTCAGTTCGGTTCATTTACAGCCCTAGAATCAACGATATGTTTGTTTTTTTCATTAACGTTAATTTGACTGTGTTTGGCGTCAAGCCTGTCAACTTTTTAAGATAGGTACAACTATTTGATCAGATTGTACTGTCAACTATTTTTAAGATATGTTTGGCGTCAAGCCTGTCAAATTCAAAACTATTGATTTTGCTCTATTTGATCAGATTGTACCTATTTTGATCAGATTGTACTGTCCGCGTCCTATACTATCTATTGTGACTTGCATTTTATTATGAGAAAAATCTTTTATGTTCTTTAATTTGGACTCAAGTGTAAATGATCGGTATCCTCTCAGGTACCTGACTCAACACAATTGAAACGGACGGCTCAGATTCACTCTCAGCCAGTGCTTGCTTGGAATGACGCAGGAGCAGTATTATGTGTGCTTTGAGATTCGTGCCAAGTTAAAAAGAACAATTTTTGTTCAATTCAACTGTACTCAGTCCGGTACCCTGAGGAGATGTGAATTCAAGTGTAAATATGTATACATATATGCATGGCATGTATATTTAGGTCGAGTTGAGTTTTTTTAAAATCCATCGACACGAAAACATGTGAGGGGAACGAGACTCAGTATAACGTGTACAATTTATTAATCCATCATTATTATTTTTTATACGAGACTCATTAATTTAGATATTCCGTGGATATTTTTACTCGAAAATTAATATGTGTCATTCGGACTCTTTGTATAGATATTGAATCTCTCACTGTCTACCTTAGACCTGTTAATCGTTTTTTTTATTAATTATATTATTATTATGAGTGAGGCTACAATACTATGCATAACGACGATTGATCCATACTACTAACATATTTTTGTTTTCAAAATCTAAATAGTCGATCTAAACCGTGCAACGTAATTTTCATATGAAAATATATTTACAGACTAAATTTTATATTTTTAATTTTTTTTACTATTTTTTTAGAGAGGTAAAATATCACTATTTTGGAATGATCTAAAATATCTAAATCAAGTGATTTTCAACCTATTTAAAAAATAGTAAAAAGTTTCTAAAAAATGTACAATTTGATCTACAAGTACATTTTGATACAAAGATAATATTAAATTGTTCAGATTAATTGTTTGGACTATGAAATAAAAATATTGATTCATAGTATGGACATATTTATAGTCAATTTCAAAGTTCAAACAGATGATCCGAACTGCTCAACATGATATCCACGTTAAAATATAATTGGAGACCAAATTTTATATTTTTAAAATTTTTTTTACCATTTTTAAAATAGGTACAAAATCATTGTTTTTAGATGGTCCACAATTTCCTGAAAAACTAATGATTTTCTACTTATCTTAAAAATAGTTAAAAAAATCCAAAAAATATAAAATTTCGTCTCCAATCATATTCTAACGTGGATATCATGTTGAGCAGTTCGGATTGTTTGTTTGAACTTTGAAATTGAAGATAAAGATTTGAGGTATGATTGGAGCATGAAGTAATGAAGCATTTGAGCCCTCCTATATTATTATTATTATTATTATTATTATTATTATAATAGCCGACCACTGTAATATATAGTTTTCATTATTATGGACTGTGTTTGTTCCACATAAGACCATCGTAACTACTGTAATTACACTTAAAATGCTATATTGCACATAATTGATAATAGTAATAATATACTAGTATCGTGTCTGTGCGTTACAACAATGACATATTATAAGAAAATAATACATAATCCTCATATAAATGACATATTTTCATAAAAAATAGACTAATAAAAAGAAAAATTATCCAACAATATCCATGAATGATATTAAAAAAATTGGTTCTAAATCTAAATTATAAATAAAAAGTCAATTAGGAATAATCATAGTTATTTGTTCATTATAGTAAACTTTACTACTTGTAATACTTAGAAATAATGGCTTGTAGTTTGCTATCAATGACATCTTTGGAAAACAAAAACCAAGATTTGCTTTATCAGGTATCAAACGGGAACTGCGAGCAAATAGAACACCCTTCAGTAATATCAATACAGTTACATGAATCATAAATGCATGAATATGATGGACTAGAAAATCGGAACGAGATCCGGTGCTTGCCAAACCACTGCTCTTCTCCTGCTTGCCTCTCTATCTCTCTCCTCCTCCTCTCTCTCCCACGTGACTCTCTCTCTCTCTCTTCTCTTTTTTTTAGAGAGATACAGAGAGAAAGAGACGAGCAGCTCCCTGCTTTTCTATCAAGAAAAGCAGCGGATGCATATCCTAGAAAATCTATGGTTCCTAATGGAATAGGTTACAAAGCTACTTTGCCACCTACTGCTACTAAATCACTACCTCCCCAAGATAAGCTGTTCACATGAGATTCAAAATAAACAATCAAGACATCTCATACTATGACTCTTATTAGTTTATAAGGGTTATCCTCTTCACCATAAAATTTATATGCATTCGTGTAATTAAAATAGAGAATATAATCATGTTTACTTAAAAATTACAAATAACATTTATTAAATGATATAAAAAATGAAAAGAAATGAAGACATATCTAATCAATTATCAATCAATCTAAATTCCTTAAATGACATTAAAAAAATAGAAAAAATCAGGACCAATCAGAAAATCGAGTATCTAACAATCAAATAAGGAGTTTAAGAAAGTTTTCGAACAAATTAGGGAAAGAGGAGGAAGCGTGGATTTTGTGAGATAGAGAGCGTTGGAGAAGTATCAGCAAGTACGTGTGGCGAGTACGTATCTAAATAAATTTATACTTTATACGTAAAAAAAAAGAAGCAGACTATTTGATTGGATGGTTGCTATTCAATCCGGAAATTTCATCTTTTAATCACAGTCGTTGACGGATCAGGACATCTATGTGCTTAATATAAGAGAAGAAATTATTAAGAATCAAATTTTTTTTTTATCTCTTCTCCAATTTTGTTATTTTTTTCTTCAGTTTTTACTTATTCAAAACTTCTAATAAATCACATTCATCTATGATTGTAAATTACGAAGATGATGCTCCTTAAAATCACATTCATCCCTTAAAGCGTAAGCCAAGATTCACCTTAGCTTGTCTGGAAAATAGCGTGCCTGTTGGATTTTTCATTCATTCGTTTCCTAGGATGCACGAAAGCAAATCTAATATATTTAATTATTCATCCTCTCGAATAATATGTAAATATTGTAAAATACCATCGTCTTCTCCTACGATTCCCATTCATAACATTTTCCTAGGTACACGTTGCTGTATGCCAGGAAATATAGATGCATTACGCTACACCCGGTCTAAATTTCATTTCCAGAACACCACCAATAGTTTTGTGTTACAATCATACCCACATATCTATCTCCGTTTTCAAAGTTCAACCAGTCAATCAGAATAGCTCAACATAATATTTATACTAAAATGAATAATTATTTAAGTACCCTCACTCCAGTACCTCCAAAATATCCGCATCTTATTTAGAAAACTTATGTATTATAGTCCTCACTAATTATATGGTCTCCACTAATTATTATTCTAAAAAGATATTATATGGTCCCCAAATTATATGGCCCTTAGTAAGTATTATTCTAAAAAGATACTATATGGTCCCTACTAATTATTATTCTAAAATTCCTGTAGCACTCTTTTTCTATGGTCTCCACTAATTATATGGTCTCATTTTTTCCCAGTCCCAGCACTTGTCCCAACGTCAACTTTCATAGATATAAATACTTGAATAAGATATTAACACTTGAAAAATAAGATATTAATACTTTTCTGCGTAATTTGTTATGATCATCCCTTTTTCAATCCCTTAATTGTCCCCGCGTCAATCTTCCTCTATTGAAGTAGTGGGGACCATATCACTGCATCAACCTTCCCTAATTGTCCCCGCGTCAACTTTTCTAATAAAAATAATTGACCACATAGAAATAAATACTTCAGTCATAGATATAAATACTTGCAGTACTTAATATTAATACTTTTAGACGTCATCCAGTGTCATATGTAAAAAATACTTGCAAGTATAAGTATAAATACTTGTACGATGAGGTATAAATATTGTGTGACGACTAGCTCGAAAGCACGTCATCATAGATCTCATTTGAAAGAGAAAATTACGTAGAAGACGTTCGTGATTTTAGATTCGTAAAATTCCTCACATATCGTTAGAAATATGAACGAGATTGAACGAGAAAAAAAACCACCTCTAAAAATGTGTATGGTCCCCCATGTAGCCTGAGTGGTACCCCACATATATTTATAGTGTGGGTATGTTTGGGAGATTTGGTTGGAGAGACAATTATTTACGTAAAAGTGTTCACCTCATTGGGTAAATACTTCCGTGCATAGGTATAAATACTTTTTTGCATTGGTATTAATACTTTAGAAAAAAATTCCAGTGCTGGAGTTTTTACGGGCCCCCCAGGTAATTATGGTAGTTATGGTACGGGTACTGTAGCGCTGGTACTGTTATCAGCCTCCTATTAAATGTACTTAGTGACCAAATTTTATATTTTTCGGAAATTATGTACTGTTTTTTTAGATATGTACAAAATTACTGTTTTTGGATGGTTCAGAAGCAATGATTTTGTACATATCTAAACAAATAGGAAAAATTCTAAAAAATATAAAATATGGTCTCTAAGTACATTTTAATATAGAGAACAGATTGAGCGGTTCGGATTGACTATTTGAACTTTGTAAATAAAATAAAAATATGAAGTATAATTGGAGTACAAAACTACGATGTATTTTAACTCTACTCATTAGGGCCGAGATGCACTTAAATTTAATTAATGGGTTACCGCATTAAATGTATAGATCCGGTGCGTGGAGCACGTTAATAGAATAAATCTTTTTATTGCGAACTAAAAGGCGCAAGTGATCCAGCGACTGCCAGCGGAGCAAATGGCCCACCTCGCCGAATTTCTACATATTTCCGGTCCATGCGAAGTGAAGGACACTGTTTAATAGCCAGGGTGGCAATTTATGTTTTTTTTTTTTTAAATCAGGGTGGCAACTTATGACTTCGTAAAAATTATGCGACGGACAGTGCAATGCAAGATTATGTCACGGTCTATAAAATGACGTGTAAGACAGGGTGTCAGGACAGCTATTTACCAATCGCTCCTACCAATTCTGGAAAGGCGCAAAGCAACAGAAAGAGAGAGAGACGGGAAGGCGGCTCTCCAGTGTTCACAAATAGTTGAATACGAGGGGCCAAAAGCGAAAATTATACTCCAATCATTTATCATTATGTATTAATAAAATCAAATACGATTTGGACCACAGTTTACAACAAAAATAAAATAAGAGACCAGGAAAAATAAATAGATCGAAAGCATCAGAAAGACTAGAGAAAAACAACTGAAAGGATTGGCGGGAGACACTTTCCAGAGTCCTATGTTCCTCGTAGAAATAATATAATAAATCTTGTACATGCACCCTTACAAAAAAATATATTTACATAATAGAAATTGTATTTAAATTGTAAATGTAAATTGTGAATGCCGAAATTCTTGCTTGTCATATATAATTATTAGTGATGTGACCGTTGCAACATTTGTTGTATAAAATATAAAAATGTTATCAATATATTATGTTTTTATTTTTAGCAACTTTGCTCAAATAAGTCCTAAAAACATATGTGGTAATTATAAGATTAATGTACCGATGTAAAATAATAAATTTTAGTAAAATTTATTGTATATTGCATTGATTTCATAAATTGCAAACATAATAAATTAGTATAAATATAGTTTGAAATTATTCAAGAAATTATTGTTAATTTATTAATGTGAGATGAAAAAACATTTTTTACATTTACAAACTAATTGCAAAAATAACATGCTCAAGAAAGTCATGGCTACAAGGATATATATGCAAAAGCGTCACTTTCTCATTTATTAGACACAAAAACATATTTCGTAAGAAAAATCTTCGAAGAACTTTCTATCAAAAATAAAAGAGGACCCAAGTGGAAAACGCCTTTGTCACTCGGACCAAGCGAACGAAACTCTCGCCGAGAAAAAGAGAGAGAAGTCACATAGCGATAGAGAGTTGCAGAGAAAGAAAGGGGCGGAGATGTCGGCGCTACAGAGTTGGAGGAAGGCGTATGGCGCCATGAAAGACCACACTTCTGTCGGAATTGCTAATCTCAACAGCGATTTCAAGGTTTTTTATTTTTAATCCGGATCTATCGATTATTCTTCACTACTTTGGTTGTGGTTGATCTTATTAGCGATTATAATCTATATTTTCAGTAGAGTTTGCTGAGCTAACTAACTGGATTAGATCTCGATTTGTTCGTTTTCTTATTAAATATATTTGAACTTTTTTAAATGATAGGATTTGGATGTGGCGATCGTGAAGGCAACTAATCATTTCGAGATCCCGCCTAAAGAGCGTCATCTTAGGAGTAAGGCTTCACTGCTCTTCTCTTTATCTTCTATTTCGAACTTCTGTTCCTATTTTAGGTTTTCTCTCTGCGGGCCACCGAAAAGGGGGAAGGGTGCTCATATTTAGACAGTTATTTGGGGGCGTTTTTTCCTGTTTCGTAGATGTACTTAATAAATTTCTCAAAATCTGTTGGTGATTTTTTTTTTTACTATTTTGAAGTTGAGTTCACCCACTCTATCTTTTTAGTTTGTTGAATCTCTTCCGAAAAATAGGCATGCAAATTCGTAATGATAGTTGAATTTGATTAGGGGCAAATTGTTAAATTTGCTATTATTATTGTTCAGATTTTCTCATGTGTTGCATCTTTTTTCAGAGATTTTGGGAGCCACATCCATTGCAAGACCTCGTGCTGATGTGGCATATTGTATTCATGCACTGGCAAGACGGCTTGCTAAGACTCGCAATTGGACGGTATGTAATTTCATATCTAATTACATTTTATGTTTCGTTAGGTCCCTGTACTGATTGAGACTTAGTGGGCTCAAATTAAATAACCTTTCTGATGAAGATTTACAAATTTAGGAGTCCAATATATCTATAGTTGCTTGTAAACGTCAAAACAATTTAACAAAAGTTTCAACATTCTTAAAATTGTCGTGGGTGGAGGTACAGGTGGCATTGAAGACGCTAATTGTGATCCACCGGCTTTTGAGGGAAGGGGACCCTACTTTTCGTGAGGAGCTGCTAAACTTCTCCCAAAGGGCTCACATTCTCCAGCTTGCCAATTTCAAGGATGAGTCCAGTCCAATTGGTACTATTAAAAAAAATGTCAATTTCATTTTTACTTTACTAAAAAAGATTTCCATTCATCGGTAACATTAAGCAAAGAATAGCTGTCACACCTTGCATCAGTTTTTCATTTGTGCTATAAAGGATCTGACAAGGTAATGACTTTGGTATTGGTTTTTCTTCTGTTAGCTTGATATTGTTGTTTGCTATTTGTATGAAGTAGAACCGCAAAAGTTGAATAAGTGGTAATAATTATATAAACTGCTCCAGCACCTAGTAGTGCAGTGCTAGTTAATGTTACTAATGTATTTAAACCAAATAATTCCTGTTTCAGCATGGGACTGTTCGGCATGGGTACGTACCTATGCACTATTCTTGGAGGAGAGATTGGAATGTTTCAGGGTCTTGAAGTATGATATGGAAGCCGAGCGCTTGTCTAAACCCTCTCCAGGGGCTGAAAAGGTGATGTTATTATTTATTTTTTTTGGTTTTGCCTTGGTACAGACCAATTGACTGTTACCAGTTGGGAGGTCTTTTATCTGCCTTTATACAATTAATGTTATCACTTAGCAATAATCATTGATGTGAATGCAATTTAGTAACATCTTTCTAGATGCTTTCTGGAATGATAGCTTTTTTTAAATCATAATAATATCAGGATTTGTTTTTGCACAACATAATTCAAATGATGTTAGTTTTTTAAATAGTAGCTGAAATGTAGTTGGATTACTAAAATATTGGTCTGGGAAAGGCATTTGAAAGTATCTTAAGCTTGGGCATCGTAAGATGACCAATGCCAGTTCTCAATAGGAGTTGAAGTTAGTGTTGTGCTGGGTCTGGTTGACTGTAAATTTGTCAGGATGAACTGTGGAGGCTTTTGTAAGGTCAAGTAGGATCTTGATCTGGTGGGAGGCTTTTGGCCTGACCTAACCTATAATAATCAACCCTCCCTGATCCATTAAATCTGGGACTTTAATATTTTTCGTTCAGTAGCAAAAGCTATAAATTTTTGTTATCTGATGGTGGTGGTTTATGTTCATGTTCTGTCACATTGTATCAGGGGCACAGTAGGATGAGAGAGCTGGAGAGTGAGGAATTGCTGGAGCACATGCCTGCTTTGCAACAACTATTGTATCGGCTTGTCGGCTGTCGGGTGCTTAGTTTAAGCTCTTTATTTATTTTAAACCTGATAATAAAAATGTCGCCAGTTGTTCTGTGATGTGATTAATTAGTTGGGGAGATTTGGATCTTAAGTAGTAATACATTCTAGACTCTGCTCATGTGCATTGGTAATTGGTGGTTTGCACTGGTACAGTAATACATTCTAGGTGGGTACTGGACCAGAATGGCACAATTCCAGAATTGGGGACTTGTGTAGAAAGCAAGGGAACTGATCTTGTGTATTATATCAACCAAAATTATCTTCATATAAATTTATATTGAACATACTCTTTTTCATTTTCTTGCTTTCTTCCTGGTAATATAATACTTTTCTGTATAATATGCCAGCCTGAAGGAGCAGCGAATAGCAACTACCTGGTACAATATGCACTTGCATTGGTAAGCATTATTTCCTTTTATATGTTTTGGGCTCATATTTTACAAGTCATGTCAATGTATTTTTGATGAGATGATGGTTTCACTGCCATGCAGGTTCTGAAGGAAAGCTTCAAGATATACTGTGCTATTAATGATGGTATTATTAACCTTGTTGATAAGGTTTGTATTTTTCGATAACCAGATCATCCATTTCTTTTTCTAAGAAGGTGAACATATATCATAGGGCCAAATTATGCAAGTACTTTTATTTGTAGGTTCCTAAAAAGCAATGGAGTAGATATATATTTGTCATTAAAATGTATGTAGTTTGAATCAAAATGTTTTTGCTTTTTCTGAATTTTGCTTTTGATAATTCTTTCTAATGCTCCATTTAAAAAGAAAAGGATAAGTATTTGCCAAATTCAGCCTAATAGAACTCTGGTTTTGTCTTTTCCTATGGAACTGGCTGGCTTAATATGTCTTTTGCTGTAGTTCTTTGAGATGCCAAGGCATGAAGCAATCAAAGCACTTGAGATATACAGAAGGGCTGGTCAACAGGTTCTACAAATATCACTTGTATCTCCTAATGAAGTAAATTACAAATATATTTTGTTTTTCCCTTTATTTAATTAAAAGCCACTTCATCCTAATCGTTCAGGCTGGTAATCTTTCTGATTTTTACGAAGAGTGTAGAGGACTAGAGCTGGCTCGTAATTTCCAGTTCCCAACTTTGAGAGAGGTATTACACAGTTCTAACTTGTATGTTCGATTTATAAGTTTACAGATCAAATACTGTGTAAATTGTGGAATCTCAAAGGATCATGTGCACCTGTACAAAAACTAAAAGCATGCATATCCTGTAGAGAATGTGAAATCCCAATGTATTGATGTTATGCATTCTTTCTCCCCAGTATAAATTGGGAATATTATTATAGGATATAGTTTTGATAATAATAACTTTCTTATTGGGTATGCTTTATTTTATTTTTGAAGGGTCATTAGTGACCTACTGGAACTTCGCAGGGGCTTTCTATTAGTAGTTTTTTTGTATTAGTATATGATTTTGTATAGGCTATTCCACTTTTTGTACAAATTAAACCATTTATTACGGTGCATCTTTTTGTAAGCTATTTCATTTTGCATCTGAACCTTTTCTTCTGAGAGATGGGTGTCAGGTTTTGTCAGTTTATTTGAAAACGATTAATCAAACAATATGCATTCTGATATCTTCTATTGTTTTGTTTTCTGATTATCTAGCCCCCACAATCATTTCTTAATACAATGGAAGAGTACATAAGGGAGGCCCCACGTATGATGCCAATTTCTACACAACAACTGGTTAGTTGCAATTTGACTTTCATGTCATATCTCCTTTTAGACTTCTATTTGCATGTAATTGTAAGAGGTTTCCTTTGTTGTCTTAGGATTTGGTATCAGTCCTTGTATACTGATTACTGTTATTGCGCTCGGGACATTTTATACTGCAGTCCACAATTCCAAAAACGAGTCTAGTAATTCTTGTGTAATTAATCTCCAATAAAGCCCAAGTTGTGCAGTTCTCTCTATTTAATCATACTTAAACCCATAATTGCCCCCCCCCAACGTCGTGGAGATTCTTGAAGAACAGAGTGGGCTGCAGTTCTCACATGCCATGCATATTGAACCCTGATTCATCCAGGAAAATGGAATGAAGCAAGAAAGAAGAAAATTATGGTTAACATAGCCAAAACAGGTTTTTGGTATGGATAGTGCTGGAACTATATTGGACTTTGAGGTTTTGAACCTTGCATATAGTGATGCTTTGGTTAAAATTTGGTAGGGCGAACTCTTCTGCCTAAAAATTGCAGTCACTAAAAAAGTTGCCCAGCTGCCGCTTTGATAGGTTTGGGATGTCATTTCTAGAAAATTGAAGCTATTTATATTTGGTTGTTAACTTGTTATACAGGAAATGCCAGAGAGGCTTCTTCTCACATATAAAGTAGAGGCAGTGCCAGCCCCTCCAGACGAAGAAGAACATGAGCCTTCTGTTGAAGAAGAAGAAGCACCCAAGCCCATAGAAGCTACAGTGACTGAAATGGTTTCAGTAACTCCTCTGGCTAAAACTGAAATTGTTGATAACACTGGCGATCTTCTTGTAAGCAGCCTTTTCAGGATGTTGTATAAATTAAAAAGTTTTGGGTCAGATATTGACGAAGTTTTTGCTTGTGTAGGGATTGAATGATACACATCCAACTGCATCAGCAATAGAGGAGAGCAATGCCTTGGCTTTGGCAATTGTTCCTACTGGTATAATTCTTTTTTTTCTCTGAATTAGTCCTACTGGTGTTATTTATACTTATATTTGTTCTCTTATTCGCCTCAATGAGTGCATCGTCAACACTAATTATTTACATCTAAATTCAGAGAGCGTGGATAATAACAGTACCACAGTGCAAGATAAAGGATTTGATCCAACGGGATGGGAGCTTGCGCTTGTTTCTATACCTAGTTCTTCTACCTCCTCTACCCCTGTTGAGACTCATATGGTTTGTTCTTTTTCCTTCTCTTTTTCTTTAATTTATCCTGTTGTTCTCTTAAAAGTCAAGTGAGGAGTTCATTACACATCACTCTCCTGTTGTTTCCCCTTGCTTCACTAAAACCACCCTGGACAGCTGAAGAAAAGTCTTTTGCTTCATTAATGTTTGGTCTATACCACATGTGAGCCTGATATGTTCTGATTTTAAAAAGAACCTAACTTATGCTCAGTTGCTCATAAAGTTTGTTCCTCGAGATTAACTTATGGCTATGTACTCGCGTTTTGCACTTTACGTGCAGGCTGGTGGATTTGATAAACTCACACTAGACAGTTTATATGATGAGGCCGCATATAGACAACAACAACAGCAGACTCAGAATCAATATTTTGGCCCAGCTGTCTCAAACCCGTTTATGTCATCTGATCCATTTGCAATGTCAACCAATGTGGCCCCACCACCATCTGTTCAGATGGCTGCTATGGCAAATCAGCAGTACAACATGCCGATGGCAATGCCCAATGCCATGACTATGAACCCCATGATGCATCAACCGAACCCATTCATGCAAGCACCTATAGCAGCAGCTCCGGCCGCAAACAACCCATTTTTAGATGCTGGCTTTGGCCCATTTCCAGTGAATAATAACAACACCCACAACCCATATGGGGGTTCACACCAGCAGTTGATCTAGAATTCAGACAGAGGGGGGGGGGGGGGGGGGGGGGGGGGGGGGGGGGGGGGGGGGAGGGATTAGATTGATTTTTCGTGTGAGATTAGTTATGCATCAGCAGTTGATGTAGTGTATGTTGTGAATGGTTGTAGAGGGTATGATGTATGCAATATCTCTCTTTCTGCTAGCGCAAGAATGGGTCATTGTTCCTGTAGTGATTGAGGTGATAAATGGACAAGGAAGAATGGTTTGTAAAAGGGCCAAAGCATTATATGTTATTTGTAATGTAATTTGTAATTACACGTCTCTAATTACTATGAGATTAGGCAACGCCAAACACCATTCTCGATGAGATCTGATTTGATCTTTAAATTCTCGAAATTTTGGGTTTCGTTCCCCTCTTCTATCAGTTAAAACTAGATGCAATTCAAAGCATAGCTAAACAAATGAGTATCTTTTAATTAGTCGATTCATCAGTGTTAGCTAGATTATCAATCATCTATTTATCCATTTTAATATTGGAAAATGACGGAGACAAATGTACCTGAGTTCTGAAATTCAATGGAGGTCAAATTAAGAAGTTTTGTTGATAGATGTAAGGCCCACGAGCACATTGCTTGTGAAAGATCTGATATACCGTTGGATCGTTTTTTCCTCCAAACACTGCCTCCAGACACGAAACCAAAGGATTTGGAATTTTTATATTTAGAAAATAAAAAAATAAACAGTCAAAAACATATTGATTGTTTTTTCCTCCAAAATAAAGGATCGAACACAAATTTCAGTTCAGACAGAAGTGGGCTGAAATTTTGATTTGCCCCCCCCCAAATGTTTTAAAATGCGGTTTCCATGCGGTATGCGGTATGCGGTTTTCATGCGGACTTATATATGCGGATTTTAAAATGAGAATTAATATGTATATAAACAAGTATGCGGTAATATACGGTATCATACAAACAAGTATTCGGTAATATGCGGCCGAATATGCGGCCAAATATGCAGAACCGCATATTGATTATCTATGCGGTTGCCAACCGCATACGCATATGCGGCCACATGAACCACATTTTGTTACACTGGTCCCCCCTACCCCCACATCACATCGTCGGAGCACCTATTTCACAATAGATCTAAAACTGGAAGGATCTACATGCCTGATCAGAAGGTTTTGCTTCAAACCTATTTCTTAGTTTTTCTTTTCATAAAACTCCCTTTTCCCATTTAAGAGCCTTGTTTGTTTACTTACTTTTTTTGTTCAATCCAGATTGGAGATATGCCTTTATCAAATAACATCAAAGGACTCGAGAGAGAGAGAGGCGCGAAGCCAAACAAAACAAAGAGGTTAAGAAGAGAAAGACTGAATCAGAGTGTTTTTTTCATCTGAGCAAATTTTCTTGAATAACTTATTCTGAATCTGAGCAAATTTTGGTTTGAGTGCAGTGTGTTGTAATATTGAGCTGGTGAAATTGTCTCTTTTATATGGTAGTTCATTGTGTACTAAAATTAATGCCTGAGCATCTATTTAGTAGATTATGTTTTGCTGCACCTATTAGCTGCTTTTCATAGATAGGATACTTGGTGTCTCCCCAAACCGCTGTTTCTCTTTTCACCGAATATTATCACTCTATATAATCACCGTTCTACATTCTTATATAGTTAGGTTGTGGGACGTTGCAGTTTTTGTAAATATTAAATGGTTAAGTGTCTGGACCTTCAAATTTTATTAGATTTAACTTTTAAAATGAGGTAGATGGTGCAGGTATTTATTATTTCACTGAAAAGCGTCTAAATGGGTCGATATGGTCCACTGCAGGCTGCAGGTGAAGAATAGTATATAAAGGCCCTACGAAAAAAGGAATCTAGAGTAGTTGGGCCTGTTCGCCCTAGTTGAGATTTTCTGGTGCAAGCAGATATCGTTAATCTGTGTCACAACCAAAGCAGATTGCGAATCCTACATGTCAGTGACTCGCCACACCGTTTGTTTTTTTGCAACGAAACCAAAGGATTTGAGCTCCACTATAAATTAAACTCATTTCAAGGGGACAAATTAAGTGGCGATCTGTTGCATACTTACATACGACAAAGCTGTCGCGCCGCGCATATAGAAAGATTAATTAATTAGATGACCATAAACGGAAACAAAGAGGCTTAGGGAAAGATACATGAAATGAGAGGTTTTTAGAAAAATTGCAGTGCAGGTTAAAATTTCAACATTTAAGATTTAGTTAGCTAGGCATCAATTCTATTTAGGTTATATAAATAAATTAGTAGTTCAAGTGATAAATTATTTCAAGTGATGACTTATTGTAATCATTCTGTTAAGAAATCATGGAGTTTCTTCAAATAGTTGTTGAGGTGCTCAGGAAAAAATTTTGATAAGGCAAAGTTTATATTTAATTTCATTATTTTTTTTCGGCGCGGGGGTGAATTTATCTATCTGAACTGAACCACGAAGAGTATTCAAGGGAGTTAGACTATCATCGTTTGCATGAGAATTATGGATTCTTCTATTGGCATCTGATAATTGTTAATTTTCTTAATTTTGCTTTATGAAGAGAGTCATAAGCTATACGGTGATATTGAACTTATTTGATCATTGTAACAACAATTATATAAAAAAAACTAAAATCACAAATATGGTATTTATAATTTATACAGGTTAAAATTAAGACTATTAAAATTGTTTGATCACCAAAATTGATTTTTTATTTTGTTTTCAAATCATTCTATAGGTGACCGATTTATTTTCAAATTCCATGAACTTTTTTTAGACAATTTATCCAATTAAATTATAAAAAAATACATCTAATAGTTTACTTTTCCAATCTCAATAAATATTTATATTTGTTGACAGTTATCATTGCAATCATGTTGTCATCTGTTATTATTTGATTGATGAACTACTAATACGTATTTGCCAATCCGAATTTTAAATTAAGTATACTTCTATTCAATGTTGATACCTGTTACACCATACCTGACCAAATGTTAGTTTAATATTCACAGAAAAGAGAAGAAAAAAAAAAGAATTATTTGTTGTTTGGCACTTTTTATCATGATTGGGGTAGTCATGGCAGGTATTACCGCGATCCAAGGCATCATATTATTGGGATGCGTTGTGCACACGTGTCTTTATATCTGAGGCAATAAAGTAAAACAGAGACAGTGAAATCGACACGATTCGAGGTGGCGATTGGGGATCTGCAAAGGGCACCGCTTCCCATGCGGGTTCCTTATTTATTATTTCCATTTTCAAGATTCACTGGAACGTTTGAACGGTTGTTTATTGGAATTTTGATAATGTAGCATTTGGGAAAGAGATCCTGCCCTGCACATTGATTAAACAACGAGATTTACTAAATCACAGCTCTGCCGACCTCTGTAATTATTATAGGTGGATTTAAGAAAAGAAACGGAGTTAATTGACTTTTATTTTTTTTTAAATATTATATAATTTAAATTAAAAAGTCATGGACTATAAAATTAATTCTCATTTATCACATAAAAATTTTATATGATTAATTTTCATACGTGTTTAATTCTCTATAATTCGACAGTTTGGCTCCACCTGTAGTAATTACATAATTTTTATATTTATAAAAATGTATAAGAAATAATATAACAAAATAGATTGATTGTTTGAGAATTTTAATCTCGCAGAACAAACCACATCAATGATTCACAGAATTGATGGCTCAATTACTTTAAAAATAAAATAAGAATAAAAAGTCTATTATGTTCTGTATAGAACATGTGGGGTGCGACAGTGCATCAAAGAAATCAAAATTTTGATTAGTTCTTTCTATCATATCAAAATACTACCACCATCCCTTTGTTTTCTGATATTATTTTTAATTAATTTCTAAAAATAATAATTCTGCTGTAATTATCCTCAAAAGACCTTCTATTTAAAAAAATATTATTTGCTACGAGAACTTATCAACAAATTCTGTTCAACATACATCACCCAAAATTAAAGCAGTGCATATGTGGCCATGCCTAACAGATGGCTATGAGAGAGAATACAGTACAAAAAAAAAGTAAAAAGTACAGCACAGTACAAACAGACAAACTAAATGCGAAGACGTCTCACTCTAACAGTATGATCGGAAAGGTCCGAAACCTCAAACCCGAAATAGAATTGGAAAAGATTTCGAACTTTGCTGATAGGAAAGAAGAAAAAAAAAGAGACGATTTTCGATTGACAGGATTTGACGGGAAAAAAGCGCTCGCTGAAATCTTACGAAAACTAGTAGAGATTTGACGAGAATCAAATTAGTTGAGCAAATATACGCTTATTGCTCTTCCTCCTGTGGACTGAAAAACAATAGACTGAGTGAGAAAGTACCCGAGAAAGAGAGAAAGGTCTGCTCGCTGACTTATCCCTCTCTTTCTCTGGTACGAAGGAGTGGAGAGGAAAAGAGGGAGAGAGAGCGGAGACAAAAGAGTTGAATGGGAAGGAGACAGAAAAAATTTCTAATAGCATTACTGTAAATAAGATAACTGTATGACTATTTTAATTAATTTTTGAAATCAATTCTACTTTCTAACTAACCATTCCAATCACTAAAATTCAATTCCAAATCATCTTTTTTCATCTCTATTCTATTGAAATGAATTGAACTTTTATTATGTTCTCATTCCGATCATACCCTAATAATCCATGGTGAATTATGAGTGTTGGTTCTCTGTTATCATAATTTTGTGTAGTTTGTATTACAAGTCATATATAATTTTGTGCAGCTGTTTTATTTTTATTATTTTTAAATACCTTTGTATATTATTTTAATTTAATTTAATTTTGTACTTTTGTATAACAATACGGGTGTTTAATCTTAACATATAAAATTTGAAGACTTGATCCTTATTTTTATTTTATTTTTAAAAAAAGTCACAAATGATAAACATCACATGTTTATTAAGAAAACTGAAACAATACGAAGACCAATAAAATTCAGCTGACTTTATGTTAGAAAAAATAATGTATAAATAAACAATACGCAAAAAGAATGCAAACAAGTAATTTCTTTGAGAAAAGCAAACAACAAGTATTTTTGCATGCAACTTTATTTAACAAAGAAAATAACCATAATTTCTTTCTCTCTCTCTCTCTTTTTGCAACGTCATGCGAGAGAACCCGAAGATTCAAACAACATGTATTCAAACCATTAAAATCTGGATGCACCTTTCATCTTTTGGTGTACAACAGGACGAGAATGAAAAATACAAACAATAATTACAATGTCTCTATATATAGATGTTTATTTCGACATTTCCACAAGCTTTTGCGTAGTCAGCAGTGTCACTAGCTATTTGCAGCAATTTCTTTTTTATTAATGCTTGGATAGGAAGTGAGATTAATAAAATTAACATGCTAATTTAGTTGTTCGAAACAGCTGTTAATTTATTTTTTGATTGAATTAGAAAAACAATACATTTATAAATTGTCATTTAAAAGAACTAGTCTAATTTGTTCTAGTGACAAAAGCACATGTTTTCTTATGCAAGAAGTTATGAGTTCGAAATTCATATAAAGAAATTTTTTTATTGTAGTAACAAAGCTTGAATAGAATATTGAATGACTTAAACCTTCAATTCTCTCGTTCAAATAAATGAATTGTCATCTAGATTCATTTAGATACATCCATAAATCTTGATAAAAGAGCTAACCCTCAGATCCGATTCCAACTAAGATTTTTTCTCATCCTCAGAAGCTCCCAGCTTTAATAGGAGAGCTTTTTATGCGCACTCATAATTTTTCTCTATGAAGTGGCTAGAAATCAAAATTTGGATATTTTGTGCATATGGTTCGTAGATGGATGGAGTATGTTTCTCTATTAAAGAAATTTTAAGGAGCATTTTTCTTTAATTTTGGATAAGTAGGCACATTATAAACAAGAGGAGGATTTAAATCCTCTGTATCTTTCTGTCTTATTATTTATTTATGTCTTTAAAATTATAACAGTCGATCGAACTGTCAACATGATCTTCACTGTTTCTGGACGGAAATCGAATTAATGATTTGGTTTTTTAAAAAGTGTCAAAAGAACTAAATTAATGATTCCGTTACTTTTAATATTAAAATATCACTGCCATCCATCTATTTTCTATATTATATTTAATAAATCTCTATAGATAAAAAATTCTGCAATAAAAGTTCTGTACAAAATTCATGCATCCATAGGTGACACCGCTGTAAATTTAGCCAAAACTAGACACTATTAATTTAGTATATACTAATATACATATACAAGAGTGAGGTTGTAGTGTTTTGCAGTATATATCTATCTAGTGTATGGATACAACAAGAGTTAAATTTGTGTCAAAATATATACTGAATGAAAATCAAAACACATTCAACAATTATTGTATATATAGAAACAAACACACTAAAATTGATGTACATTGCAGCGTTCGATAACTTCACTCCATATACAATATGCAATTTGCATCATGATCCATGAGCTCAGCTCAGGAATTGGGGTCTCCAATTCTTATTTTAAGTCATCTGGATATATATGATATTGTAATATTTCTCTGCTGTAAACAAAACTGACCATTTTTGTCGAGACAAAGACCGGATCAATTTGGAGTGAAGTAAAATGGAGTAATTTATTTGAGATATTGACTGGAATCTTTAATTTTGCAACGAAAAGATTTATAATGGCGACCTATATTAGGCCGATAACACTTTTACTTGACAATTGACATTTATAATGAAAAACAAAAAACAAACAAAATAGATAATATGATTAACTGAGCAACGAAAAGTTTTTAATGATATAAGTGGAAAATGCGGTAATGATAGAGAGCAATCAAGCATAGCAACTGATGAAAATAAAAAATAGCCTGGCTACTATAACAACGGTGTTACTTCAGTCGTAAATCTGTTTGAATTTGGCAAGATTTGGATGCTAAACACTGACAATTCAAAAATTTATAATTTTTTCCATATAAATGCATCACTCGTAAGGTCATTCGGTATGAATGGTTTGAATTTGTTATTCAAAGCCTATTTAATAGATTTTGGAACCCGTGTTAGTATGGTTAAAATAACACTAATGTCATAATAACCGAATTCGACAATAAAATTGGAGGACCAACTAGTAAAATTTAAAAATTTATCAATTTTACCTTACCTGATTGCTTGGCACGTCCAACAAAAATTTAAAACAATAGATGAGAGTGATATTTTTTATTGTGATTTAAAACAATATTTGAAATTTCAAACTTATACATCAACTTGATGAGTGTGATATTTTTCTGAACATTATTCAACAGTTGCCATAGCTTTATTTAATTCAGTGAAAACTTCAGTCCCCATCTAATTTTGGACCTTATCTTTTTTTGCTTACGATCGATTTTTAATTAAAGATTCTGATTGAAAACGAGATAATAAAAAAAATCTATTTTTGTTGAATCCCAAACTTGTGCAGGATATGTGATTTGTTAAAGTGTAAAATTAAAAAACAATATAATGTAACAGAAATAAATTTACAATTGACCATCTTACTTCTCAAATTTAAAAAAAAAAAGAAAAAAGACCATCCTACTTCTCTACATTCTATTTAAGATAATAGTAGGTCTGTTGTGTGATTTTCCTTTTTAAAATTCTTGTTCCCGATTTTAGCAGAAGAAACTTTTTCTAATTTCAATGTATTGTCGATACATACTTATATATTCTACATCCGTCTCATTTGCAAATAAACTGTAAAAATTGATTTCAGAGTAAATCTGGACTGTCCATTTCAATTGTGTTGAGTAAGGTATCTGAGAAGATACGGATACCACACGCGGGCATTGTCTTTACCACTCTTTTTTTTTTTTTTTGATGAATCTTGGTAGACGCTGCCAGATGGTTTCCATTCATATTAAGTCTTTGCTACTTTTAATACTACCTTTACTTACTTCACTATGCTTATTCTAAATCAGAGGCTGGTTCTCAAATATTTTTGAATGAGAAAGTTAAGTGTCCAAGCTATGCAACACTTTCTTTTAAAGTTTTGTTATTATAACAAATGAGTCTTCCATCTGAATTTCGAATTCATGACCTCATACATTAGAGAACACGTAACTCTGTCACTAAATCAAATACTGATTCTTAATTTTTATTTAATCAGTACTTCTCCAGTAATTTGAAATGGAGTGAATCTAAAATATAATCTTCATTCTTTTTTCTATTTTGTCAATTTGCACTTTTAGAATCTATTTAAATTTATTTTTTTACAATTTACAACCACTTGCTGAGTGCTACCGTAGCCTATTGCTCACTCGTGGCCTCGTGGGACAGTCCCACGTGGAAGTGATGTCGGCTTGTTGAACTTTGCTACGATGATATCGTTCTCCAAATCTTTCGCACTAAAACATCCCCAGTCATAAAATAGTCCGTTTCTTCTAAAGTAATTCATTCTATTAAAATTTGGACCAATTCGTTCAATTAAAAATTCATACTATTAAAATTTGTCCTATTCGTTCCACTGTTTGAGTTTCAATTTGGACCTTAATATTAAAATTCGGACCAATTTGTTCCATTAAAATTTGTACTAGTATATAACGAACTGTCCAAAATCAGACAAATGGATTAATTACATCACGTTCAGAATTAGAACATATAATTGATAAGAGTGTGTATATACAATCGGATATGCAAAATAAGAACAACAGTAAAGATGAAAGATGAATGTCGTGCAATATACAACGAATAAACTTCGTATTTGAAAGAAAATCACATCATATTATTATTTTATTACAAATACTAGCAATTTAAATTTCGTTGCAAACAATCAATCTATTTTTAAATTAAATTTTTTTTAATTCTTTATTTTTATAAAAAAAATTGCTCGTGTTTGAGATGTGAGAATAATACGTAATTGTTAGATAATTTATTTCTAATGCATACAAAATTATTGTAATAAATAAAAAAGATATGTTTTCATAGTATACATAATTAGTACATTATATCAAACATGATTATAATAGTTACTTAGCGTATATTTGAATATATGTAAATAGTCCAATTCCAAATTAGTGTTGTTATTTTCATTTGTATGCAATTCAAATGTATTTTTCTTTATCCGAGATAGTGTTCAGTTAGTATTATTTTCCTAACTCAATATATTATAAGAATAACATATATTAGGACTATTCAAAATGGTATCATTTTGAATTGTACAATTCAAAGAATATTTATATAATTTTGCTAACGTGAAAATAATATCTTTCCACACTATTCTCATACACTAACCCAAATAGAATTATTGTTTTAACAATCAAACACACACTTATTATCTAAAATGACCATCATGTACACTATATTATATAAATAATGTTATAAGTCAATATTTAGAAATAGTCGTCACACAGAGAAAATAGTATAAAAATGTTGGATATTACACTTTACTATAATATCTTCTTTTTTTAAACTACTGATATTTTTGTACCACCTATCTTCAATTTTTCTCAAAAATTATTATAATGTGTTACATAATTTGAGATTTTACTGTGTGTTCATTATACGCTAACAGTTATGTATGCTACTTAATAATCGTTTTTCCCCATATTGTTTGATGGATCATAAAAAAAAATTAAGTTCAATAATTCGAACTTCTCATTAATACCTTCTGAGTGTAAGATTTAACAATTAGTGGTAGCCTTGCAGATTTTAGAGGGACCGTGGGAAGATATTTATGGATAATTTTAGACCAATGCTAAATTTCAAAAAAAAAAATTACTAGGTCTTTAATATATATTGTTAGAATAAATACACATAATTTAATAATCTAAAATCGATTTAACATTTTAAATGAAAACTTAAATCTCAATAAAAAATTATCAACTTCAATAGGAAAAAAAATCAACCTGACAATATTGCAAAATGTAAATTAATTTATAATGTCATTAACTATTAAAACAAACTTTGAGTTACATGTCTTTATGTAATTTTATCCTCCTTGTCAATAAAAAATAAACTAAATTCACTTATTCAGATCTCTAAGTTTAGTTTCATAACTCCGGTCCTAATTTTTACTTTTATTAACTAAATTGAATAAGAAAGTATATTTTCACAAAGTAACAATAAAAAAGAAAAAAACTTAAAACATTTTAATATCTAAAATAAACTGGTTTTCTGTAATAAACTCATTGGAATTTCATGAACGAAAAGAAAAAGAAATTCTAATGATCTTTGACGGACAATTTTTGGACCTTCCATTAAACCCATCAAATCCAGCAGAGAATTTGACAGGAGATATGTATCGATACCTGATTTTAAAGCCTGTCCTTTTTTTTTTGGATCTTTCGATTTTTAGAGCCATCACTGTCAGAAATATACGGAGCGGGTCCATGGGATCTGCCGCCCAATCAGCTTCTAGTCACATTTCTGTATTTTTTTTTCTTGTGTTTCCTAATATATGACGGGTCAGTGACGCTCCTGTTGTACAATTTTTTTTTTCTTAAAGGTTGGTAGGCGCTGTCAAGTTTCCTGCTGCAGTACAAATTTCACCGACTTGACATGAAAAATAAAGTAAACGATGGTTAAAATGTGTTATTGGTTTTGTGTCCAGCTCTGTGTTCTTATTTTTGTTTTTAAAGTTCAAACAGTTGATTCGAACAACTCAACGCAATTTTCGTATTAAAATGTGTTTTGGAGATCAAATTTTATGTTTTTTTTAGATTTTTATTGTTATTATTTTAGATAGAGACAAACTCACTGTTTTGGGCGGTCCATCATCTTCTGAAAAACAATACAAAATAGTAAAAAAGTTTCAAAAAAATACAATCAGAGTACATTAATATGGAGATCATGTTGAACAATTCAGATTAACTGTTTGGATCTTAAAAACAAAGATTAAGAAGTGGGGGCATAATTGGAGCACAAAACCAACGAGATATTTTAACCCTTTTAAAAAAAAAAAAAACTAGACTATGGTTGTCTAGTGAAGGAGAGACATTTTAATATGCATACTGCAAATTTACAGAAATAGTATGGATGCTAATATTGTCAGCGCTCTTTAGCTTTCAAATAGATGATGACACGGCCAGTATCACTATTGACTACCTTAGAATCACAATTGATATACAGATACTAGAAGGAAAGTAGAGAGAGTTTTTAGAGGACAAAAATAGCAACAAGTCAGCATCCACGGTGAAATAACGACGGTGACATTGCCATTGTCCATTTAAAAGTTTGACGCTGACACGAACAACGTCCGTGCTATTTCTGTAAATTTGAAACCTACTATGTCAAGCTTTTTATATATCTATTTTTAAGGCCATAAAAAAGATGGACAGATATTATTAAGACTGTTTTGTTTTTTTTTTTTTGAGGGGAAGCCCGTAGGCAAAGACTGTTCGGTTAGATCTAGACGATTTATTACCGAAATTTTTACTAATACTCTAAAAAAATAAAAAATAGCACATCTGTCTTTGGTTTTAAATTATTTTTAAAAACGCATTGACCGCTCCACAGTGGGGCAGACCACTCTCCCAACCAAACCGCCCCATTGTGAGACGGTAACCTATCAATACCAGACTGCCCCACGTTTGGGCGGTTTGGTTATTATTACTTTTTTTTATGCTGTGCCATTTTTTAATTTTGTTCTAATGATTTATGGTTATAATTTGTTATAATTGACGATTATACTTCTATATGTTGTAATATTTTATTGTAGTTTTATTTGTTATAATTTTTATAATAATTTATAGTTATTTTTATAATTGACGACTATAATTTTATTTGTTCTAATATTTTATAATATGTTATATATTTATTGTAGTTTTATTTGTTATAATTTTGTTTAATGTTATAAATTGGTTTTTTCGACTAGAAAAACAACAAAACTAAATAATCTAAATGGTCAGTCTACAACATAAACATAAAATACTACAAATTCCTCTAACTAAAAAAAACATGAAAAACCTAACAACAAGGGCGGCGACGATCGGAGAGATCCAACCTAGGAGGTGGATGGCGGTCCCTGTGTGGCAGCCGACGCCTCAAGTGAACCTCCTCTTCCTCCTCGTCATATTGAAGATCATTCACATCCATCTCCGATGCCGCACTGGCCGCTCATGGATCCTCCTCCTGCAAAGATAACTGTGTAGGGCGGACCCATGGGAGATCCTCTTAGATCACCGGCTGTGTACGCATCTCCCATGGATCGGCCTCCCAGGTATAATGATACGTGGCCGGAGGTTGTATGCCAAATATAGTAGAGGCAGAGGCATCTGCGGCCTGCGCCCCACTCGCACTGGCCTCGTTGTCGTGCTCTCTGATCTCTGCTTATCGTGGTATGTGGAGGCTCTGTACCTTATACCCGGTATCATCTCCAGTAAGATCAGTCATAATGAACTCGGGATTGGCATGCCAGGTGGGAGCCCCATCCTGCATGTAAACAATGTTAGTTTTGCTACATACAAATAACTGGTAAGTTAATCAAATAATAAAGAAAATCACTGACCTCGCCAATCTGCACTGGAACTCCATACTTATTGTAGTAAGCGCTAAATGCGTTGCTATTCAACACCCATTGGGGGAACGCCCAACCCGGGTCATCCTCTGCATAATTGAAGATAACTTAATAAGAATAGATTTTTAAATAGAAATGATTGTGTATGGCACTTTCATATTAACTTGTAATCACCTACAGGAGGTGGCGACATCTTATCCTCATAGATAGCGACTCGGGGCTGATCCGAATCTCATGGTGTGGGCTTTATCTCACGCTAATTGATTTCTCCCCACTGTCATGCAACATGCCAATGAGGCGCCCGTCCCAGCCAGAGTAATGACTGGTGCACTGTGTTGGAGCATTTGACATTCTATCGATCTCCACCCAATCTTCGCCATGCACACCAGGCTGTGTGCCACCCCTCTAATACCGGACAAAAACTGCACAAAATATTTTTTCATTATTATTAGAGAAATGCATAAATAAACATTTGATTTTTTAAATATGTCGGTTTATGTTAAATTTATCGGCAAGCCTGGACCGGTCCGAAAGACAAGTAAGTCCTGGAGGCATCACTCATGAGTCTCCGTCGAAGGGTCTTACCATAGTGCGTTCCCCTGTAGATATACCGACGGTATGCCCCACCTCTGGTACCAGACAACATATCTCAATGCCCAAGGCCCAGCCCCCAAGCTGACATCATCAGCAGTAGGCGGAGATCATAAGTGATCCTGCGGGTATCGTGCCTTCTGGTAATCCTCCGCGTGACGCTGAGTCCAGTCGACTTTGGACTTATGGTGGTTAGTCCTGTAATATAAATTAATTAAAATATATTATTAGTAACGTGTAAGACTGAACAAGTAATAAAAAAATAATGAAAATAAGTAGTGGGTACTTACTTGTGCAGCTTAGTGGTCTGCTGCTCGTCCATCAATGGTCAGTCCAGGACAAACGCATCCAAGCTAAACTGACGGGACACTCGATCAGAATAGTATTAGGAGGTTAAATGATTTGATCTCCAATCTTTATTTAAAAAATAAAAACAATTGCTTTGATTAAAGGTTATATTTGAAATTAGACAGTTCGTATTGGGAGGTGGCTCATTAGGCTGCTCTTGTGCCTCAATTTTTCTTTTTTAAATAATTCATATCGTTTGATCTAAAATAAAAATATCAAAATCATGCTGAAAACCAAAGTATATGCGTCTGTATTTTTTTTTTTTATGATTTGCACTCCGTCTAATGGAGCACCAAGCCCGAGTTTTTGGCTTTTAGAAACTAAAAAGTTTCTAAAAATAATTTGTCAGAAACAATGAGAATTTATTTTTCTCAATAAATAAATGAAATCGAATAAATAATTCAGTTTTACGGAGGAGATATCAATAAGACCTAACCAACCACTACGGAGAGACCAATGATATCAAACCACCTATTTTTACAATTTACCACATCAACACCAACAGTTATACAGTGGGGAAGATCAATGTGACCAATAGGTTCATTTCATTGGTCTCTCTCCAATGAGACACGTGTGGAAGAGAGAAAAGAAAAAAGAGGAGAGGACACGTGGATTTCACATTTTTTACTGGGAATCAATAATCTGATCTTCAGTAGTTTTCAATTTTTTTTAACAAAAATACACACCGTCTTATGAAAATTACTGTAGTCCCTTACGGCACATAGAGAGGTGAATATAATGTTTTAAATAACCTTAGATATTTTTTGTGTAATCACTATGAACTAATAAGTCAAACCACAACCAAGCAAGTGTACACAAGTAAATGTAAATAGATGAGAATAAGAAAAATTTGACATGTAAGATGATAACGAAGTTCGACGTAAAATGCCTACGTCTCCGGAGTCAAAATGATACAACTGGTGGTCCGTGATCCCAAATGATGTTTTAAACAACCTTAGACGTTTTTTGTGTAATCCTTCTAAACTAACAAGTCAAACCACAACCAAACAAGTGTACACAAGTAAATGTAAATAGATGAGAGTAAAAAAAAATTGATACGCAAGATGATAACGAAGTTCGATGTAAAATGCCTACGTCTCCAGAGTCAAAATGATACAACTCGTGGTCCATAAGCCCAAACAAAGTGAGAAGTCATGATCTAACTCGTGTACAAGGTAAGCCTAGAAGCTCGAGTTGGCAAGTTCCAACAAATGGGATCGTCGCACAACTATGATTATATGGTGAGCGGAAGACGCTCAAGCCGGTGAGCCCTTTAATGCCCTACAAGTGGGAAGTTACACGGCTATTTCAAGGGAGCACTAAGTAGATCTCCACACTATAGATGGAAAAGTTATAGAACTAAATTCTAGACACTCTAATTAGATCTAAGAGTAGATTAGTCAAGTGGATTTTAGATAGTTGAGAAGATATTGAAGTTTAAGCTTACTCAACAAGTGAAGTTTTCAAGAATGCACAATAAATGCTTTTTGAATGTGGGAGGCGATTAGCTTGGTCAAATCTGAAGTGGGGTCTCTCTACTTATAGTGGGGGCTTTAGATCTGACCAGATCCATTCGGACGGATGAAATCCGTTCCGAACAGACTGTACGAATATTGAAATTAGAATTTCTATAATATTAAATTAATATTAACCGTTCTGAACGTTTCTGTCCGTTCAGGATGATTAGTACAATTTATCCCATAATATTCTTGATAAACGTTCCGATGGATCACAACCATTCTGGACAGAACTAATTGGAAACTCTCTGTGAATTTCTGCACATTTTCGCTCTGGACGGTTCAGGCTGTTCCGAATGGTTGCTCCACAGAAATGAACAATCTCGAATTTACTTTACTTTTCTATTTGATTATTACAATATATGTCTTTGTAAAGTCTTGTTGATTTCTTGAATTATTCAATTTGATATTGCAATGAAAATCTTCATGAACCTTTTCAGTTCTTCAATTCAATCTTACAATTATAATCATCATGAACCTACAAACTCACTCATACATAAAAATAGTTAAATTCAACTAATATATATTTTATAAATTATGTCAAACAAAATAATCATAAAATTACATACAACTAACAATTACTAGGTGAAAATTACTAATAAAGTGCGGAAACTGCTCGTGATAATTTGAAGAAAGGTCATCAATTTAATTCTTGATAATTTTTTTAAATAATATATAAAAAAATTGCAGCAAGCCCACGGGTTTTTTAGAATTCAGATCCTCCCCGGTACCGTAATAGGGAATCTTGTACAATTACTTGATCTGGACTGTTTTTTTAAATTGGCACGAATCTCAAGTCCAATAATATTGTCCCTCTGTCAGCCCGAATCTCAAAGCGGCTGAGAGTTAATCTCAAACCGTAAAGTGAAGGGAATCTTTTACAGTAATGGAGAGGATACTTGTCCGGGGTTTTTTATCGGCTTTGTAGAGCTAGCGGACAACTGCAGGTCCAAACACGCCCCTTCGTCGACAACTTTTATTTCCTGCACCCGGTCTACTCACGACCGAAAAGTTCTAATTGGTCTTTCTCTCTGTTTTTTTTTTTTTACATTTATGAAAGCCCACAGGGCCAATTGGTCTCCTCTTAGGCTTTGATTAACAAAAGAAGCGCGCTAAAGTGTTCAGAATTATGAAAAATAATCTAGTATTGAAAAATTGAAAATAATGCATGAATAACTGTTATAGTGCTTTTTTTATTGAAGGGCTCTCGTAAATCATAACATTTTTTTAGATATCATTTTGAAAATTAAACCTGCATCTCTTCATAGGAAAGTTTGTGCCACTGCAGTAAGTCCACGATTCTTGACATTTTTTTTTCTTTAATAAAAAAAGAAAGAATTTTGATTTCCATCACACAAATGCATTCAGATTTGATAATGATAAATCGATCACTCAACTTTAGTATTTTGATGCATATCATTATTTGAATGACTCGACAACAATTTTAAAAATATTAACATCATATATTAAGTTTATACAAGTTTGGTCATGAATACTATCATATTTCTAGTCAATTTAAAGACTATCATAAACAAGAATCAGCCTCTAATCTAGTGGCAAAGGCAACGCTCTTCGTATCAGATGTCGCATATTCGAAATCCGAATATGACAATTCTTTGTGGATATTAAATAATTATTAATTTGACCTTCAACTTTTACTAAAAAATAGACCATCATAAACAAAGTTCTAAAACTATCGGTTAGGAAAACAGAAAGATAGCACAATTGGCTAGGAAAAAGTCATAGAACTATTGGTTACCCAAAAGTCGAGAGTTCGATTCTCCTTCCCGACTTCGCAGTCTCTGCGGAGATTTTCAAAAATGAAATTTTGATCAAAATTTATGGTACTTTAAATTTTAAATTTAATTTATTGTACTTTATATTTTAAGTTTAATTTAAGGTACTTTATATTTTTCCTTCCATGACAGTCTGACATGAGTTGTAATGGAGATAATTATTAGTTTCTGTTATTACCGTCTCAGCATAATGTTCGGCTTGTATTATAATTTATTAGCTCTATACCAATAAGAATAAGTATAAAATTTGTATTTTACAATTTAGTGGCTCCGCATCCGCACGATTAAAATCTACATATAATATATTTACAAAAGTGAAATAAGTGTCAACGGTCATCCTGAGATTCCTACCAATCTACCATCCAGGCAGGACAGCTATTATTTTCTCTTATTTTGGTTAACAGTAGTAAGAGCATCAAAAATAGAAAAATAAATAAATAAATAGCACAAAGATAGAGATGTAAAAGGGATGAACGGAGACCGGGTGTATTCAACATTTTCAAATCCCAGCAGTTCCTCCCCTCCTCTATAAAACACCAAGAAAACCCCAGCCAAAACCCATTCTTCATTTCATATCCTCCATTGCTTTTACAAGCCATTTCTCTTCCCCCGTTGCTTTTAGTGTCTGTTTCTCTTTTAGATATACTGAAAGTGAGAGTAGGTGTACTGGTATATGAAGCAGAGGGGTCGGGCTTGCAATCGTAGATCTCGGAGCTTCTCTAGAGCTCGGCTTGCAATTGAGGGATCTTAGTGATTTAGTCCCTCAGATTCATCAAATCTATTAACTGAATAACAATAAACTAGAATAAAAAGGAAATTTCTCGAAGGACAACAATGGCATCTGCAATCAATGGTATGGACCTCAAATTAGATTTATAGCAAAATTGTTCAATTTAATTCTGGCATTTATAATACTACAAATTACAGCAATCATGATTTTGATTTATCTGTTTAAATGAGATTCCGGACATTTTCATATTGATCTGAGTATGATTAATCACCTAGCAGTTGGTGCACAATTTCCGTTCACGCCCTTTCTTTTACTGTATCCTCTACTCAGAGGACTCTGATCTAATAAATCCTCCAAATTTTAATTCTATCCAACATGAGGACTGGCAACCAATGCTAGATCAATTTTTCTTTTTTTGGTTACAAATTACGTGTGACATTTGGTTTCTCGTGGCTCTGGAGCTTCTAGCCTAAATTGATCCGAAATTGTATATCCCCTCCCCTATTGTAATGACATTACTGGAGCACACTACTAGAATCTGGATTGTTCCTGCCCGATCGGATGGTCTAGATCATGCTTGATCCACAAGTCAGGTTGGTCATCTTTTAGGTGTGCTCTGGACTATCCGATCTTCAATGGACGGCCCAGATCCCTCTGGCGTGCTCCAACAATTGGTATTACACTATAACTGAAAGAACTCTGGTAAGATCTATACCTACATTAAGAAACTTCCTCATGAGAGATTTTGTCAAACAGATGATGTTCATGTTTATCTGTTTTTGTTTCTTCTGTTGGTTTACCTCTAAGAATGAAATATCACATTCTAGTGCTAATAAGCCGTTTTTATCCAATTTTAAGAACCTTTAGGGAAAAAAAAGAAATTTTTTAAAAGTATATGTCGTGCCATTTTCGGAATGCGAAAAGATAGCCTTAAAAATGATGTGTGAGCTTAACTTACTTTTTCTTCTCTTTGATTCATTGGAAAACATTAATATAACAACTCATTTAAATCAGGGGTAGAAGAAAGGGAGGTACAAAAGAGCTACTGGCTGGAGCACTCAAAAGACCTCACTGTTGAGGCTATGATGCTTGATTCACGTGCTTCTGATCTTGACAAGGAGGAGAGACCAGAGGTATATTTAACCCTACCATAGCTTAACAAATCATTGCAAAGTTTATGTGGGAATGAAGTAGTGTACTAGTGAAATCGAGTAATCAGGGAAGAAGCTGTTTGAACAACTTCTTTAAGAATTTAGTATTTTTGTTTGCTAGATGGGCCATGACTGGTACGGTAAACTATCCTTTCTCACATAGATGTGATCAGGTTGGAGCTGAAGTTGTACCAAAACAGCATGCTTGATTTATTGGCTGCATGTATTCAGCGTAATAATCATTTTGTTAATAAATGATGTAGGTTCTCTCCTTGCTTCCATGCTACAAAGGGAAATCTGTTTTAGAGCTGGGTGCAGGAATCGGCCGTTTCACTGGAGAATTGGCTAAAGAAGCTGGTCATGTCCTTGCCCTAGATTTCATTGAAAGCGTAATTAAGAAGGTTTGTTTTTTCCTTGAAGAATGTTTTTAATTTGAAATGAAGTTGAAAAAGTTGCAGTACCCTTGATTTTGCTGACGAACTTTGTACTTTTATAAGCAACAAACAGTCCTTTGGATTTCCCCTTTTATGGCCAAAACTTGGAGGTACAGAGTGGTACAAAGTTTACCCTCCAAATACGATTAGAATCTGGAAAGAATGAGAGACTAAACCTAGAAGTTATTGTTTATAGACATGGCTGGCAGTAGCGGAGCTTGAGTAAATTATTAGAGGTGACCGGCGTATGGTACCAGAGCTTCAAAATCTACCAACCACTTTATCTAAAATTAAAGGCTTAGAGGAGGTCAAATTAATAGATTTTCAGCATATAATACATTATTAGTCTTTGGATCCTTCCTGACACATGTATTGCTGCTAAAAATGAAAAGGAGCCCGGGGCGGGGTGTGTGGAGGATCCACTTTGGTCCTTACTAAGTTCCATCCCTGCCGACTGTAGGAAACTGTTATTTTTTCTTCGGTTTATGGTCACCTTAGGGTTTCTCCGTTAGTCTCAATTTTTTGCTTGTAGAATGTTGTTGCTATTTTTTTTATTTCATCTGACTTGATGTCTCCTCTGATTTAATTAATTATGAGAATTTGTGTAGAATGAAAGCATCAATGGCCATTATAAAAATGCAAGCTTCATGTGTGCTGATGTCACCTCTCCTGACCTTGCTATCGATGATGAGTCAATGGATCTAATTTTCTCCAACTGGTTGCTCATGTATCTTTCTGATAAAGAGGTATAACCATAAGTGATTGTTATACTCAATTTTTTCTGTGTGCTTGTGCATGTAAGGTTAATGTGGTATTCTATAATATGTTTAAAGGCTTCGGTATAAAGCTAATCAGAATAAACCTGAATCTCACAAAATACACCTGAGGTTAAGTTCTGTTTGTCATAAGCTTTATGCTTGGATATATAATTAGCTAAATTTGCCAAATCTAGAAATAAAATGTTTGATGCACTTTGGCATTTTTCCAGTTGCAAAACTTACAGGTTTGTTAAATCATTGTTGTGATATAGGTTGAGAAATTGGCAGAGAGGATGGTAAAATGGCTGAAACCTGGAGGTTACTTATTCTTCAGAGAGTCGTGCTTCCACCAATCAGGGGACTCCAAAAGGAAGCTTAACCCCACTCATTACAGAGAGCCCAGGTTTTATACCAAGGTCAGATGTGTTTTCTTTCCTTTACTCTCGCAATATGCAGGTAGAAATATAGCCTTGCTAATTTCAATACTAGAAAGGACTGGTATTCATTGAATAGTGGTTCTGTATAGGGAAACTCTTTTAAGTTAATGTGCAAGTATCGATCAACAACTAGCAATCAAAATGATGTAATATGTGATTTAGTTCTGTGAGTAGGATCTAAAAACAAAAACCTTTATTATTTTTTTATTTAATACAATTGTCAGTATGGCTACTGGGCAATGGACCTTAAAAAAAATAACAACTAGCAATTTTGTGGGAAACCAAATAGTGGAAGCTATAAAAAGGAACATGCCTTCTTCCCATATATACATTTTGTAACAAATTAAGTAACTGAAAGTTCTTTGGACCATACACCTGATATTTTATTTCTAAGGAGCTTGTTTTAGAATTTCAATTTTTCTGTCAAATTCATTATTCTAACTAGTATAGGTTTATGTTAATAATAACAGGTTTTTAAGGAATGTCACACCTATGATGAACAAGCTAACTCTTATGAACTATCCTTACACACTTGCAAGTGCATCGGAGCATATGTCAAGAACAAGAAAAACCAAAACCAGGTAAGTCGCCTTCTTTCAACTTCTGTCCATTTGATTCTGCTTTTACCTTCTTTGACATCTACATTCAGAGGGAATGGCAGGCAGTAAAAGTCCCACTCACATGTTTGAATACCATAGATATGCTGGCTTTTGGAAAAGGTGAAATCAGATGATGACAGAGGGTTCCAACAGTTCTTGGACAACGTGCAGTACAAGACCAATGGGATTTTGCGGTATGAGCGTGTCTTTGGTGAAGGCTATGTCAGCACTGGTGGAATTGGTACGTGTTTCACACTTTAGTTCCATATTGAACAAGTGAAGAACCAGCCATGATAACTGTTATCAATGCTTGCATTCCCTATTAAATCAGAAACTACAAAGGAGTTTGTGGGGAAACTTGATCTGAAGCCAGGACAGAAGGTTCTAGATGTTGGATGTGGGATTGGAGGAGGTGACTTTTACATGGCTGACAATTTTGATGTACATGTGGTCGGTATAGATCTCTCCATAAACATGGTCTCTTTTGCCCTTGAGCGTGCAATTGGCCGCAGTTGCACTGTCGAGTTTGAGGTCGCCGATTGTACCAAGAAAGTTTATCCCGATAATTCCTTTGACGTCATTTATAGCCGTGATACCATCCTCCATATTATGGTACTTGTAATTTCCTTTTTCTTTTTCCTTCATTTACAAAAGTATGCTGGTTTTTTTAATTTGTATTGCTAAAACCTGAGTGTGACTTATGCTGACGAACCCTTTGCGTTTGTTAATTGTAGGATAAGCCCGCATTGTTCAAGAGCTTCTATAACTGGCTGAAGCCTGGGGGTAAGCTTCTGATAAGTGACTATTGCAAGAATGAGGGCACGCCGTCAGAGGAATTTGCATCTTACATTAAACAGAGGGGTTATGATCTTCATGATGTCAAGACTTACGGAAAGGTACATTTTTTACCCTTCCGATGGTTTGCTGGTACACATTAGTTCTAGACGTATATAGAAGGGGGTCAAATCAGTTCTATAGTCACATGTCCGATACATTTCCCCCCTTTTGAAAGACATTAAGAATTTTAGAATTCAAGAAACGGGTTCTTGTATAAGATGTTTATGCTATCTTATATGTACAATTTGATATACTTTGCAAATTAAGACTTCTATACTTGTATTATTAAAATGAATTGTAGATGATAGAGGCTGCTGGTTTCCATGATGTAGTTGCCGAAGACCGTACTAATCAGGTTTTTTTTTCTCTGTGAACTCTCACTCTCACTCACTCACTAACTTGGATTGTGGTTCTAATGGGGTATGTTTCTATTGTTCTTACAGTTTCTGGAAGTATTGCAGAGGGAACTGGATATGACTGCGAAGAACAAAGATGAGTTTCTTCAGGATTTCTCAGAGGTAATTTTCTTAATCCTATCTGCAACAACTATAAAAGTATCTAGCACACCAAGTGAAAATCCGTGCACATCATGAAATTGTTGTGGTTACCATTGTTCATGTCTGGTAGAATCTTTATACTAAAGTTTATGAAACTGCAGAAAGATTATGATGACATAGTTAATGGGTGGAATGCAAAGCTGAAGAGGAGCTCACTTGGTGAGCAGCGCTGGGGACTTTTCATAGCAACCAAGTGATCAATGGGGGCAGTTTACTCGTATTGGGTTGGATCTACATTTTAATTTCGTAGTGTCTTTATGTTGGAATTCTGTGTGTTGTGTCTAGTTTATGTGGTGATATGATGTAATAAGTCGTACTTGGTTAGTGTGATCGGGGTTGGTATTTATTTATTCTAGTAGCACCCCTCTCTAGTTGTAAAATAATAAGTGCATATGTACGCGCGCTTTGTACTTTGTTAGTACTCGGTAATGGTAAGAAATAATTGCTTCAACTCTTGTCATATTGACTGGTCGTTATAATTTTACTGGTAGAGGGTGATTTTGCAGTAATATCTGGCAGGTAAGCGATTTCGTCTGCGTTTTTTTTTTTTTCCTTAACAATAAGGGCATGTGGGCCCAAAATGGGAATCCACTTATCCAAAAGGAATGAACAATATACTGGCCCAAGAAACAGGGGCCTGTACTGGATGAGCCTTACGCTTTAGTCACATTTCTTACCACATTTATCGCGTTTGTAATTTGTTCACCAAAAAAAATTTAAGGAGTTTTCAGATGAATTGTCAGAGAGCGTCAGTTCCATTAAATTCAATGTCAGCAAGGATTCCGGTGCTTTTATAGGATAACCATCCGATTCGTTCAATTTGGAGAGTATACTTGTTATCGATATAACAACCTTACAAAATTTATTGGAAAAGTTCCATGCAGATCCGGACCATCTAATTCAGATCACACGGTTTACCCGTGTCTTCTTAGAGTTGCCTTTCTTATACCAAGCCTGAATAGGTACATTTCTAAAGTCTAAACTCTAAAAGAAAGATCGATATTTGCTTGGGCCTTCTAATAAACTCTTTACAATTAAAAGCAGCCCAGGCCAATCACATCACACCATGATCACACACCCCTTCGTTGTTTGTGACAGACACGCATTGTTAAGTAATTAGTTATACCAAGGATAGAACAACAATAAGTCAATCATCATACCATGCGCCTTCCGTGGTTCTAATTACTTCCAGGGAAGAGTTCAGAAAGCTTTTCTGTTACACCTTACAGAGAATTCTTGTTAGGTAGCTTAGAGTTCGGATTAGATCATATATACTTTGCCATATCTAGGTACATTACGTGGAATGCAATTTTCAAATGATAAATTTTTTGGTGGTTTTCTAAATCCTAATATTGTTAGGCTGTTTAACCCAACAAACTAGGTAATTATTACGTGTATTTTGTAAATTGTAATTCAGATAGCTTATCTCTATTTAGCTACTGACGTCAAAGGTGCCATACTGACAAGCTTATTCCAATCCTGTCCGGACCCAAATCGAATCTGGTAAAATATAAATTGAATAATATTGCTACAAACACCTTCACTTTAAAACCTATTCTTTCATTTTAATAAAATGATTAGTAGGTAATTACTTCAAAATAAATAAATAAATGGAGTAGGGATTCAAAAGACGCATGTTAATTTAAGTTGTACTGGAAAATATATATTTAATATTTAAAAAGAATGACACTGATTTTATTTGACCCAACACTGCAATGAAACAAATTAGGAGGATATATGTGGCAATGACATTAATCTATGTCAATTAGTTGTCTTCGGAACAGTTCCAATAATAGAAACAATTATCTTGTAATATCACAAAGAGGGCTCCGATGCCTTATTGTTTCTGTGCTCCAATCACACTTCATATTTTTTTTTATCTCCGATTTCAAAGTTCAAACAAATGATCTAAACCGCTCAACATGATATTCATATTAAAATGTGCTTGAAGACCAAATTTATATTTTTTGGATTATATTTTTACTATTTTTTAGATAGGTACAAAACATTGCTTTTGGATGGTAATTTTTTTTTTTTTCTGAAAAAACAGTAATTTTGTACCTACATAAAAATAGTAAAATAAAAAAATATAAAAAATCTGATCTCCAAGCACATTTTAATTTAGAGATTATATTGCACGGTTACGAATCACCTCTTTGAAATTTGAAAATAAAGATAAGAATGTGGATTATTGTTTGGGCACAAAAATAATGAAGTATTTCAGCCCTCTTCTATTATAATGGCTTCATACGAATTATATGAACACCACCGACAATTACAGGGCAAAGCCAAAAACGGAAATTAATTTATTTAATACAAAGTAACTTGACACTAGAGGTGCTATCGGGTCGGGTAGGATCCAGATACTATGATATTTGAACCCGTACTCTAAAAGTGTTCAGGTCCGAATTTAGATTCATATACTTATTAGTTTCAAATCAGATCGGGTCTGGCCGGATACCTATCTACCCGTAGATATTTCGGGTCCATTCTTTCGGTTCTGGGTAGATAGATACCCATACCTTGTTTGTAGATTATCGGGTCTGGATCCGGGTCGGTTCTGGATCCGGAGTGAGTACATGGTGGACAAAGAGATCAAGAAGAAATTATTAGCTTTGAAAATTTATAAACAAGAAGTGAACGTGACATATGATTTCAATAATTTGTGTGAAGAGAGAAATAAGTTTCATTTAATAAATTAATAGGTAAAATGTGAGTGACGTAACATTTGATTTAAAACAAATAAATAAATAAATTATTAATATATTATGATTTATTTTTTAAAAACTATTACAAATGATTAACTTTTCATAGTTATTAATATATGTTTTTTTATATTAAATAATTATAAATAATGGTATTATCATTTTATCGGTATTTATATGGGTATCGGGTCGGGTTCGGTTATGGGTTGGATAATTAAATTAAATCCATATTCTATCCATAACAATATCGGTTCCGGATCGGATATTAAACTATTAATTTTGTAACTATACTCATAATTTAACTAGTTATATTTTTTAAACATACCCTATCCAAATTAATATGATCCGGATCGCTTCCGGTTCAGATCCAGTTCAGTTTCGGATCGGATCCGGATAATCGGATAAAGTAGCACCTCTACTTGACACATAATTAGTTTTCAATGCCATGCATGATGCATCTTCTAAAATTAGAGCGAGTAAGCTTACCATGTTCGTAATGAATTTGATCTGTTTAAATTACAAATTTAAACATTCGAAACTGATTTACAATCGTGAATAATGTGTCACGTGAAAAATTTATAAAATTTCGAATTTATTTAGCATAAAATTACTCAGTAAAAAGAAAAACACTTTCAAAATGAATTTTTAAAACTTTTTTTTACATTTTGATTTTATGTAAAATAGATCGATTTCACCAGCTTAAATATATCTATATTGTAGAACCCGCCAAGGTTAATTATAGAGCGAAATTCACTGTTTTCATTGCTATTTCAAAATCGTACATGAAATACTCCCCTACTTATTTTAGTCAGATAAAACAGTGATGTTATTTCATAACAGTGAAAGTAACCGTAATTGAAGAGAGTGATGTTAAATATAACCATACATGAGTGATGTTGGTTTACTCAATTACTTATTTATCTAAACACATCCTAAATCGCTGATTTAATTCTATAAATTATTATAACCAATACATTTTTCTGGCTTTGCCGAGTAAAAATATGCTTTGGGGAAAGAATTTAAATTTTAAATTGAGAGAAAACTATTAAATAAAATTCAACATTAAAAAATATAATAATAAAAAATTCAATAAATGATCACGTAACTAATTATATTATAAATTATGTATACTGAATTAGGTATAATAAAAATTTATGAGTAAACATTTAAATAATTTATAGGTATTCGATTAAATTTGATAATAATCAATGGTTGATTCTCTTAGTGATCTTGAAACTCGACCACTTTTGTAAAGCATGAATTATACCTTTTAATTTCTGTTGATACTAATATTTATCATGATTATAATTGCATGAATATGTGCCTAAAGTAGTTGGGGTGTGGAAATTTAACCAGGGGTCGACAAAAATATTAGACATGGAGTGTGTTTAATGGGTATCAGACCAAAATCAAATTGCATTATCGGAGTCATTTGATTTGTATTAAGATTCATGCGTACTTGATAAGTACAAATATTGAAGTGGATTGAATGGTTACAACCGGACATTGCACTGAATTTGGTCTGCCAAAAAAACAAAAATTAGTTGAGTTGTGTCTTGTGCGAAAAATAAATTTACTTAAACTGCATAAATAGACAGAAATTATGTTCTGTGATAGATAAAAGTCCAAATATACATGAATCTAACTTGGATTTTCAAAATTCAAACTAAACAGTTACCTACCCTTGAACCTTACTAGGTCCACCACTTTCAAATAAAAAATATTTTCCAACACTTATATTGAAATAATGATTCTAACTTGAGATCATTGTTCTAAACCCCCAACCTTTCTTACATCGATCAGACTTAACGATCGAGATATACGTAAATATTTGGATTACTTCATTGGACTTAACGAGATGAATACTTAATTACTTAGATTACTTCATCGGGCTTAACGAGTCCATATTAATTGAGACTAGATAATATTATAGATACAAGGATCTGACCTGACGTATTGTAGGAATGACCGTAGAAAATGAGCAAGTCGGGTTTGGTAGAGTCATAAACTAGGACGGTTCGTTTGTCCGAAATTTCATTGAAATAAGGGGGAATTTCACTAACTGAGATTTAAATTTTATAATTCGTTCGTATGATAGTTTGTATAAAATGGGACTGAGTTCATTTTTTTCTTTTCTTTTTTATTCTAGTATTATTTGATGAAAACTATAGTGTTATCTCTTTTAATTTAAGCTTATATCCTTGTGTTGGCTCCTCTCAATTTCAGTTTCTGAATTTTATTACATTAAATTAACTTATTTTTAATTGCAATTTAATTTTTAATATTTGTTGTTATATAAAAATGAATTCACAATATTTGATAAACAAAAAATACAATAACCAAATTATAATAAAAATCCATATTTGTATTTTATTTCAAGCGAATTAAAAGTTATTTATTAATTATCAATTTGCTAATTTAATCTTTAATTTATTTTTCGGTGATTGGATAAACAAGTTTATGAGCAAAACATCGCTATGAAATAATAATTAATAACTATTGTTATGTTATTTTTTTAATAATTTTATTAATAATTATTAGTAAGAATAATGTGTTGATCATGATATCAACCATTTTATATGAAAAATAGATCCGCTACTATTTCCACGGTACAACCGATTGAACAATTATTTCGGCACAATTCCACAACTCTTCCGGTGTATGCTCATGGATATGAGTACCGGTAAATTAATTTGTGGAATTCTAAACTCAAATAATTTCATCCCGCACAATTCCGTAACAACCAAACATGTATTTTAGAGATAATATTACACTTGTTTTATGTCAGAAACACCTAAATCATTTTTTTTCTTTGTGTACAGCGTGAGACATATTTTGTTTAAAATGTTTAGTGGATGTATGTATGTTGTTGTGTGCGCTTCAAGTTTAATCATATGATATATATAATTCCTATCTTATTATAGAACATGACACAAAATAAATAGTAAAAAATATTTGGATTTGCTGATTTTTTTCAATAAAATATTTTTGAAGGATGACGTTTGACATAGTCGATTTAATTTCATGGAATTTTTTTTTTTATCCTTTTTTAAGTTTACACTGTTACTTCTATGCGTATATTATAAAATATTTTAATGAATATTCCTCCAATTATAGAAACATACAACTATAAAATAATTTAAAATACACCAAGTGGTAGATAGAATTTGACCCAAATTATCATACTTAAAAAAAATCAATTATGAAAAGCTAAAATACATAAAAAGAAACAAAAAATTAAATTAAATTAAATTTCAATTAAGTATACATATAATTAAAATTTTGAAATCACAAGATAATTAAGCCACGCAGACTAACCTTTATATCCGCTCTACTATATGTTGGGTAATATATATATATATATTTTTTTTTTCTTTTCTTTTTTCATGTCAATAAGCAATTACATGATAAACAAATGCGATATATATGCGGATCTGAAGTTCTGAACTATTGATGGTTGATGAACTTCAAAAGCTGAGATTGGAGAGATCGCCCAAACCAACTTCGCTACACCCAAACTCAATCCTACCCATCAAACTCTCTCCAACACTCTCTGGTACCGGGACCCACTCCCACCTCATCACTATTTTTCCTTTCTCATCATCTTCCAACTCGTAAAATACGGCGCCGTTCCTCATCTCCGACGCATTGTACACGTACCCTCCCCACTCCGTGCCACACACCTCCACCGAGCAACCATGCCACGTGTCATCATCGCCTACATTACTGAGAAACAACCTCTTTACCATCTCCGTTGGCATTTCCTCACATTTGTTATCCACCACCTGGAGGTTCTCCCCATCCACCTCCCAAATTCTGACATTTAGCTTCGACTGAATTGTGGTCCCCACACCCACCACTAGCAGCCTCTTACCGGCCCCCACTGTGACAGCCCATTCTGACACGTCGTGGCAAGATGTCAGTTGACACGTGGGTCCCCATTTCTTACAATCTGGATCGAACCAAGTAACCAAACCAGTTTTCCTCTCCATCACGTAAAGTTTCTCGTCAGAAGCAGCAACTGAGAGCCATGTGGCGAATGTGGATCCATCAAACTGCACCGGCATTGGCTCGGTCAATTGCCAAGTGGCGGTTGCCTTATCATAAACCTCCACTGATCTGACCTCTTCTCCATCATATAACGGAACCAAGCACCCACCACCGGCGACAACCACCCACCGACCCACCTCTGCCAGTACAGAATCCTGTCTCCACACCTTAGGTGCCTCATTATCTAAACCCCACCTGGCACCAAACGGGTCTTCAGAAATTACCATCTTGGACATCGAGAGTGTATGTAATCTGTCTCCACCAGATCCACTGAGGAAACGTGTGGTCACCTGGTTTGCGGGTTTGTTTGAGGAAGGCTGATACGGGATCGACAGCCAAGAGCGAGATGAGGGGTCGAAAGCGTGGATGGAGAAGTCGAGAGAGTTGCAGGGGAGGTAATGGCAGAGAAGGAGCCATGGGAGGTGACGGGGGTAGCGACGGAGGGAGGAGTGCACGGCCAGGTACCATTCGCGAGAAACCTGTGAAGCAGGAATCAGGTCAATGGTCGGTATCTTTGAAACCACCGCTTCGAGCGCATCGCTGCAGAGGTCGAAGCATCTAGATTGATATAAAATTTCCAAATTTTCTGTGGATTGAACTCCCATGGAAAGGAAGGAGTACGTAGCTCTCTCACTTAGATGATTGAATTGCGGGGGATTGCAGGATTTTTGGGATGTTTAATTGGTCTCTCAATAGATAGTCATATAGAGAAGAAAGTTGCGTGTATATCCAAGAAAAAAATATAGGAAATTACTTACTTAGCCCTATATCTGGAGACAAATCGGATTCTTTGTTTCACTTGTCTAGAATATATAGACTATCTCACACGTCTGTTGGTTGATTAGTCGCTTAACATGTATTATTTTGTGTTCAAGATTAGTGGGGTTCAAATGTCAGTTGATCTCTAATGTTGTTTGCTCCAGAAAAAAATGCTAATGATATCTAGAATTTTCTTTGATGGAGGCTCAAAAACATGGGAACTTGCGTGAATATCCATAAAACCTGATAACTTCGTACCGAATATTAATAACCTTAGCTACGTACCAGGATATCAAGATTGCCACACTTTAATGATTATGACGGGTTTTGATAGTTTAAACTGTTTACTAGGAAGAGTTGAAGTGTTGAACCGCTTGAATTAATATGTAAGACGCGTTAAATACCTCGAATCGCGCGACCTTTATATGAAAAGTATAATTTAAATCATTTATATTTCAACCAAAATATAGATATTCTCTTTATACTATATCCCAACTTCTGTTTCTTAAATATATATAGTACATGTTAGCATCAATTATCAACTTTTAGCCTAATTAACATATTTTCGTTGGAAATTGCTTTCTTCCAGAAATTGATAACGACAGCATGTCATCGCATGTCATTTGCGTGATCTTACCTGAAGTCTAACTTCTAAAACCTATTCAGATATGCAACACCGACCACCGTAGAGATGCTTATTTGTCCAAAAAGAGTTTGTCGACGAACACTTTGATTTGTCGTTGAATGCTTATCAATAATAAAAAAGAAAAACTTTTATGGCTTTGATTATATCAACCTTTGAACCTCTACGCTTATGTTTTCCCTGACCTTTTCAATTTTCCGTGGGTCGGGATGGACGTACACCGTTAATATATTTTGCAACTTGAAATATTAGGCCTGAATAATTTTTTTTTCCTCTTTGAGAAAATATAAACTGACGCGAGATGGAATGGACTTGGCCCGTAATTGATTGGGCCTGATGGGTCTAGGTTTCGAAAACTGACTTCGCCTGTGATTTGTCACTACTCTTGTTTCTCCGTGGACCGAAACCAACATGCACTCAGTCACCAAGTTCCTTCGGGAGCTTAATTCAAAAATATATTGAATTGACTTCAAATGATGTATTCAAACCGTTGAAATTATTTTAGTTCATGAGTGATGCGTTTACATGTCAAATTTATAAATTTTCGAACTAAAGTATAAAGTCAAATGGTCAAAAAAGATAATTTATAAGTTAATTTTCATGTGTTCATTTTTTCATTATTTTTTGACCGCTTGACTTTATATTAAATTAGTTTGAAAATTTATAAATTTGACATGTAAACTCATCACTCGTGAAGTACATCGGTTTCAACGGTTTGAATGCGTCGCTTAAAAATAATCCGATGGGTTTTTGAGTTAAGCTCACAAAGAGGCTTGGTGAGCTTAAGAACACCCTAGTTCTACTCTAAATATTGTGGGCCCAATTCTTGCCGGAATTTTAGGATCCCCTAGGTACCGGAGGTGCAGTAAGTAAATTCAGGCCGTTTTTTTTAATCTGGCACGAATCTCAAAACAGATTCTCTTATAATTTCCATAGATACCGGAATGAGTTTGAATGAGCTTGGCCCGACTGGAATTAATTTAGGCCGTTGATTTTCCATGCAATAGTCTCAGAGGGGATACAGACTCTTCTTGCCGAAGGTATCTTAGATTGACTATTTAGTTAGTAGTTTTGTATATAAATTTGAAATTCCTTTCTAAATTATGTATTGGATAACTATTTGGTCAATTTTATTCTCAACTGTTTAATCTGAAATGGACATTCTAGACTTGCCATGGGAACAATTCTAATACTGATCACATGTAATCTTTTGGTAATGTCCTGTTTCATATAATCCATGATTTGCTTCATATGCTCATGTTATACATTTGATTTTATTGATCAATTAAATATTTTCCAAAAAATGATCAATAAAATCAGTAACATCTCAATAATTAATTTGATTCGCATATTCGGCCGTCCCAATGTTTAAGTTCATCGGTAACAATTAATATCAAATATAATATAATGATTAACTTGTGGAAATAAATAGGGGGAATTTCACGTATACCCCTGAAAAATTTCAAAATTACGTATTTCTCATTCTAAATTTTAAAATTACGTATTTCCTCCTCTAAATTTCAAAAATTCACAAATTTACTCATTTTATTGTTTTCTATATTAAAACTCATTCTAAATTTAAAAAATACCCATTTTACCCTTTATTATAAAACATAAAAAACCTATCGGACTCAAATTTGAATTTGAAGGGTTCATCTACTGTCTGAACTGCTTTAAGAACCGTGCTTGCAAGATTAGCAAATTCGAATTTGTGGGGTCAAAATTGCTTTAGGATCCATGCACGCTAGATCTTGCAATTCCTTGACATAACTTTTTAATCCATTGTGGATCTACTCCCCGCGAGTGATTTCTAAAACTAAATTTATTTAACATTTAAATAAATATAAATAACATTTATACCCTTTTTCCAAATTCGAATTGGAATGGTGTATGGCTCAGTAGCTTAGCACCAAAAATCTGATGCCTCTATCAGATGTCCACCAGGAACAATCAGAGAGTCAGTATTTCTTTTGCCAGAAATACTATACTGACTTTTGCACCAAAACACTATTCACGAAAATCGTAAAAACTATTTTTCGCAACTTTTGCAAAAATAGATTCACGAAACTTCGCGAGAATACTATTTACGAAAACACTATTCACAAGTCGCAAGATATACGTATTCTTTCTTTTCTTTCGCAAATACTATTTGAGAGAGAAAACGAGAAAGAGAACGATAACCGAACCAATTCGAATCGAACTCAGACTTTCCGAACTTATGAATTCTCTAACCCTTACCCCTCTATTTATAGGGTTAGGGAGGTGCTTGCAAGCTGCTTGCAAGGAAGTCATGTATACTGAAATGTCATCGTTATAGCTACTTTTTACGGATAGCGTTAAACAACACTCACGAATATACATTTCTTATGTAGGAAACGACGAACCACCTCATACTTTAGAACTTAACACTAAATGAAAACATTAATGACACGAACACAATTCCGTATAATGTTTCATTGAGGGTCTGTCAAATACCATGTTCTCTAACATGTATCTATGTGATTAAATTAACAACTCCTTGTCTATGGTCAGTAAAACTTAACCATCATTTAATCCACATACTAACCTTTAATTGGTTAATTAGTGTTCTTTGCTAATTACCTCGGTCAGTGACTATTAAGAGTATTTATCATCTATATTATTGTCACAACCGCCGTCGGGCCGGGGCTCGCGACAAGAGAGGCAACCTCGCATCCATCCTTCGTCCCGTCAACCTACGTCGCAAACAAAAAAAACACAAAAAAACAATACGGAATAAGCTACAAAGCTCAGTAACCCGTTATTTAACGACGCGCTTCTCTATAATTGGCTTAATTAAACAACCATTCAAACATGCATGAAATGCTAACATATCATATAAAAAAACTCAAATGCTCATGAATCTCAATTGTTTAATGCACAAATGTTCTTGTAAAGAAATTCTTTTAACATTTCTATCTTGTGATCCAGATCCGACACTTTTCTGACTACGGGTCATGCGCTACCACGAATACGGCACCTACGCAATTTCTGTTATGCGCTTCCACGAATTAACGACGCCCACATAACAGAAATTACACGCTTACCACGAATACAGCGCCTACATGACCCCGGTCATGCGCTACCACGGAAAGACAGCGCCTACATGACCGATCAAATTTCCAAATTTAATATTCAATCAATACATTACCACGGTCATGCGCTACCACGAAAAGACAGTGCCTACATTACCGTCAGGTTTTAGACTTATAGTTCTTTAAACACAGTTCACAGTACCATGTTACAAATCATTCTTTTCAAATCATGTCATGTTTCAGTTTCAAAAGCTGATTCATAAAAATGTGCTCATGCATCCTTTTGACTGAACTAAGAAATACAATGCATAATATAATTCAACTATAACTTATGTTTCAGACCAAGTACTTCAAATCAAGTCATTCTTAGTTTTTGGAAATAGAATATGCCTCACATGCAAAGTTATGCATTCATGTCATACATTTATAACAAATACTTATGCATCCATATCATGCTAACGGTTCATTCAACCAAACAAAACGAAAACATAGATTATAGAGAAGTCCGGTTACCTGATAGCGATCAATTCAGAAATCCAAATCGAACAACAACCATTGTTCAGAATCAATGCGACGTAGTCGAATTCCAATCGAACAGGAAAATCAAATCTTAATCAATATCAAAATATTTCTTTTATTTTTCCAAATTCCATTCACATTTCCTTTTTCTCTCTTTCTTTTTCTCTCCAATTTAATTTGGCTTCTGTTTTTTTTTTAACCCTAACCGAAAGAGAATGCCTTATATAAAGAGGTTTTAACGGTGGTCAAAGGGTGGTCAAAGGGATGGGATTTTACATGCAATGAGCCGCGTGGCAAAGGGGTGCCACGTTGGCTGTTTTATTTTTATAAAGTTTACATTTTTGCTATTTAAACCTTATAATTTTGTGATATTATAATAAAGTCCAATATAAATTTCAAAATTAATATAAAAATTTACCGGTTGTTACAATTATGAAGTTCTACTCATTTCGAATCTGAATGCCGAAATGATCCATAATTTGATAAAACTCAAAGAACAAAATGACGAAGAAGAACCTTGTGTGTACAGGAAGACTAGTGGGAGTGCCATCGCTTTTCTAAATCTTATATGTAGATGACATACTCCTAATCAAGAACAATATTCCTTTTCTCAAATTAGCCAAGTCTTCATTAAAGAAAGAGTTCTCAATAAAAGATTTGGGCGAGGCTGTCTATATACTAGGCATAAAGATCTATAGAGGTAGATCAAAGAGACTCATAGGATTGAGTCAAAGCACGTACATTGACAAAGTGCTGAATCAGTTCAGCATATAGGATTCCAAGAAGGGATTCCTATCAATGTCACATGGTGTTCAGCTTAGCAAGACTAAGTGTCCTATGACAACTGATGAGCGAAGCATGATGAGTAGAGTACCATATGCTTCGGCTATTGGGTCTATCATGTACGCCATGTTGTGCACTCGCCCTGATGTCTCATACGCTTTGAGTGTAATGAGTAGATATCAAGCTAATCTAGGCTTAGAACATTGGAACGCTGCAGAGAATATCCTGAAGTACTTGAGAAGAAATAAGGATATGATCCTTATCTACGGTGGTGATTCTGAACTCGTTGTAAATGGTTACACCGATGAAAGTTTCCAAACTGACCATGACGACTCGAGTAAAAATAAGACGTTATCACCTGATATAAGATATCATAAACAAAGGTGATATAAAGATTTGTAAGATTGACACCATCAGCAACACAGCTGATCCACTTACAAAGTCTCTTCCTCAAGCCAAGCATGAGATGCATAATGATGCTATGGGTCTAAGACACATAGGCAATTGGCTGTGAGATTTTCTTGGGATCTATGAGATCTTTGAGAAAATGGAGACTTGTATAATTAGCAGGGCAATATGATTGACTCTAACTTAAGTGGGAGATTGTTAGTGTAATAATCTAGAAGTCAATAATACGATAATTTAATTATATAAAGCTTTATTCATGAATTGAATGATTACTAAAATTATCATTTTGTTCTTTGAGTTTTATCGAATTATAGATCATTTCGGCATTCGGATTCGAAATGAGTAGAACTTCATAATATAGATGATAAATACTCTTAATAGTCACTGACCGAGGTAATTAGCAAAGAACACTAATTAACCAATTAAAGGTTAGTATGTGGATTAAATGATGGTTAAATTTTACTGACCATTGACAAGGAGTTGTCAATTTAATCACATAGATACATGTTAGAGAACATGGTATTTGACAGACCCCGAATGAAACATTATACAGAATTATGTTCGTGTCATTAATGCTTTCATTCAGTGTTAAGTTCTACAGTATGAGGTATTCATCTTTCCTAACTAAGAGATGTGTATGTGTGATTGTTACCTAACGCTATCTGTAAAAAGTAGTTATAACGATAGCTCTTCGGTATACATAACTTAGCTGAGGTAGTGATGGTCTACCAAAAGTACTATTGTCCCTCGTATTTATTATACGAGTTATAGTGTCACTGGGCCCCTTGATAGAATAAGATTATCTGCATGCGGTATGATTAACAAGAGTTAATCATATTTGATAATCTGTTCAAGATCAAGAAAAGATTAATTTACAAGGATGACAAAAACCTACCTTAAAATTAATCTGACAGCTATGAGACGAAAGAATTAAACACAAGTAAAATAGTTTACTGGATCGTGATATTGTACAGTACAGCATCATCTGTGTAATTGGATGGTCATGATGCATTTTTCCAGATGCCTCTCATGATTATAGAAGTTAAACAGTTTTAATTTTATTTACCAACATAACACAGATCCTATCGGGTCACACCAATAGGAAAGTAATCAGAGAATTAATTTATTTGGTTAATTATAAATGTTATAATTAATAAATAAATGTCATAGAGATGACAAGCTTAAACACATTAAATTTATAAGCGTGTTCGACACGTTGTATAAATTTATCGCAACAAGCACGTCCTTGCAAGCACCTCTGCTGCAAGCAGCTTACATGCAGCTTACAAGCACGTCCTTGCAAGCACCTCTGCTGCAAGTAGCTTACAAGCACCTCTGCTGCAAGCTGCTTACAAGCACCTCCCTAACCCTATAAATAGAGGGGTAGGGGTAGAGAAAAAGATAGAAATCTGATTCGACTCGATTTGATTCGGTTATAATATTTTTCTCTCCCAAATAGTGTTTTCGTAAGAAAAAAAAGAATACGTAATTTGATTACGTATATCTTGCGAGCTGTGAATAGTGTTTTCGGGTTTTCGTGAATAGTGTATTTGCGAAAAACACGGTTATAGTATTTCTGGCAAAAGAAATAATCGCTCTCTGGTTATTTCCTGGTGGACAACCGATAGAGGCATCAGATGTCTGATGCTACGAGACGCGACTACAATCCAATTGGAATTTGGATACAAGGTATAAATGTTATATAAATTTATTTACTTGATAAATAGATTTAAGTTTTAGAAATCACTTACGGGAATAGATCCTTAAAGGATTAAAAGAACGATACCATCTTTTAATCCTTGGCTTGAGTTAGACGTAGAAAATTTTATTTTACGGTCTTTCCGCAGCTTGAGCTGATACCTCGCATATTTAGTCTATTTTAGGCCTGTTTTAGTACCAGATTTGTGCCCTAATTCACCAGAATCATGTGCATTTCATCGATATATCTTTAGAATTTGGTACTGCTGAGTGTTTGTTTGTTTTCTGCAGGTTTGGAGCAAAACACACGAAGAAACGGCGATTTGGATGATGAGGTACGACCCTTACCAGGCTTGGTACGGGTCTCACCAGACTTGGCCGATTTCAGCTCATCACGCCTGGTACGGCCAGGCCGTACCACTTTGGTACGGGCCGTACCTAAAGGCGGCCTGACAGATTCAAATCTTGGCAGAGGCTATTTAAGGCGGGGAGCTCTCCAATTTCGGGAGCTTTTCATTCCAGAAACATTTGAGAGCACAGTAAGAGAGAGAAAGAGAGCTGAGGAGCTAGGAGCAAGAAGGAAGGGAGAGGAAGAGGCGAAACTCGACGGATCAAGCTTCCTCCACTCGATCCCTTCGATCCATGGCTTTCTTTATCCCTTTTATTGTATTATTAGATCAGATCATGTGCTGTGAGTAGTTACTTTAGTTTCTAGGGTTTAGAGATGGATTCTTGATTTGCTTTGACTTTCTTTGACTTGTATCTTGTATGAACTCTTTTGATTGATTGATTGTGATTTCTTTGCTATCTCTTGCTTTGATTGCTGTGATTGTGTATGGTGAACCTCTAGGTCTAGATCAAACCTATCAAGGTCATGTGATCATCTCAATCTCTCAACCAAATCAATTGTTTAGGGTAGACTTGTTCGAATTGAAGCCGAGAGGTTGAATTCCCCTCTAATTGACAGATTAGAGGGTACCTTAGGTCTCCAATCAACCAGCTAGGGTAGATCTGTACCAACACATGAAAATTGAGGTGTAGAAATTCCTAAAAGGCAATCAATTGCATTCCAACCTAGATCTTGATCCAACACACGAGAGTTGAGGCTTAGGAACCTTAGGTATGGTCAATTGAACCTTTCTAAAGAGTTTAGCACAAGGTACCAGCAAGAAATGCATCAACTCGAACTGGTAAGCTCTGTTCTGGCAAGCCAGTACGGGTCTTACCAGAGTGGTGCGGCCTTGCCTTACCAAGTGGAGTACGGTCTAGCCGTACCAACTTGGTACGGGCCGTACCACTAGAGGCAGATCACAGATGAAGTCTGAAACCCTGGAAACGCCTTTTATCCATAATCAAAACACAGTTTACATTTCTTCTAGCACTTTATTACATCTGTTTGCATTGTTCAATTTGTTTGAATTGATCTTTTAGGAACTTAAATACCAAACCCAATCTTTCTCACTTCTAGTTTTTAATTGAGTTCGGTGGATTCTAACCTAACAATTGCCCGTCCCTGTGGATCGATACCCGATTATATTACTCGATAGGGGTTGTGCACTTGCAACCCTTACTCGTGAAGTGTAAGCGCGGTTTTAAAAGGTACGCCCTCAAGCGTACCGAAACTTGCGTTGCGCTTTCGCGCGAACAAGTTTTTGGCACCGTTGCCGGGGACGGTAACCAATTGCCTAGTTAGATTTTACCTTACTTAGTTAATCTAGACTTTATCTTGTATCCTTTATTTATTTTGTTTCTTTCTTTTATTTATTTATTTTCTCTTTTTCAGGAACACTATGGCGATTACTATCTGAGGAGCTCGAGACACCATGGATCTCATGTACAACATGATGATTGACCAACATTGGTATGGCAGCGACAATTTTCAAACTGGAGGAGGCGGCCGATCCAAAGCTGATCAGATCGCAGCTCTATACGCCAAAGCTGCCAAGCTAGGGGAGGCCGTTGAGAGTTATTCAATCAAAATGAGCATGAGGGCAGCCAGAAACCAGCAACCACAGCCATGTGCCATGTGTGGAGACAGGAGACACTCTTATGAGTATTGCCCACTGGCTGATTGGAGTGAGGAACCGGAGCAGGATGGCTATATCAGCAACAACAATTGCAATTACTACGACCCTGCACCATTCGATGACTCGAACAATTGCGTATTCCAACCCGATCCACCCGAGCCGTACATTGATCCCGCTGAGATCGAATTCATACACGAGCAAGGAAAGGTGAACCAGATGCTGTGGGAACAGATGCAAAACATGTCCACACAGATGGCCGCTCAAAACAAGCTGTTGGAGCAGTTGAGTCACATCATCATCTCACGCCAATCTCAACCTGGAAAGCTGCCAGCTCAGCCAGAATGCGAAGGACCAGCCCAGCCAACAGACCAGACCGCACTTGACGTGACCCGCATCATTGAGACACGACCCGCATCACCCACGGAAGGACATGTGGACCCAGGTCGCATCGGAAAGACCATCGGAAGTTCCCTTTTCAGTCTTTCCCTTGACATAACCTTTTAATCCTACGAGGATCTACTCCCCGATTGATTTCTAAAATAATATTTATTTAACATTTAAATAAATATAAATAACATTTATACCTTTTTCCAAATTCGAATTGGAATGCTGTATGGCTCAGGAACAATCAGAGAGTCGGTATTTCTTTTGCCAGAAATATTATACCGACTTTTGCGCCAAAACACTATTCACGAAAATCGTAAAAACTATTTTTCGCAACTTTTGCAAAAACAGATTCACGAAACTTCGCAAGAACACTATTCACCGTAAACACTATTCACAGGAACACTATTCACAAGTCGCAAGATATACGTAATCAGATTACGTATTCTTTCTTTTCTTTTGCAAACACTATTTGAGAGAGAAAACGAGAAAGAGAACGATAACTGAACCAATTCGAATTGAACTCAGACTTTTCGAACTTATGAATTCTCTAACCCTTACCCCTCTATTTATAGGGTTAGGGAGGTGCTTGTAAGCTGCTTGCAGCGGAGTGTTTGTTGCGATAAATTTATACAACGTGTTGTACACGTTTAAAAATTTAATGTGTTTAAGCTTGTCATCTCTATGAAATTTATTTATTAATTATAACATTTATAATTAATCAAATAAATTAATTCTCTGATTACTTTCCTATTGGTGTGACCCGATAGGATCTGTGTTATGTTGGCAATAGAATTAAAACTCTTTTTAATTCTATAAATCATAAGCGGCACCTGACAGAATGCATTATGACTATCCAATTGACACAGATGATCTTGTACAGTATAATATCACGATCTAGTAAACAATTTACTCGTGTTAATTCTTATGTCTCATAGTATCAGATCAGTTTCAAGGTAGGTATGTGTCATCCTTGCAAACTTAATCTTTTCTTGATCTTAAGTTAGATTATCAAATATGATTAACTCTTTAATCATACCGTGCACAGATAATCTTACTTTATCAAGGGGCCCAGTGATACTGTTACTCGTATTAAATACGAGGGACAATAGTAGTCTTGGTGAACATCTCTCCTCTGCAAAAGTCATGTATACTGAAATGTCATCGTTATAGCTACTTTTTACGGATAGCGTTAAACAACACTCACGAATATACATTTCTTATGTAGGAAACGACGAACCACCTCATACTTTAGAACTTAACACTAAATGAAAACATTAATGACACGAACACAATTCCGTATAATGTTTCATTGAGGGTCTGTCAAATACCATGTTCTCTAACATGTATCTATGTGATTAAATTGACAACTCCTTGTCTATGGTTAGTAAAACTTAACCATAATTTAATCCACATACTAACCTTTAATTGGTTAATTAGTGTTCTTTGCTAATTACCTCGGTCAGTGACTATTAAGAGTATTTATCATCTATATTATGAAGTTCTACTCATTTCGAATCCGAATGCCGAAATGATCCATAATTCGATAAAACTCAAAGAACAAAATGATAATTTTATTAATCATTCATTACATGAACAATATATATAGAATAAAATTATCCTTTGATTGACTTCTAGATTATTACACTAACACCCTTCATATTCAAATTTGAGTATGATGGACATTCTATGTTTTTAATAAAGAGTAAATGGGTATTTTATAAATTTAGAATGAGTTTTAATATGAAAGACAATAAAATGGGTAAATTTGTGAGTTTTTGAAGTTTAGAGGGAGAAATATGTAATTTTAAAATTTAGAGGTAGATATACATAATTTTGAAGTTTTTGAGGGGTATACGTGAAATTCCCCCAAATAAATATTCCCTCTGTCAATATAGGATTACCTTTATTACGAAGTACTACTTTTCTTCCAAGGCATGGCTGGTTGGCAGCATGATGCCCGTGAACCTTTGAAAAATCCATTTAATGTTAACTCAGCTCCTCGCCAGTTTTAGAAAGCTGGAATTCCATCAGTTCACGGGACAGTACAATTAATGGAATCATCCGGTTATATAAAACTGCAGATATTGAAAATCCTATTAAACGATCATAAGATCTCAATTAAATTGAACTCCAAACGAATGAAAGAAGGCTTATCTTTTCTCCACGTAATGAAACCGTGTTATGTTTTTCTGTGGTAATTATATGTATGGCATTCTTGCATCTATTGGCAGAGTCAGACTTTCGAACTATGGAGGTCAAACATACACGAAAATTAATCATATAAATTTTTTCACATAAAATAAAAATAATAATTAATTTTACAGTACCATTGACATATTACTTTAAATTATATAAAAAATCATATATAAATATAATTTAAAATAAATAAAAGTCAATTGATCTCCATTCCATTTTCTTTAATCCGCCTCTGCATCTACTCCTCAAAATTAGAATCTGATTCTTTGTCTAAAAGAACAAGATCGTACAGTATCATCCAAATTAGACCTTACAAACTTTTCTACTGTTGTCGCTATTCATAGGATGATAGTAATTATTCTAAATCAATATTAATACCGTATTGTTTGATTTTATTAGCTTTTGGATAAGCAGTACTACACAGCTAAAATAAAAACTTTACATACTATAGTTTATTTAGAGCGTCAAACTCCTAACATTAATAGAATGCAGATGCGTTTTTTTTGGTAATATATAAATCATTAAATATTAGCTTCGCTAATGGCCCCAGAGACAAGCGCACAGGAGAACCGAGATTCGAGGAAGACGACTCCATTTGTTTGTAATTAAAAAGATAGCAGAAAGATAACAGAAAGTTGAATGTGCTTGAAAGTGCTTGAAAATTTTCCTGTCAACCCATAATCATTACAATGATCTACAAATATGAAATATGTGATGCAAACAATTTTAGTTGGCCGAAGGATGACAAATGGTAGCAGTGATTATCCGCCACATAATTCAAAAGTAAAAGGCCGTAAATATGTTTTGGTGTTAACACATTGTTTATGTGAAAACAATACCACACACCATCCAACTTTGTTTGGCGGCAACTAGAAAGACAGAAAACAGGAGAGAAAAGGGACTAGAGCGCGCAACACAGCTATAGAGAGAGACTTGGGCTGCTAGAGAGAAAAGAGCTTGCTAAAGTGATGGTATATGTGTAAAAGGCACGATTGTTGTTGCCTTTTCTCTCTTTTTACCTCCGGCGATGTCGGTGGCGAGGAAGAGGGCCCACCACGGCGTACGATACCTAGGGTTAGGGTTTCGCGTTGTGCTATTTCTAGCGCTATTAGCATTGGTCCGTGTGGTATTGCGGATCCACAACGACTCACTGGGTGGTGGATCGGAATCCAGCAAGGAAATTACGTTTCGGGTCCCGAAAGTCGCGTTTCTTTTTCTGGCCCGATCAAACCTTCCGCTAGATTTCGTATGGGATACCTTCTTTAAGGTATTATATTGTTCATCTGTTATTTTTTTTGCATTTTCTGACCAGTAGTGGAGCTGTAATTGGGTAACAAGCACTTTGTTGATTCTTTGGTTTCAAATTTGTGTTCGAGTTTAATTGCAGCTAAGTTGCTTTCTTATAACTGTCTTTATCTGTAGTAGGCATCTCTACCTGATGCCTTCTTAGACCCGTACATTCACTTTAAGAGTTATTAAATTTGATCTGACTTATGATTGTTTGAGATATTGAACTCTTCAAAGGCTTCAGTTATTGGGATTAGATGCTTTACTGGAATTTTTATCTAATTTATTTGATTCCTACAGAAATCTTGCATTCTGCCAGAGGAACTTTAAGTAGTGTGATTTTATATCTTTATATGAATTTAGATGTAATTTTAGTGTAAAGTTGATTGCAGAGTTTTAATTTTATTTATGAATTACTGGAGAAAACCTACAGAGATATTCTCATGGAAATCAATGAAATAGCATTTAAAAATAATTTTTGTATCTTTTAGAACGCTGAATCAGAGAAATTCTCAATATATGTGCATTCAAAGCCTGGATTCGTATTTGATGCTTCTACAACAAAGTCCACTTTTTTCTATGATCGGCAACTCAAGAACAGTGTAAAGGTGAGATCCTTTCCCATTCCATTGGAGCTTCTATTTTATTTTTTGAAGCAAGAATTGTATAATTCCTGTGCAGATTTGGTTCCCTTTGGTAGTAGTTGGATGGTGGTGGGTCCAGGAAGTTGCATAAGCATAGGCATAGAGAACTAGTATCAACAAATTTATAAGAGAAGCTTGCCTCTTTCTTAATTACTACATGTTGAAACTTAAGCACCTTTATTTTTTATACTTGATTTATTCAGATCAAGTAGAAAGAAACTTATAGCTATCACATAACTTATCCCTGGGCACGTGCCTGGCCTTGCCCATACATAGATCTGCCCCTAAGTTGTAGTCTGCTATTACCAACTCTTACTGGTTGCCTTCCTTTTTAAAAAAAAAAAAGATGGGGATACTACCTGTTTCGTTACAATGAAACAACACCATTAGCACAACAATGAATTCATGTCGAATCAAGTCCATCCTTTATGACTCGGAATCTTATGTCGCTCGATCAGATCACATTCACTCATGCTCGATCACGATGGCACCCACACTTCTTCTCTCTTTTTTATTTTTCTAATTTTTCTGAATTTATTTTATTGGTTGCCATCCTTGATTTTGCACATTAGTTGTTTGTCAAGAATAGGCTACTTGAAGGATGCCCAAATGAAAATGTCTATAAATTAGGAATTCGTATCTCAGCTGAAGTTCTTGAATGTATATTTTGTTCTTTCTGGTATGAGGCCTGATTCCAGCTTTTCTCTGACCCAAATAAACCCAGTATGATTGAACAACAATGACAATCATTTATTGAATCTGGAATCCAGTACAATGATCATTTATTGAAGCTGGATCCTGGTATGCTTGGGGATACTTGGTATCTGCCGGTTCATATTTTTCTATACAACTCTTATGGAATTAATAATACAAGCCAGCCAAGCCCAGTTTGGCCTTTGAACTCAGAGAGGCATTTCATGGATACTCTTTATATGTCATATATTACTGATATGTGCAAAAAACGAGATGCATCATCTTTCCATATTAGAACCATACATTTTGACATGTGAACTAGCCTCCTTCCCAATTGTTCATTTTTTGTGAATGAGGAAGAAGATGGGTAGAAACTGGAATGGATGGGTATGCATGACAATATAATTTTATAAGGCGGGCATATTAGATGAAATCTCTTACATTTTGAGGTTGACATGATATTTTGATTTGCAGAATTAAGTTATTTCAATTCTTAATACCTTTAGAAACAAATTGAAATAATTTGTAGCACAAATTTAAGAGACGTCTGCTAAGACTCGAGGGCCACTATTTTAAACTGACAGCAATATGTTCTGTTTATGCGGTTTTTCCTATGTGCAGGTGATATGGGGAGGTTCAACAATGATAGAAGCAGAAAGGCTTCTACTGAAGTCTGCACTAGTGGACCCTGCCAACCAGCGTTTTGTCTTGCTCTCTGACAGGTTGCCCGTCGTGTTTACCATTCTCTGATATTGTGATATCTGTTATTTATTTGTTTTGTATTCATTTGACTGTTGAGCAGTACAAAGTACAAATACAAGATGAGATATAAGGTTGCAATGCCAAATTATTTTATATTTGCATCAAGCACCAAACTGTGTTGGTTTATTGTGATGGAAATGATATTCTTCATCTTGCCCCAATATCCAATTTTTTTCCTAAATATTAAATGGAAACAAAAAAAAGAGGCTTAGATGTTGGGCCTAGTTTGTGCGACCTGTTTGTCCCAGTTGGCTTGAAAATGCTGGTGTCGACTTAGTCTATTTTTATTAACCTTGGTTTTAGTAATAATGGGGCATTAGCAAATATCTAAAAAAAGTTGGGATTATTTGTAAAACAGTAACATGTTGGATCTCTTATGCAAATGATGCAGGATGTTGGCTGTAATTGCAAAAAAAATAAATCATTTCTGTAATCAGATTAGCTTTTAGTTTGTTACTGTTACCTGTTAGGTAGAAGTAGAACAAATGAAAATGCACAAGGTATTAGAATTTGAGCACCGCCCTCCTTTTTCTGCGTTTGTGAACAGTGATCAATTAGGCCTTGAACTAGTGTATGCATTTGTCCAAATGCCACACACAAAACAGAAACTTGGCTCCTACTAGAACAGAAAAAAGTTAGTTTATTTTTAATTTCTGTAATTAATGTTAACTTAGCTGACTCTTGTGGTTTATCATTAATTTGTTTTTCAGTTGTGCCCCACTTTACAAATTCACATATATATATAACTACTTGATGGCTTCCCGAAAAAGTTTTGTTGATATGTAAGTAATGCAATTACTTTTTTTCTTTATACCAAAACATTATTTCATTGTTTTTATCTCATCTTGGACTCCTTGGAGAAATGTCTGGTGTATTGTCATGAAGTTTGGAATGTTTTGTCGATACCATTGCAATACCATGACAAAAAGGACCGAAAAAGTTACCAGAATTGTTCAATTGAAAAATAATCTTTTTAAATTCCATTGGAATATAGGATAAATTTTCTTTTGGAAAGGTTCTTAATTCGAGGGGTTATCTGCGTTGTCTAATGCCATTCAATTAATATATCTTATAATATTTAGATTTCTTGACAAGAAGGAAGGTCGATACAACCCTAAAATGGCATCTATTATAACCAAGCAGAAATGGAGGAAAGGATCTCAGGTTATGAATTATTCTCTTTTTGTACTTTTTTCTTATTTATAGATTTTCCCTTTTTGCTCCTTATGGCATATATTATAACCTTCGACTGGATTTTTGGTCTGGGTAGTTGCTGCTTTGACTTTTTAATCTGTGGTAGTTGTATACTTCTAGTCTTGACTTTTTTATTAATGAAAGCTGGTAGTTGTTGGTTGGCTGCTTATTCAGCAAAAAGATTAAAAAAAAAAACATAATACACAATATATGCATTTCAAAAGGGGGCAAAAAGAAACAGAAGAACAAGTAATCTGCAAAGAACTCGGTAATTGTAAAAGCTAAAACAATGAAACCCCCTTGTCAGATAATAGAGCACCAATTCCAGTGATGCTCATAGAATTGACATAAATAGAACCACTGCTGATATCCCTCGCATAATTCCTCCTTCGGAGTCGACACGTAATGACCCATGCAGAGTTCTAATTTGCTACTTTTCATCCTTTCAAAAGAAAAAAAAAAGGTTTGCTACTTTCATAACAACAAATGTTGTTAGGCATTTATCCAGACTGAGTGGGAAGGACCAACTCATAATCTAACTCTTTATTTTTGTATTGTTTCAGTGGATAGCATTAGTAAGAAAACATGCTGAGGTGGTGGTTTCTGACAAAATGGTCTTTCGTGTGTTTAAGAAATATTGCAAGGTATTACTATTATTATATCATCATCACTGTAACCTAGTGGGGGTAACTATCTCAGCACAAAACCTTACTGGGCGATGAGTTCTGATCAATGTAAATGCATGACCAGTATGATCTTACAACCCTCATTAATAAGTATTGTGAATACCTGATCCTGCTGTTAGGGTACCAAAATATATGACAGAATCCAATAGGCTGGGTGATGCTATCTTACCAAGGAGAAAGTTTAGAAAAGATAAGAAAAGAGACAATTTTGGTTAAATAAATGCCTGACTAGTATGGATCTTACAACTTTTATTGTATATAAGTATTGTATCAATACTTGATCCAGCTGGTATGGTACCGAATTAATCAAAATAGGTGATAAGTCCTTAGTTTGAAAGTTGAGCATGGTGTGTGCTGCTTTTATGCTACACAAGAACTTGTGAACATAGTAACAGATTCAAAGTTTGGAAACAACTTGACAGGTTTACTATTTGGAATTAAAATAAAGTCATGTAATAAAGTCATGAACTTCATGACCATTCCTTGGGCCTCCTTTACCAGAGCACATGTGAGGCACCTGGTCTCCCTTAATACCCTCTTTTTGTATCAATTCACACTAGCTCGAAAAATCTCACAAATGAGAATTTGTTCAGAAGGTTCACAGTGACCTTTTAGCGAATTCTGAATAATATGCACCATATAGTCAGGTGGAGCTCAAATTTACGAATTAATTGCAAATAATTTGCAAATTTTGTTAATATGTTCTTGACTCAGTTTCAAATTGGTTCTTCTTCTGTGGAGATGTCTAGTAGTAAATTCCTTTTGTTCTATGCAGAGACTGGTGGGGACTGAATTCACTCGGATGCACAGAATTGTTAGTCCTCTTTGTTTTTTGTTTCTTTGTTTCATAAATTACAAGAATAAAATATATAAGATGCAAATTCATGTTAGTACCGTATTGTTCACAGAGCGAGGTTATATTACTTTGCAAACTGCAGATCAGTTCGTGCTATGGATCCATATCTTCGTTTCCTAAGTCCAAACAGTCAATCCGGACCGCTCAACATGATCTCCATATAAAAATATACTCGGAGATCAAATTTTACATTTTTTAGAATTTTTTTATTTTCTTTTTGATCGGTAGAAAATCACCTGATCTAAAGATTCTGACCATTGAAAGTAGAAATTTCTACCTAAAAAAATAGTAAATGTCTAAAAAAGGTAAAAATTTGGTCTCTGAGTACATTTACATATGGAGATCATGTAGTGGTTTAGATTGACTGTTTGGACTTCAAAAACAAAGATATGGATCCATATACGCATTGAAGTGCGCTTTGCAAAGTACCGTAGCCTCACTCTTGTTCATGCTTGATAATACTACTGGGTACCAGGGATATTATATGTTTGTCTTAAGGTATGAACCAGTTGGGTTGATGCAATTTTTGTCAGTTGAATCTTTTCATGTAGGTAATTTCATGATTCTTTTTGAAATTTGAAATTACTTTGAATCATGCAGAAGGCGATTTTTCAAATGGAGAGTGGTGATTGTATACCAGACGAACACTATGTGCAGACATTGTTTTCAGTATGATTCTCTCTCTCGTGGGTATTTATGTGTGTACATATTAAGATCCATACTATTGATAAGAAACTCGTTAGTTTAAGCTTTACAAAAGACATCTTCTTTAGATCTTATGCATCATCACCATCTTTTTTTAATTTTGGTTGTAGATAAAAGATTTAGAAAATGAGATAGAGAAAAGAACTATAACATATACATCATGGAATCAGTCGGAGGACTCTATGGATAGAAAGACTTGGCATCCAAAGACATTCTCGTATGCTGATGCCAGTCCTGATGGAATTAAAGAAATTAAGGTTGATAATCTACTTCATGCATCTTTGCATTTGAATAACATTCCTGCATGACTCGGCATCCCTTTTTTTTTTTGGGTACCAATCACACAATACTGGCTCCTTTATGTATGAACTATAAGGTTGATCATACAGTACCACTTCTGTTGTGGTTAATGTTTATGGGGGCTCCTGAATCAGGTTAGTCAATGGGGATGGTTAATGTTTATATGGATTTGTGGATTGGGTCAATACCGGAGCCAGGTAACTGGCTTAATGGGGCCGAAAGCACCGTAAATCATGTGATTTCAGCAAAATTTTATTACAAAATATCATCTGAAACAGAAAACTTTTCTAAATTCACACTAGTCTTTCATCTCCCTCTGCTCCTGAAGTTAATGCTAGCAGAACAACCAGGCTGATATTTCTCATCCTTGCCTGGCTATTACATGCCTTGTAATTCTGTTGGTTTTACAATCCATGCTAACTTTGCTTGATTTTGTCAGAGCATAGATCATGTGAACTACGAAATGGAACACCGTACTGAGTGGTGCAAATGCAACTCAAGTGAAGTGCCTTGCTTTCTTTTTGCACGAAAATTTTCACGTGGGGCTGGTATGCGAATATTGTTTGATGGTGTTGTTGGGGCCTTCGACAGTGGCTCTATGCGACTTGGCTTCTAAATTAGAAGTTATCCTTTAGATGATAGCCATTGCTCCTTTTCTATGCCGAACAAACCTTGTTTTACCTTTTTGCCTCCACTGATTTAAAGACCCTGGTACTCGATAGTTTTGTTCTGTACGCATCGCATGACGCCTTTTTTGCTTCGGTTGGCATCTAGAAACTGTGTTGTAGGTTTTGATCAAGGCAGGAGAATTCTAGAGTACATTGAACAGAAATTTAGCTAGAGTTTAGTGTGAGCAAACCAAACAATATTTTGCTTGCTGTTCACATCAAACAAAACTAGGGAGTTGAAGGGAGTGTCCCGTTTCTTTTGGGTAACTAAAATTTTGAAGATGTAGAGAGGGTGTATACTAACAAGCAGAGGATTTGAATTACTTCAGCAAAAGAAGAGTTGAAGAAAAGTAAAACTATTTTACATACACGAAATATAAGCGGGTCCAAGGCCCTTTTATCTGTAGTTATTTACAAAGCCTTATAAACAAGCATCTGTAAAATATAACAGTTTATTTATAAATAGACCTCATTTTTTGTTTTGCTTCATAAATTTTGACCCTCTGAATATTTTAGTTTCCTTTCTTGATATCTACGGATGACGTTACAATGCTCATATTTATTTATTTCTGAAGAAAAAGCCCTTGGTTTGCAGCTACTATATCTTCCACTCTTTCTTCGTTATTGTTTCATTTTGATTATGGACACAAAGGATTTTGTGATTTCCGAAGGAATGGAGATTGGAGAACATGATTTGATGTGATGAATTTCTGGAACTTATTCCAAGCAATTTTGAGGTTTGTTTTCTTTAGACGATCAAAGTGGTGATAGTAATATAGCCTCGTTAGAAATTTCATGTATACCCCTACAAACTTCAAAAATTAAGTATCCCCCCTCTAAAATTCATAATATTATATATACCCCTATAAATTATAAAACTTACAAATTTACCTATTTTAGTGTCTTTTCTATTAAAACACATTTTTAAATTTATAAAATTTTCCTTTTTACCCTTTATTAAGAAATATTAAAAAAAATATGTAGTATGTTTTAGAAAAATGTTGAAAATTTTATATTTCTAAGAGCAAATGGGTCATTTCTCTATTTTTGATGCTTATAGAAGTATATACCTAAATGTATTGTGTATGTGTCACAAGTAGAAAAATAACACATTTTTCCTTAGAAACTGACCAATTATAGATTGACATTTTTCTAAAACATATTACATATTTTTTAAATTTCTTAATAAAGGGTAAAATGGGTATTTTATAAATTTAAAATGAGTTCTTATAAAAAAATAAATTTGGTGAGTTTTTGAAATTTAGAAGGATAAATATGATATTATGAATTTTGGAGGTACGTAATTTTGAAGTTTTTGAGGGGTGGTATGAAATTCCCCTTAAATTTAATTAATGTTTCACAAAAAAATAATATATGACAAAAAAGTACCCGAAATTGTTCAACCGAAGAGAAGGCGAACAGCAGCACAACCACCGGGGAAGAGGGGAGAGAGAGAACAAAGATCTGAGCGCTTGGATCCGAATCCAATGGACGAGGCTTTGACCGGGGGATTGTCAGAGACGAACTCCTCCGTCGTCGCCACCAGCGCATCGTCGTCGCATCAGGCTACGACGGCCGCTTCTAATCTGGTGCTCCCCTGCGCTCTCCTCGCGTTCTTCGCGTCTCAGCTCCTCAAGCTCATTGTCTCCTGGTCTTTTCCTCCCCTCTTTATACATGTTTAACTTAATTGCTGGATATTTTTACTCAAGTCTTTTATAATTGATAAAAAACATCACCTTTGTTATGCAATATGTGCTGTAAAACATGTCTCACGGTGCTGATATCTGTTCTCCCTCATGAAACTATGATGTTTATCATAATATTTTTGGTTGTGCAGTTAGCATCTTTTTTAATTTTTTGATTTGATAGATTTTTTATTTTCTAATATTGGATAGAGATCTATTAGTTCTGTTTACTATTTAATTTTCTCTTTCTTTCTTTGTTCTGTTGGTGGTGAATAGAAATGGGACATCCGTTCTTCTGATATGATTTACATAATTTCATGCAATTCTAATAGTATTAAAAAATAATTCATATCTGGAATGTTATACATCAATTTTTTATGTTTGGGAGAATTTCTTGTGTACCCATGTAAACTTCTTAAAGATTTGCTTTATACCCATGTTTGGGAGAATTTCTATATGTTTTATCATCACTTTCCTCTGTTTATATAAGATTTGCTTTATGTTTGCATTTACATAAGTAAGCAAAGTGTAGAAAATTAACTTTAAACAATTCCATGCTTCCTAGTTGACAAGAGACTAAGCAATCAAAACTTTTACTCTAGATAGGTTAAAGGAGAAGAGATGGGATTCTAGAAGGTTCCTCGTGTCAGGAGGGATGCCTTCTTCAATCTGTGCCACAGTAGCGGCTCTAGCAACAGCAATCGGCCTTCAAGAGGGGGCCCACACCTCAGCCTTTGCCCTTGCACTTGTTTTTGCTTCCATTGTACGTTTCCTTTCTGTGCATGTGTATCTGCTTTTCTATTCTCTTTGGACGATTGTTGATATAAAAAAGGGAGGATTAAATCAGGTTAAATAAAGGCTTGTTTATACAATTGAGGGCTAATCATGTTAATTTGAGGCTAAATCGGAAATTTGGTTGCTGGGGACTTATGTTCTAACTGAATTGCACAACTAGGCTCAACTACACATTGGGTCTGAACTTATGTGGACTAATTAAAATTGTGGGCTAAGTAGGGTTGATTCAGGTATAATTGCTCAGTTAATTGTTGTTAGTTGCACAAGTTAAGTTTTAAGTGCATAGTAAGGGGGTAAGTTTTGTTGAAGTGAGAACTAATTACAAATTTATGGCTAATTTAAGGCTCACTGCCAAAAGAAGAGGAAGGGTATAGATCGAATTAAGAATTATGGTAATTTTCAGTCCTTGTGCAATGACTGGCATCTGCTATACTTTTTCTTTCATTGGTTTGATACTTTGATTCATGTTTGATCTTTTTGTTGGCTTGGTATGATACTAGTGCTCGTGAGATCCGACACTGACAGCAAGGCTATACTTTGTTTCTCTTCATAAGAAGTGATTTTCTTTTAATGCAGAAACATTTATTCTATTAATGCTGAACAATGTTTTCTAATTTTGTACTTATGTATGCTTCCATTAAATGTTTCAATTCAGTGTTGCTCTTTTCATAGCCTTCAATTGAATTTAGAAGTTCTTGCAACTTTTAAACTGTAGGTGATGTATGATGCCTCTGGCATTAGATTCCATGCTGGACGCCAGGCTGCAGTAAGTGTGACTATGCTTCATTTTTATGATAACTGTTCATATGTGCCCTTGCAAAACCCCAAAATATTTCAGACACCAGGGGGGACATCTCATATGCCTAAAAGCAGGAAACTTTACCTACATCCCTCTATTGCCAGTGCTTTGAAAGATAATCAAATCAACACCTGACTCTTCTTCTTAGGGAAAGATAGAACCCGGGGTGGAGCTACAATTTTTTTTGCCGTGGGGCCTAAAGAATATACGCCAATCTATCACCTCTTCAATTTACTAATATAGAAGTAAAACCCTATGATTTTCTACACTAAAGGGCATCTAATATTTATAGGGTTGCACATAGTGTTGCAAACATTCTTGCTTGCCAACATATTTTTGTGTTTTCTTTCTAAACATCATATTGAATATACAATCTTTGAGTCTTTATCTTGAGCTTAAAACTGGCCCAAACCTGGCACCATGTGGACAAACAGTTAGGGGGGCAGTTTGCATACCTTTTTTTATGCAGGAGGTATATAGCAGAACTTAAGTGCTTTCAGTGAGAGTACATGAAAAATATTTTTAGGAAATTATTTCCAGTGAGCAGGGGGGCAGTTTGCCAACATAATTTTGTGTTTTCTTTCTAAACCATCATATTGAATATACAATCTTTAAGTCTTTATCTTGAGCTTGGTAATGGACTGGCCCAAACCTGATAGTTGGATTTTGCACGAGTATACTTGATAGTTATTTGTATGAAGGGTACACATTAGTTTGGCCGTTCTTGTTACACATTCTGTTTGGTTCTTTAGCTTCATTTTATTTAAGTTCATTGGGGGACCACATTATCCTGTATGCCACAACTGAGACAAAGGTATTTAGCAAAAGATACATCTGTTAGTAAAGTGCTGGTTTTATGAATTGGCGTGGCACTAATAACTCTTACAAAAAGCATCAAGTATTTGTTATGCTTCTTCGTCCATGTTATTTTATGCTCTGTTATGTTATTTAATTTGACTTAAATCATGCAGTTGCTGAATCAGATTGTTGTAGAGCTTCCACCTGAGAACTCTGTAGCAAATTTTAGGCCACTGCGTGAACCTCTTGGCCATACCCCTCTTGAGGTAACACACTTTTACCTGCTTCTGTTTTTTTCATTCTGCTGATAGTACAAATTGCTAGACTATTTTCTTTTGAGGGTTAGTGGAAATTTTCCACTAAGAAATATATTGATGCTAACAAAATATATACAATGCTCATTACTTGTTCAAAGGAACCAGTAATGACTCATAAGGGTTTAAGAAGAAGAACGAAAAAGAATTTTAACCTACACAAATGCTACCCAACCGCTAACAGCTATTACACAGTTTAGTTGTTACAAAGGTTCGCTAACTGAATTAAAAAAAGCCATAGCAATAAGTAAGCCACTTCTGTGAGACCGATTACTAGACTATTAAATGTACCAGTTGTTTCATATAGCAGTGGTGGGAAAATAACAGTTAAAAATGAAAAGCTTTTTTTGCCCTCAGTTCTGTTGCTTGTATGTACTCTGTTAAAGAGTTGACAGGGTATCCAGTTCATTTGACTTGAGGTTTCTTTCTAATCTGATTGGCAGGTTTTTGTTGGAGCTATTCTTGGTTGTTTCATCTCATATCTGATGACAAATTCTATATGATCTTTCTTTCTTGTAACTTCCCTTATATTCTGATTTTTGGGATTAGCACAAGTTTTGACCAATAATGGCAATGCTTAGATAGAAGGATGTATAAATATATGTAGCGGGCTGTAAACAGCTTGGTACAGTGAAGAAGCTTGTATTAATTGAATCTCTCTTTTGGTCAATAGTTCTTATTTGTTGTGCGTCTGTGATTCATGAACATTTCACTTTGTTTATACATATATTGGTTGTTTACTCATAATAAGATAAAAGAAGTAGCCAGAAAGTGTTGTCTCAGTAGTTTTTAGAGACAGGAAGAAAAGAATAATTGAAAATAAAGTTTCCTTTTACTCTCTTTTGTGCAAGCGTCTCTGTCAGGCATGGCGCTGAGTTGGGCCGACGTATAAATAAACCAGAGGCCTCAAGTGAGTTCTGACGGGTGGGACCGTGGTTCAGAATTAATGAAGGAGCGCAAAGAGGGAAAGAAAGACTGGAATAGCGGGACAGGACATGCCCTGTCAGAGAAGGGGTCTCTCTCCAGGAAGAAACGCCTGAACTGTTGGAGAGACCCACTGCATATATTGAAATCCTGTACAAGACGGCCTCAGTCGATTTGCAAGCGCAATGAAGGCACTGGAGAGGAGCGAAATGGAGAAAATAAAGAGGAAAGTGAATAAATATGGTTGTAGAAATGCAATTTTTTGTTTGCTGTTAGTAAATAGTATTTGTCTAAATGTAAATATGTATATTTATTTTCTGAAGGAATTCTGAAAATAGTCCCAAGTCACGTATACCGTTTGAAAAACTATTGTGGCTAATGAAATTTAACGCACGACTACTAATTATTGGAACCTGGAAGTTCAATCTCATTTTGCTTTCTCCAATAGAAAAGAAAATATATAACTATATAGTTTTCCAGCTCACATTTCTTTTTCGATTCCATGTTCCAATAAAGCAAGACAATAAATCATAGCCAAATGATGTGGATTGCAAAAGACCTTGTACTACGAAGTGTTTGCATCAGAAAATATTATCCTATTCTTATAATGCACGTAATACTTTTAGTCCCCACACCCTTCTTGTCTATTCAAAATCTTTACTACAAATGGCAATTAATGTAAGTTGAACAACTCGTGCCAACTATCTAATTATGCCTTTCAAGATGCACTACCTCTTATCTATCCATGTTTGTCTCCTCTTCTTAACCTCCTCTCTCTGCCTCTCAACCAAAGCTCAAGATTATCAATGCCCCCCTTGTGAAAAATCCAACATTACATATTTATGTAGGTCTTTACCAACCCTAGGTGCAAAAATTCGGCTGTGCTACTACAACACAACACCGAATGCAACATTGGATGTTGTATTCAGTGTGGTGCTACCATGGCCTTATGGCTGGGTTGCTTGGGGCCTGAACCCCGCACATGCCCAGATGATCAATTCACAGGTGCTAATTGCACACCGAAACCCAGTCAAAGGTGTCAATTTATCTCAAGTAGTTCTCTCATACGACACAAAACATGGGTGCGGGGTTAGTCAAACAGGGTTTGAGGTTAATGTTTCTAGAACTAGTGCAAATTATTTCGAGGAGTCGAGAATGATGATATTACATGCGAAACTTGGGCTCCCGCGTTGGTGCAATTCGACAAGGTTTAATCATGTCTGGCAAGTGGGACCAGGAATGAATGGGGACTCACCCATGAGGCATATGAGGACGCTACAAAACTTTGATAGCCGCGAGACGATTAATCTGACCAACGACCATGTTTTGGGGTACAATCGGAAGTCCTTAAGAAAAGTAAGCAATGACCCATGACACCACTACAAATTTCAGCTTGCCATGTTAGGTACATTGGTAACCCAAACAACTCCCTTAAAAAATGACAATAAGGGAAAACAAAGGGGAAAAAGTGATAATGTTCATAAGGTATAATTAAGAATATATATTAGGCTCCCACATGAATATGCACAATTCACATTTTTTTTATTTCTTAAGCCCACAAATTTTTTTTTTTTTTTTGAAGGTTAGTGGAAATTTTCCACTGAGTAATATATAGCCCACAAAATTATATATAATGTTCTTTCTTATTGAAGTGAGAAAGGGAATCATGCAAATATATAATTTGAAAGGTTTGTAATCTTTCCTCGTGCAAGGGGAAAGAAAGACAGTTATAGACAAAGCACAAGATTCCGATGAGAACTTCAACCTAAGCATCAACTTCCCTATGGAAATAATTGTGTGGGCTATATGTGTGTGTGTGTGTGTGTGTGTGTGTACATTGATTGAGTTAACTCGTGTAGTTAGTTCTCAGTCAAAATTAACGTTAGTGTGTCAGTAACAAAATCTTCGCAGATATTTTACACACTTGAAGCTAATTGTGTGGCAATATATAGTGATGGGATACCGTCTATTTCAAATGCATAAAGCTTCATATCGACTATATTTTTCAGCTTAATATCTCTCTAAGCGCCTCTATAGACTATAGAGGCAGAAATTAAAGTGCAATTTGAAGACTTCTTATATTGGGAAGCATTAGTTGCAAACCTTATCTCTAGGATTTTCTGTGGGCAGGCTCATGGCATTCTAGGTATAACTGGTTGGGGCTTCTTGCTACCATGTGGAGTGATCGCAGCCAGATACTTCAGAGAGTGCCCATTCAATTGTAATTTGTGGTTCCTGGTGCATGTTGGTCTCCAAATTTGTGCATACATAATTGGAACCATTGGCTGGTCGATCGGGTTGTCTCTCCGGCCAGATCATTTTCAGACTTTCATGGCTCACCGGGTAATTGGCATCACCATATTTGGTTTGGCAACACTTCAGGTACTTATTAAATTTCTTTTCACTATTTATTAATATTTAAAATGGTTTTTTCTTATGTCTGCATTTGATTTGGTAGTTCAATATATATGTTGGAGTGCAAAATAATGTTGAAAAGTTTTATTGCACATGTACAATAATGAAAGTAAGAACACGTCAACATGGCTGCTCTATGGGAGCTGAATCCGCATCCCCCCATATATCTCAACTTCATGAGTTGATACGTGTAAAGTATGAGTCAATGCGTCCATTCATCCATTATCTGGACAATGTCACAATTAAAGCATGAGTTATATCTTTTCAAAACCCAATATAACCCATACTTCAATTGTGACTGTTCAATATTAATTAGAGATGGATGGACATTTTGACCCTGTTGGCAGCATTTTCCTGCCCACATGAGGGCAGGAGATTTAGTTCCAAAAATCTGAACTGTTTAGCACGAATCTTAAAGCAACTAATTTCCTATTAACAGACTCCCCTGCATCTGAATAGGTACCGTTTAAATCTGGTCCATACACGTATCAACTCAAAAGTTGAGATATCTCGGGGGATACACATTCATGGGAGCTACCGTTATTCCATGTGTTACAAATACCTGACCAAGAAAAAATGAGAAAAAAAAAAGGAAAGAAAAGAAAAGGAAGACACAACATGAAGGGAGTAGCTTGGGTCCGATGTCCATCGGACCCAAAGTGGGTTCGATGGGCTCTATGACCGTTCGATCTGCTTTAAGATTCACATCAGAACTTTCGCGGCTTCTTTAATTTACGTGCGCACGGATCTTAAAGCAGATCGGACGGTCATAGAGCCCATCGAACCCACTTTGGGTCCGATGGGCATCGGACCCAAGCTGCTCCCCAACATGAAACAGTAAATCGAAAATCTATAAAATCCGAAGTTGGCTATTCCTACAGAAGCGGTTATTTATTTTTTAAATAAGGAGAGACTTCAATTTGTAGCTTTTCCTTTTCTTTTTTTTTGTTTTCTTCCCCTCTAATACTAGAATAGGAGCAAAGCTAGAGTGTGATGTGCTCACCAAGAGAGTTTGGTGAGCACAACTCCAAAGGTATATCAGATCGACTTCATACGACAAATTCAAACCTTTGAAATCCATGTACTTCATGAGTGATGTATGTACAAGCAAAATTTTACAAGTTTCGAATTCATTTGCAACAAGGTCAAGCGGTCAAAGAAATGATAAAAATTGAATATATAAAACAACTTATAAAAGTTTTATTTCTTTGACCGCTTGACCTTGTAGCAAATCAACTCGAAACTTTCAAAATTTTGTATGTACATGCATCACTCATGAAGTATATGGATTTCAACGGTTTGAATTCGTCGTTCAAAGTCGATCCGATATACTTTTGGAGCTGTGCTCACCGAACCCTCTTGGTGAGCACATCATGTCAATATTGCTGAAAGCTAATTAAGAACAATTATTTGTACGTACTAGTTCTTATCAAATTGTTTTGCTCCATCTTAATTGCACGCAGATGCTAGCTATTTTCCTCAAACCCACAAAGGCTGACAGGTACCGGCGATATTGGAACATATACCACCATTTTGTGGGCTACACATTAATAACCTTAGTTGTGATCAACATCTTCAAAGGGTTTGCGATCTTGCAAGCTCCAAAGAGTTGGAAACACGCATACATTGGCCTCCTCATCCTTCTCGCATCCGTTGCTCTCTTGTTAGAGATTGTTGCCTGGGTCAGGTTCCATTTGATCAACTTTGAATTTACCTTGAAACATAAAAATACGCATCATCCTGATCAGGGGTCTACACAGCCTCAGCACGAGCAAGAAAGATCATAAGGATGTAATGGCGCATCATGAAAGTGCACTGCTACGTGCTAAATTGCAGTTGTAGTATTTTAATAAATTTTCGATGATGGCTAAGAAGAACTGAAGAACAAAATGCATTAATAAATGAGGTTGTTTGTCATTTGCAAGCTTTGCAAAAATAAAATGTTTTTCCCTTTCCTTTTCGTATGTTTCTCATTATATGGAGTCGCCTGAGGCAATTCTTGTTTTCTTCCTGCTGTAACATTGACGTACTTATGATGTTGCTTGTGTATAGAACAAGTCTAAGTTCTTTGCCATTAGGAGCCAACCACAGTTATTAATTATCAGCCATTCACTTGCACAAAGCCACAAATGATATTACCCAAAACAATTATTTGGCATGAAGAAAGATATAGATGAATTAATACTTTGAGATAAATTGATTAAGTATATATATACTCCAGGGGACAAACCGCAACAATCATCTTAATTACCCCCACTTTGTTCCTTGAGATTGGATCAGAAGCAGGGGGCTCCATGTCCATCAGGCTAAAAGCTGATGATGGATACATCAGCTGCTCGATTAATGGGTATTCAATTTTTCACTAACGAATCTGCACTTATCAAACTTGTTAATTTATTATAATCTATTAACCGAATGACTGGAACACCTATCGAATTAGTTTTTAGGCCAATGGACCTGAGACCCCCTCTGTCATATGAAATGCCAACCATATAATGTAATTAATATACTTGGTTTGTAGAGAAATTAACTTTAATAATTGGCTGAAGGTACTATTGGGAGATTTTAATGTTATGCGAGGACGTTATCTGCTCCCTATACTATTTAGCAAACAACAGTTGGTAACACATGTTATCCGAGAGAAATGCATTCGGACCTACATTTCAGAGAAATTAAAGTCAGAGAAATTTTGGACATGATTTGGACGGACTTTTTTTTTTTTTTGTAGGTTCCATATTTCCCCTGAATTCTTCTTTTCCAAAACTGTTGTTCAATCCTCCCCGACAACAGAGTGTCATGACCACCGATTATAAATTATAATCAAATGGTTTGAATTAACATCTGAGTTATTTTGCAGATCGATCAAACTGTTCCTGATCCATTAGATTCGTTGTCTCGTAAAACAGTGCCTTTATTTTTGGGCCGAAAAGAGGCAATTTCATAGTCGAAAAGAGCCAGAAAACCGAGTTGAGAGTTCTATATCTGTTTCAGAATTTATCATGCAAACTCGGTTACTAGTTGCTGATTGACGGAATCTCTGGATTATATCACTGTCAGTGACTCGTTACAGAAATTGTACTAGGGAATAGAAACAGAGAACGTTCTTAAAAAGGGGATTAAAACATATCATCTCTGGTATACAAAATCAAGTAGATTCCAGCCCAATAGAAACCGTCTGATTATCCAGTTGAGTTGTAAGAATTTAATTGGGTAGAAGGAAAGCCAATTGCAAGCGTTACGTCATGATCCAACGATCAACACTCTGTTCCCTTCACAAATTGATAGAGAACAACGACAATAGCGTGCGAGAGCAAGATGCTATTGAGAGAGATTGTGGCGGTGCATCGGCTGTGTCATATATTTTAAAATTTTAGTAATAAATAAAACAATCAAAGAGATAAATAGGGGTAGTTAATGAGTGTTATTTAGGATAACTAGAGTGACACATAAAAAAAAAGTTATAAATATTCATGTAATCTTTATAATCAATATGTTGAATTAATTAATTTAATCTTGAATTCTTTACTTCTATTCTCTCTTCATCTTCACTTCAATTCTTCTCTTTCTCTGTACACTTTTTTTTTTGTATCAAACTAATAACAAAATTTCATAAATTTCACAATTTACAAAAAATCACCAAATTTGCTCCAATTTGCCACGGTCAACTCATTTGAGTCATGATAATTGATATCAGAGCAGTTCATCTTGAACCCCTCTAGAACAAATTTTGTTTGTTTATATATATTGCATCTCAGGTAGGGGTGTAAACGGTCGGATACGGATCGGATAGTGGCTTTACCGTATCCGTATCCGTTATAATTTTTCGGATACGGATACGAATACAGATAATCTCGGATACGGATATGGATCGGATATTAAACGGATACAGATACGGATTGGATATCGGACGGAAACGGATACGAATATGAATAAAATTCGGATAATTAAAAATAAATTACTAATATACATTTTAATAAAGAATAACATCTAAATATAACTTCTTTCATTCATAAATTAGATCTAATATTTTTCATAAGAAGTTCGTTGGATACAAAACATATATAAGAATGGAGAAGAGAGGAACGGGGAGCACAGGACGGAGGAGAGAGAGGAGCGGCCAAGAGCAGGATAGGTGGACTCGTCAAAGAATCGGGTTATAACTACGATTTTTTTTGTTGTTATTTGTTTTGTTGTCGTAACAAGCCCACTTAACGGTAATCGAATAATTTTTGTGTCGTATTTTTAATAAAACCCCCATTAAAAGGAAATTAAACATATATTGTTTTTAATATTTACACGCATTTTGTTCTCTCTTTTGGAAAATAGTAAACCGAAAATTACAATTTCTAATTATTTTTGACATTAGGTCATATATCTATTAGTTTCTCCGTTTAAAATGTTTACTTCACAATACAATGATTGAAAAAAAAATGATAGAATTAAAACCTATAAAATTTTATGATTTTTTTATATTTTATTTATTGTGGAATATAATAAAGAAAGTTTATAAAATAGACTGACCACATTCTTATAGACATAAACAAGCGTATATTTTAAGATGAGAAATAATTGCTTTAGATCTATTATTAATATTTGTTACTTTTATTTCATTATTGTCAAGACGGCTTTAATGTATTATTACAAATTGAATTATTACGAGCAATTTAATTAAATAAAAGTTGTTGCCGGATAAAATTTGTTAACGAATTGCTACAAAGTAAGAAAATATCAATGAATAAACATAGTAACAAAAGTGGAGGACCAAACCACAATTTCCTGATTGAATAAATAAATATTATAATAACAGGGTTAGATCTGTAAAAGTGAAGATATTAATGTGGAAAAAAGATGAAGGTGGCTGGGGTGTGGGGGGAAACGGGAAAATGACAACAAGGAGACAGCTAATGAGAGAGTTGGGATTTGGTAATTGGGTACTGCGCACAGCAGCGGAGTGAAATTCGGATATCCGAATTAGATAAGTTATCGGATACGGATAATTATCCGTATTCGGATCCGTACCCGATTCAATATTCAGAACCGTATCCGCATCCGTATCCGGTAAAAAATTATCCGAATCCGGATCCGTATTCGAATCCGGAATTTTTCGGATTCGGATTCGGATGAATGCGGATAATATCCGATCCGTTTACACCCCTAATCTCAGGTACCTGAGGATACAGACTCGAAGTGGACTCACCGTTTTGGGCTGAGTGGGGCCCAACAGCTTTGGACTTAGTCAATATTTCTTATTTTGGGCATTAATGGAAGGGATCGACTAACAGTCCCCCCATTCAGTCCCCTAAATGTCTCCCCCGCTAACTAACAGTCAAAGTACAACTGTCAGACATCTATTCAACTGTCAGACAAAGGAAAAATAAAATTGAAAGTATTCATACCTAATGAATAGAAGTATTCATACCTACCCAATGAAGTATTCATACCTACTTAATGAAGTATTCATCACTAAAATTCAACTGGGGACTATTACTTTTCGGGGCCAGTAACTGTCAGAATGCATTGGGGACCACAACAAAAAAGTCACGTGGATCACACCACCAGTGCTACATTCATTGATTAAATTAATTCACATACAAAATAGAAAGTATGAATACCTAAGATATCAAGTATTCATATATAATTCATCAAGTATTCATACCTAAGATATCAAGTATTTAAAAAAAAACTGGACACAATATCTACTCATCTTTTACACGTTTTTCAAGGTGGTTTTTTTTTCTCCGTTCAATCTAACCAATTTTTGGGACGATCTATGAGGAATTTTGCAAATCTAAAACCACGAACGTGTTCTACATAATTTTCTCTTTCAAATGAGATCCATGATGACATACTTTTACACGTTTTTCAAGGTATCAAATATTCATATATGGAAAATATTCATACAAACTGGAAAGTATTTATACCTAAGATATCAAATATTCATATATAATTCATCAAGTATTCATACCTAAGATATCAAGTATTTAAAGAAAAAACTGGACTCATCTTTTACACATTTTACACGTTTTTTAAGGTGGTTTAATGATAGACAAAGTTAGTTAGAATGAGAGGGACGTTTAGGGGACTGGAGTGCGGAGGACAACATCTTTACTCTTAATGGAATCGATTTAGGGTATTATCGTGATGTTCATACCTGAACCGTGGGCTGAGATTTCAGTTCTGTTGTCACTTCACAGAAACTAAATAGATTTAGTAATATTAAACAGATATGGAGATGTCTAAATCCTTTTGATGCCGGTCCAAAGTATTTTGGTCAAAACAATCACCTCCAAAATCTAATATCTTTTACTTGGTCAACTTTTCTTTCAGGATCATTGAAGGCAATGACCGTTATAAAGGGAAGAAAAGGTAATGTTTTAGGATTTAGTAATAATTAGGATAAATGAGAGATATTGACTCGTAGGGGTGCAAACGGATCGGATACGGATCGGATAGTGGTAAAATATCTGTATTTATTTTTCAGATACAGATACGGATCGGATATTAAACGGATACGTTACCGGATCGGATATAAACAAATACGAATATAATTCTGATACTTAATTCATACATTGTAATATAATTAACATATTTTCAACTATTATTTTTCTCACTAAAACAAAAAGTACATAAAATAAGAATATAATTCGAAACAATAATTTTTTTTTTTAATGTTAAATTTATTATGTCATTACAAAATATGTATATTACATATGAAATATAAACACTCGTATAATCATATATTCAAATATAAACAACTAGTACATGAAGTAAAAATACTTTTTAGGTGTAAACTATAAATACAAAATAAATATCTCATTTATTACTCATGATATAATAAATGTTTTACTTAAGACGCCAAGCATAATTATGCATTTATGATTTGTAAGATCTTGGCTGGCTCTACAGTTCGTCAGATCTGACGTAGGTTTAGAAATTGAAATTTGATTTAAAAAAAGTTTAATTGAAATACTTTTCAGATTCTTAATAGTTTCAGCAAAAAAAACGAAACTTTCTAAATTTGAAAATTTTAATACGCGGTTTCCACTTTTTTAATACGCGTTTTTCAAGTAATTGATAGAAGTCGGGTGAGTTTTCTGAAAATAACCAGTAAATTAACGGATATCCGTTCAATTAAGGTTTACGGATACGATAATTATCCGTATCCGTTTCCGAAATCAAAACCGTATCCGTATCCGTATCTGCATCTGTATCCGAATATCCGAATCTGCAAAAATTCAGATATGAATCTGGATCCGAATGGATAATATCCGATCAGTTCATGTAAATAACTTTCTTTTATTAATATATCTGTTGGCGGTGTTTTCACTGCGAACCTTAAAAAAAAAAATATCCAATCAGTTTGCACCCCTAATATTGAGGGTAGTTAATGAGTGTGTTTAGGATAAATAAATTAAGTGATAAGTGGAATGAATTAATATAAATACTTGTGTAATTTTTATAATCAATATGTTGAACAAAATTTGTCTTGCACTCCTTATCCCTCTACCTATTCTTTCGCCACCATCTCTTCTCTCCTCTCAAATTACAAAAATTCTCCAAATTTTCTCTCAAATTATATCGTGACTCGACCCGCTCCACTTGGACTTGGATCTCATCCGGTCAAAATGTACTTTTACCTGTCTTTTTCCTATCTCAACTATTCTCTGAACATATTTTTCTTTGGCTTGCTCGGACAAATAATCTCGAAAGTACATCAACAGCGATGCTGATATTAGGAATGATGGGTTTTAAGAAAAATAAAAAGTCAACAAAATGTATGACATCTCTAGGATACATTAAGAGCCTAACTTATTTGACAAGTGCGATAATAGACGTCATTATTCGTCAAATTGGAAAGCTAATTAATATGTTCTTTGTCGTTTAGATAGACTGTATGAAAATGGCGCAATTTGAGTTTCTTCTTTGATCACATATCCTGATGCTAATAAATCTGAATCTTTAATTTTTCGAATCGCTCATAAATGACCAACTGATATTCAAATTAATGACATCAATTTCCGTACATATCTAGGATCAGGCTGTCTGATTTTTATTAATAATATTTTCAGATCTCAACTGGAAACAACTTTTTTGGCCCTTATCTTAGTTTTGGAAGCAAGCTCTTTGAAGCAATTATTCAAACCGCTTGAAAATCATTTGTGGTTGCTATATATTTTCAATGGACAAATTACTGAAACCTGGCAGCCCGTATTTTGCTTTACCCAATAGAAAAGAAAAAGAAATAACGCTACAAGTTTCAGCTGTACTTCTTCTTTTTTCTATTCCATGTTTCAATAAAGCAAGACAAAAGAAATAATAGCTTAATGATATGGAATACAAAATACACTGTAGTACGAAGTGCTTGCATCTAGAAAAGAAATACTAAATCAGAGAAAAAGCTATAATAATCCTATTCTTATAATGCACGTTAAGTACTTTAGTCCCCACACCCTTTTGATGTCTATTCGAAACCTTTACTACAAATTCCAAAGTAAGTTGATATGTCTATTCAAAACCTTTACTACAAATTCCAATGTAAGTTGATCAACTCGTGCCAACATCCAATTATGCCTCTCTACATGCACTACCTCTTCTCTATTCAAGTTGGTCTCCTCTTCTTAACCTCCTCCCTCTGCCTCTCAACCAAAGCTCAAGATTATCGATGTCCCCCTTGTGAAAAATCCAACACTACATATTTATGTAGGTCTTTACCAACTCTAGGTGCAAAAATTCGGTTGTGCTACTACAACACGACACCGAATGCAACATTGGATGTTGTATTCAGCATGGCCCCACTGTTGCCTGTTGACTGGGTTGCTTGGGGTCTGAACCCTGTACATGCCCAGATGATCGATTCACAGGTGCTAATTGCACACCGAAACCCAGAGAAAGGTGTCAATGTATCTCAAGCAGTTCTCTCATACGACACAAAGCATGGGTGCGGCCGGGTTAGTCGATCAGGGTTTGAGGTTAATATTTATAGAGCTAGCGCAAATTATTTCGAGGACTCAAGAATGATGATATTATATGCGAAGCTTGGGCTCCCGCATTGGTGCAATTCGACCAGGTTAAATCATGTTTGGCAAGTGGGACCGGGAATGAACAGGGGCGAGCCCCTGAGGCATATGATGAGGCTACAGAACTTTGATAGCCGCGAGACAATTAATTTGACCAACGGCCATGTTTTGGGGCACAAACGGAAGTCCTTAAGAAAAGTAAGCCATGAAACCTCTATAAAATTTCATCTTGCGCGCCATGGTTTGGTACTCTGGTGACCTGTACAACTCCCCTGGAATTTTGATAATAGTAGGGGCAATAACATAATTAGCAGTTTTTCAAATCAGAGCCCACAATAATTAATGAAAATGCGATAATAGTAGGGGAATGCCATAATGTTCCTAGGCAACGCATAAGGTATTATATATGAAGAATTAACATATACTAGTTTCCCCCCATGAACATACACAACTCACATGTTTTTCATTCCAAAGGCCACACGATTAATAATGCTCTTTCTTATTGATGTGAGCAAGGGAAATTATGACAGATTTATAATCTTTCGTCATGCAAGGGAAAAAAAATATATCTGAACTCCAACGCAGTTTTGGGTATGGTTCGCATTTTATTTTATTAAACTACAAATAGTGTGCTATCAGATCCTATTTGACATATTGGTCCGGTTTGTAAACTCCAACGCAGCCTGGTTCGTTGTCCATTGATCAGATTAGTTTTACGATTGATGTCTAATGAAAATATATATAAAACAAAGGTTCTTTTATCCTTGTTGCGGCACAAAGAAATATATATAAGAAAGTTATTTGGTAAAACTCTTGCATATATATATATATATATATATATACCTAACTAGCTAGGAAGTAATTTTGGAATCATTGATTGACTTCACTTAATTAGTTCAGTCAAGTTAATGCTAGTTTGTCAGGAACGAAATCGGAAATGAATTTTCCCATCCTTGCAGATTTTTAACATACTTGAAGCTATATTGTGTGATTGTAATGATGGGATACCGTCTGCATGCATGTTTTCAAAGGAAATAAACCTGCTGTTATTCCAAAGGGATAACAAGACTCTTTTATTCTGATCCCAGCCGTTGACCTTTGTTGAGATTCAGGCACAAACACTTATTTCTTGAGATTCGCACTTGACAAACTTTGAACGGTTGGGATAGGAATAACAGGGTCCTGTGATCCCTTTGGAATAACAACAGATTTATATCCGTTTTCAAATGCACACTGCTTCAAATTGACTAAATTTTCAGCTAATATATATATATATATAGTCTAGCTAAATTGTTTCTAGAAGCACTTCGAAATAAATTAGTTATGTAATAAAAATGTAAAATACCGATTTTTACTATTTTTAAAAAAATTTAACTATTTTTTATGATTTTTGAAAGATGGACTTTTTTGACATAAAAATAAAAGTATTTTTAAGCCAAAAAAGACCATCTTTCAAAAATCATGAAAAATAGTTAAAAAAATTTCAAAAATAGTAAAAATCGGTATTCTACAAGTTTATTATATAACTAATTTATTGAGCTACTTAGGTCGACATTTCAAACATCAAATATTAAAATTTGACTCCGTAAGCACTTCGGTCGAAGTGCTTCCGGAAAGAAATTTAGCCGGACTATATATATATATATATATATATATATATATATATATATATATATATATCTAAGCGCCTCTATAGAGGCTGAAATTAGAGTGCAAGTCTAAGACTTCTTTTATTGTAAGCACAAGTTGCAAACCTGATCCTAGGATTTCTGTGGGCAGGCTCATGGCATTCTAGGTATAATTGGTTGGGGCTTATTGTTGCCATGCGGAGTGATTACAGTTAGATACTTCAGAGGGCTCCCATTTGATTGTCATTTGGGGTCCGGGGTGCATGCTGGTTTTCAAATTTGCGCATACACAGTTGGAACTGTTGGCTGGGCGATCGGGTTGTCTCTCCAAGCAGATCATTTTGGAACTTTCAGGGCTCACCGGATCATTGGCATCACTATATTTTGTTTGGCAACACTTCAGGTACTAATTATACATTTCTTCCCCCATCTATCAGTGATTAAAATAGTTTTCTCCATAGATGTAATTAATTGATTGAGTAGTTCAATATATTGGAGCAGAAGATGATGTAAAAAAGATATATTGTACATGAACAATGAAAGTAAAGAATGCATTCATATGGCTGCTCATTGAGCGTTATTTCCATGTATCCTGAATACCTGATCAAAGAGAAAAAAAGAAGATAAATCAGTAAATTGAAAAAATCCGTGTAATGCAACTGAAGTTTTGCTGTTGCTACTTGCTGCAGAGAGGTTTTTTAATTTAAATCAGGAAACAAGAATTCAATTTACAGCTTCCAATTTTTTTTTTTTGCTTTTTCCCCACACCAGTACTAGAATAAGTAGTCATAGAGAAGCTCAAGTACACTGTACAATTATTTCAATTAAAGTTTAAAGCTATGAACAATCATTTGTATGTACTGGTTCTTCTTATCAATTGTTTTGGTGCAATCTGTTGCTCCCTCTGAATTGCAGATGCTAGCTAGTTTCCTCAAACCCACAAAGGCCGACAGGTACCGGCATTATTGGAACCTGTACCACCATTTTGTGGGGTACGCCTTATTATCCTTAGTTGTGATCAACATCTTGAAAGGGTTCGCGATCTTGCAACCTCCAAAGATTTGGGAACACACATACATCGGCCTCCTCATCCTTCTTGCATCCATTGCTTTCGTTTTAGAGATTGTTACCTGGGTCAGGTTCTACAATCTCACCTTTGAATATACCTTTGAACGTAAAATCAAGCTTCCTCCTCGTCCTAATGCCGGGAGTTTAGTTCCTCATCATCCTCCTGCTACTCATTCGTAATATAATAGTATAATAATTTTGGATGATGAGAGCTTGTCTGGTATGGCGCATTCATATGTATCAGAGTCGAGAAGAACAAAATGTATTTTCAAAAGTGAGCAGGTTTGTTATATGTAAGAAATAAAATATTTCTCCCTTTCCTTTTCTTGGCTGAAGAAACAATAAATTGATATATTTGAGCTTGTTTGTTATTTGTAAGCTTTGTAAGAAATAAAATATTTCTCCCTTGGTTGAAGAAACAATAAATTGGTATATTTATTATCTTCCATGGTATTAATTATATATCTTCTATTCCCTGCCGCAAAAATGAATATACCTTAATTAATTATTGACCCATTTTTCCACCGAATTCTTTTTTTTTTTTTTTTTTTCAAAAACGTCCTCAAACCTTGCTATGTGAATCTGTGATAACAAATTAAGGGGGAATTTTACAAACTGTTCTGCCTCTAAAAAAAATTCAAACAAAATATTTTCTTCTAAATTTCTTGACAAAATGTCCTTTTAGATCTCCAAAATTCCCTTACCGTGCTTAAGTTGTTTGACTAAAATCAAATGGTTTTAAATTTAATATCCCAAAGTAATAAGTTGTTTTGTTACGTTGGCGTTAATTGGAAGTTTTATTTCCGCAAATTAATCTTACGTGGATAGAGCCACCAACATACCTCCGAGTCTGTATCCCCTCAGGTATCTGAGGTTATTGCATGAGAAAATCAATGGCCTAGGATCAAACTCATCCAGTGCCTACGAAAACTATAGAGGCCCCATTTTGAGATTCGTGTCAGATTAAAAGAACTGTCCGAATCCATTAATGTCACCTCAAGTATTGCACTAGATGTGATTCAACACACCTCTCCTCTTCAATTTATCTTTGTTTTTTATGAGATTTATTAATAGATTTTTCTGTTACGGAAACCATCTAGCCGACAACAGATATAGAAAGAACCGTACCGAATGGATGTATTTTTTCCAATTTTGTGGTACTCAAGTAGCATACAGTACATATGGTATTTGTTCAGAACGGAACATGTTATATTGGAAAGTCTCTGATTTGATACAAAACTTTTCATTCCGAACGGTTTGTCAAACAAAATAATTCTTCCGTACTGTAACGCTTTATATCCGTACCGAACGGATAGTTCCTGAAATCAACAATCTCAAATTTGGCGGTAACTCCTGCAGCCATCAGTGATACCAAAGTGGCTGTGGCAACTATCTGTATGAAGGAAAAGTTAGATTCGGGCGGATCTAATTAGTTTGTTCAGAAACTCAGGTCATAAGGTGTGACCTTAAAGACTTCGACAAAAGTAACCTTCCCCTGTTTGGCAAACTTTGCACCAACATAAAAGCAGAATGCATAACTCAAGTAAACCACCAGATATGAGAAGCCATAACCGAGGCCCGCAACCCAACCTGTACGGACGGCTTGCTTCATGGAAGCTTCACACTTGCAGTTATAAGTCTCGATCACACGCTTTTCCGCACAGAATGATGCCACGGTATGGATGCCACTGATGGAATCCATTGCAACTTGATTTGCTTCGTCATACATCACCTGTAACGGGTTTTACATTCTCTGTAGCAGAGTTTACTATTGTTGGTCTTACTTTTTGCACTTGTTACCGCCAAGGTGTCTCCCACGAGTCGGCGAACATTTAACACATCCACTGAAAGCCTTGAAGCCATTTTCCCACTAGAAAACAAATCAAATTGAGAAAATATATCCAACTTAAATCAAAGAAAATGAACTTAAATTATATCCAGGTCATATATATTGGTGGATATTTGAGAGATATACTTAAAATTTTCTTTCAGCATATTTCATATGTATTGGTGGATATTTGAGATTTTGAGAGATATACTTAAAACTTTCTTTCAGTATAGTTCATTCAAGTAAAGAGCCAAGATCTTGGATTCATGATGCCAGTGTTGGCTACTTGCATCTGAGACTGAAAGTTGTTCTCATTTTTGTTTTTTTTATTAATATGCATCTTTCTTGCTCTTTTCCCCAAGCAATTCAAAAGTGTCCACTCCACTTCAATCAAGAGTTTAACAATAACACTCAGCATAAATAAAATTCTTTCAGACACCATCCTCACTGGAATAAAGATTACAGAAGCAAATAATTTATTAAAATCGAAAACCAAAACTTGAGAACTCAAATTAAATGAACCTTGTTTAATTTACAGACTTTGAATTGCACTACTACAAAAACTGGCTTTGTACACTGCACATTGTACACGGATTTGGCAATTATATTAAAAACAGTGTACCAAATATGATTTTTTACTTGTTCAAAAGATCTGCACGATTTCTACACGGATAATTAGTTAATAATCAGTGTAGAATTATTAGAGAGAGCTACACGGTTTATTAGAAACCAAAAATCCGTGTGTAAAGAGGTCCGTGTGCAAATAATTGAGAGAGCTACACGGACTTTTAATACAAAGCCGTGTAGGAATATTACACACGGTTTTTTGATAATATATCCGTGTAGAAATAGTATAATTGTACACGGATTAATAACAAAAGAGCCGTGTATGTTTAGTTGGAGAGCTACACGGATTTATAACTAAATAGCCGTGTATAATAGTGTAGGGTTTTAATGTCTTCCCCTTCCAGAGCGCCGTTTTGATCAAGTCTTTTAGTTAATACATCTCGAACTGAGCTTTTTCCTATCAGATTTCTGCGAATTGATCGAGGCCAGCAGCTGAGATCTGAGATCTTTGAATTAAGTTTGTATTTTCTCCTCTCCATCTTTCTAAGGTTAGTAATATGTATTTAAATCATTTTCTTCCTCTAATTTTCTGTTATTTAGGCTTATTTAGGTCATTTCATGCATGCTTGATTTCTTAATTTTAGATGTAATTAATTAGTGTATTGTGGTCCAATAACCGACCTTTAGATGCTTTTAGGTCCATGCCCGTTCAAAATTAATCCAAAGGTCATGTTTGGTTGTGGCCTAAAGGGTGGAATAAGGGGTTTAGGCCTCTTTATTCCACCAAACGTGACTTAATTGAGCCGGCCTAACATGGCATAAGCCGATCTTTAGGCCGGCCTAAACTAAACCACCTCGCATGGTGGTTTAATTTTAGTCCACGTCGTGGCCTAACTCGAATGATTATAATAATATCTTATTAGTATATAATTAGTATATTATTTTTAATAATTATTATTAGTATATAATTATATAATTAATATCTTATATTGTTAATATGTTAAATAATAATTATAATAATATTATATAATTAGTATCTTTTTATAAATAATTATTATTAATATATAATTATATAATTAATATGTTATATTGTTAATATATTAAATAATTATTATAATAATATTATATATTATAGTTACTATTAATATATTAATATTATATAATTAGTAACTTATTACTAATAATAATTATTAATATATAATTATATAATTAATATCTTATATTTTATTATATTAAATGATTATTATAATAATATTATAATATATTATAGTTATTATGAATATATTAATATTATATAATTAGTATCTTTTAATCAATAATTATTATTAATATATAATTATATAATTAATATCTTATATTTTATTATATTAAATAATTATTATAATAATATTATAATATATTATATTTATTATTAATATATTAATATTATATAATTAGTATCTTTTAATCAATAATTATTATTAATATATAATTATATAATTAATATCTTATATTTTATTATATTAAATAATTATTATAATAATATTATAATATATTATATTTACTATTAATATATTAATATTATATAATTAGTATCTTATTACTAATAATAATTATTAATATATAATTATATAATTAATATCTTATATTTTTATTATATTAAATAATTATTAAAATAATATTATAATATATTATATTTATTATTAATATATTAATATTATATAATTAGTATCTTTTTATCAATATTATTATTAATATATAATTATATAATTAATATGTTATATTTTTAATATATTAAATAATTATTATAATAATATTATATAATTAGTAACTTATTACTAATAATAATTATTAATATATAATTATATAATTAATATCTTATATTTTATTATATTAAATAATTATTATAATAATATTATAATACATTATAGTTATTATTAATATATTAATATTATATAATTAGTATCCTATGATTAATAATTAACTAACTTAGGCTTCCAAAACTTTAGTCCTCCACCAACTCTAACCAAACAAGGAATAACTTAAGCCATGGTTTAACTTTAGACCTCAACCAAACACGAATAATTTAGACCGGCCTAACATGGAATAACAACTTAGGCCACCTTAACTTTAGTCCACAACCAAACACCACCATAGGGATTAATTTTGGATAGTCCCCGTTTTGGGACTGCTCTTTGAATATTATGTCTCATTTAGGATGTGAACACATATTAGCGGGATTTAATTAGTATTTGAGAAAAGTTCGACAGTATTTTCCCTTATTGCTCCTACGAGTATGTGGTTCGTACGCATACTTGGGGAGTTAAGGGGAAATGCTGCCGAATTTTTCTCAAATACTAATTAAATCTTGCTAATATGTGTTCACATATGAGACATAATATTCAAAGAGTGGGTTAAGATTGTAAACCGGCCCTTTGTAAGCCCAAAATTTTGTACACGAAGGAGAATGTTGACCATGCATGATTAATTGATCAAATCATTTTTTTAATTTAATTTACAGATGGATCGAAGCTGGATGTATGAAATGCGACGTGACAGTGAAGAATATTTGGTTCGCGTTGATGAGTTTATAAAATTTGCTGAGAGTTATAGAGTGAAGAAAAAAGAAGAAGACATTTTATGTCCTTGTAAAGATTGTAAAAATTTATTAAGATTTTTGGACATCGAAGAAATTAGAGCTCATTTGATTTGTCGGGGATTTAAGAAGAGATATACATGTTGGTTCATGCATGGTGAGAAATTTGGGGAAAGTAGTAGTGCCAATAAAGATTGTAATCGTGAATTGAATGATGAGAATGTTGGAATTTCTGATAATTTTGAACTTGATTGGAACGAGGATTATGAGAGTGCCGAATATTCTGATAACGTCGAACCCGAAAATGACGATGATGAGATGGAGAGGAATTTTGATGAAAATGTAGAACACGAGTTTACTGAAAATTTGGAGGATATGTTACGTGATGTGGAAGATGAAATTAGTGATAAAAATTATGATAAATTTCAAAATTTGTCTAATGAATCCAAGAAGCCGTTGTATCCCGGGTGTACCAAATTTACAAAACTGTCAGCTGTGTTGAAATTATTAAACTTAAAAGCAGACAATGGTTGGAGCGATAAGAGTTTCACGTCCTTATTACAGCTTTTAGGAGAAATGCTCCTAGATAACAACGAGTTACCCGGTACAATATATCAGGCAAAGAAGTTGATATGTCCAATGGGGTTGAAGATCGAAAGAATACATGCATGTCCGAATGACTGTGTATTGTATCGTAACGAGTACGAGGCCATGCATGTCTGTCCTAAATGCGGTGTTTCACGATATAAACGTCGTAAGGACCAGGACACTGATGATTGTAACGATGACACAAATGGCCGACCTCCGGCTAAGGTGTTGTGGTATTTGCCGATAATACCGAGATTCAAACGGTTGTTTGTGAATCCCAAAGATGCAAAATTATTGCGCTGGCACGAAGAAGAGCGCAAAAATGACGGTAAACTAAGGCACCCGGCTGATTCTCCTCAATGGAGAAACATTGACAGACATTTCAAAGAATTTGGTTCTGAAACGAGGAACCTTAGGATTGCGGTGAGCTCAGATGGAATGAGTCCGTTTGGAAGTATGAGCAGTCGGCACAGTACTTGGCCAGTTCTTTTATGCATCTACAATCTTCCTCCTTGGTTGTGCATGAAACGCAGATATATAATGATGTCATTACTAATCCAAGGACCCAGACAACCCGGAAATGACATAGATGTATATCTTGCACCATTAATCGAGGACCTCCAAAAATTGTGGCGTGATGGCGTCCCGGTGTGGGATGCGTATATGAAAGAGACCTTTAACTTGCGGGCCATGGTGTTTTGCACCGTAAATGATTTCCCCGCATACGGGAATTTGTCGGGTTACACTTGTAAAGGAGCAAAAGCGTGCCCGATCTGTGAAGATGACACGCAGGTGCTGAGGTTGAAAAATTGTCAAAAGAATGTATTCATGGGGCATCGTAGGTTTCTTCCTATTAATCACCCATATCGTAAGAAGAAGATGGCATTCAACGGGAAAATTGAGCTTGGAGTGGCTCGTCATCCATTAGACGGGGAGAGTGTCTTCGAACGGGTAAAAAACATTGATGTTGTTTTTGGAAAATGCGCCAAAGCACTACCGAAGAATATTTGGAAAAAGAGGTCCATATTTTGGGAGCTACCGTACTGAAAATATTTAGAAGTGAGGCATTGCCTAGATGTCATGCATGTCGAAAAAAATGTCTGTGACAGTTTAATTGGTTTATTATTGAACATTCCGGGGAAGACTAAGGATGGTATTAAAGTGAGAAAAGACATGGTAGAGATGGGAATACGACACGAGCTCGCACCGCAGGAGAAAGGGAAGCGCACATACCTACCCCCCGCACTGTGCACAATGTCAAAGAAAGAGAAAACAAGCCTCTGTGAATGCCTCAATGGTATAAAAGTCCCATCAGGATATTCTTCGAATATTAAGAAGTTGGTGTCGATGAAGGACTTGAAACTGGTCGGTCTGAAATCTCACGACTGTCATGTTTTATTGACACACATAATTCCCGTTGCAATTCGGGGAATTTTACCAAAGCATGTTCGTCAAACCATTACGAAGCTTTGTTCTTTCTTCAATGCAATAAATTCCAAAGTGATAGACCCTCTGTTCGCTGTAGATTGAATGAACAAAGTTTCACCACAGCCTAAGCTGTGGAGTTTAAACCCTATTCAATCTCTTGGACGAAGGTTGCAAGTGCACAACCCTGTCTTTGTAGATAGAACGGGTGTCGATCCTCAGGGACGGACAATTTACTGAATTTTAACTAATCCTAGCTAGGTACTAGAAGTTGAATGATTGGGTTTTGTTTAACTAATCCTAAGTTTTATGAACAAGTGAACAAATGAGACAAAAGAATGTATGAACAATTTCAATTATCAATGTATGAACAAGTATGAAAGAATCAACTAAATGTTTGTATTTTGTACTATGGTATAAAGGGGCGTTTCAAGGGTTTCAGATTTCATCTTCAACTTTGCTGCTCAAGACCTGTCACGCGACCCGCATGCTCTCGCATGCGACCCGTATGACGCGACCCGCATGCTCTCGCATGCGACCCGTATGACGCGACCCGCATGCTCTCGCATGCGACCCGTATGACGCGACCCGCATGCTCTCGCATGCGACCCGCTTGGCCTTAAGCGCCCTGGACCTAGCACGCGACCCGCAAGCTGTGGCTTGCGACCCTCGTGATGCGACCCGCGTGATATGTCACGCTACCCGTATGGCCCTTGAGCTGAGTCTGCACATGTCAGAAACTTGATGTTTTAAGTCGTGTAAGGCTAGACTGACCGTACCTAGTGTCACTGAACCTCAACTTTCGTGTGTTGGCTTAGCAGACCTGGTTTGGAATTGCAATTTCACCTTCTCAGGTCTAATCAAGCTGTTTGATCTAAACCTAAGTTCTCAATTCTGTTTACTAAAGGTATCTACAAGCTGAAGTAGAAACTTTCACCTTTCGGCTACTCATTGATCTACAAGCTGAATAGAAACTTTCACCTTTCAGCTACTCATTGACCTCACCTTTCGGTTCTCAGACCTACCTCAAGTACTTAATCTAATTTGCAAGAAATATCAAGCATTTGGTACAAGAAGAAATGCAAAAGGCTTTCAACAGTAAGCAATCAAGAATCAAACAATTCAGATCAAGCAATCTCAAATAATACTAGAATCAAAGAAACACGAAATAACAATAAGAATCAATCCATATGCATCATCAAACAAAGTATCAGACTACAAATCCAAACCCTCGAAACTACAGTATCTACTCAGACATCAATGAAATCAAAACAAGAGAGAGAGAAAGAAGGCAAATCATAGTGAGAGAAGAGGTGGAGAAGAGGATTGGAGCTTCAGATCGAGTCTTCTCCTTCGAATCGCCTCCTCCTTAGCTCCAGGTCGACTTCTCCTCTTCAGATCGCCTTCAGGCGTCTCCCAATCGGATCTCCTCTCTTTTCTGGATGAAAATCGGATTAATGGATGATCTCTTCTGTTGCCAGGCCTATAGTATATATAACTTCCTTCGTGGGCCCTAGTTGGGCCTGGCTCAGCTGACTCGATGCGACCCGCATGAATTTCCATACGACCCGCGTCAGGTGGCGCGGATGCGAGCTGTGAGGGTCGCGTCTGAGGTCGCTTCGTCTGGGCTGCGATGCGACCCGCATGAGATGGAACGCGGGTCGCGTGGGGGAAGTCAGAAATCTGCCTTTTTGCCTGTTTTCGCCTATATCCTGCAAATTAACCACAAAACTGCCAGCAGTACCATATTCTATTGAAAATCAATATAAACTATGCAATTTAGTGGTCAAAAGCATAAGGTCTGGTTCAGAAATAGGACGAAATAATAGATGAAATATAGACATATCACCCTCTAAAATTGGACTCTTTGCAAAAGGAGGTCGTCATGACTCTTTGCCAACTTGAGATGTATTTTCCGCCATCTTTTTTCGATGTCATGGTTCACCTTGTTGTTCATCTTGTGAGAGAAATTAAGATTTGTGGTCCCGTGTTTCTTCGGTATATGTATCCATTCGAGAGATACATGGGCATCTTGAAAAAATACGTAAGGAACCGACATCGAGCCGAAGGCAGCATTATAGAAGGATATTCTACGGAGGAGGTGATTGATTTTTGCACCAACTACTTGGCCGGTGTGGATCCTATTGGCGTTCCAAAATCTCGATACGAGGGAAGGCTCCAAGGAGTCGGGACAATTGGGTTGAGAGCCGTAGTTGCTGATCTAAATGAACTACAAAAGGCACATTTTATTGTACTACAACACATGACAGATGTTGCTCCCTATATAGATGAGCACATGACAATCCTTCAACAACAAAACTACACGAGGAGTCAGAAGTGGCTTACTAACGAGCATAATCGTTCTTTTATAGGATGGCTGAAAGAAAGAGTGCAGTCACACCCCGTACCTGAAATTGTTAAACTGCTTGGCGAAGGACCCCAAATTGTTGTTAGAACATTCCAAGGATACGAGATTAATGGATATACATTTTACACTAAATTCCAGAGTGATAAGAGCACGATGCAAAACAGTGGGGTGACGTTGGTGGCGACCTCTCAAGAATTCAGTAGATCCGGAGATGGCCGGGCTGTAATAGCATCAAAGTCATATTATGGCGTTATTCAAGAAATTTGGGAGCTCATTTACAGTCCTCGCCTGAGCATTCCCGTGTTTCGGTGTCAATGGGTCGAAGACCGAGGTGTTAAAGTTGACAACGACGGGTTCACACTCGTTGATTTAAACAGGATTGGGCATGTTGATGATCCGTTTATACTCGCCAAGCAAGCCACCCAAGTCTTTTATGCCACTGACCCGAGTGATGCTAGGTTGAGCGTCGTCTTATCCGGAAAAAAAAGGATTGTCGGGGTAGAAAATGTCGTTGATGAAGAAGAGTACGACCAGTTCGACGAAGTACCTCCATTTTGTATCGATGTGCAAACTGAGGTAGCAACACTTGAAGGGGTAGATGAAGCTGACTACATGCGGTCCGACCACAATGAAGGATTATGGGCCGAGGGTACTGTTCAAATAGTGGAAAAAAGGAGAAAAAGGAAAAAAAAAAGCATAATGTATAATATTTATTTTGTTTAAGACCGTGTAGCTTTTAATATTGCAACCTTAGCTTGTAATATATCAAATAAAAAAGGAAAAAAAGAGGGAAAAAGGAAAAAAGCATAATGTAGTATTAGTATTATCAAATATTAGTATTAGTTTTTGAAACAATGAAGGATTATGTTTAATGAAGGATTATCAAATATTATCAATATTGCAACAATGAAGGATTATGTTTAATGAAGGATTATCAAATATTATCAAATATTGCAACAATGAAGGATTATGTTTAATGCTTATAATATTATCAAATATTAGTATTAGTTTTTGAAAATATTAGTTAAAACATTTAATAATAAATAAAATTTCACTATTAGATTTTAATATTAGTTGCTTGATACAAATATCGGTATAAGTTTTTAAATATTAGAAATCTGAAATTTTACTTAATTTATTATTACTTTAGAAATATTAGAAATCTGAAATTTTACTTAATTCATTATTACTTTATAAATATTAGAAATCTGAAATTTTACTTAATTTATTATTACTTTATAAATATTCACCTCCTAAAATTTTACTGAACCTGGGACCCACCTGTCGGACCTATTTATACACGGACATTTAGCTAATAGTCCGTGTAGAAATGAAAGAGAGCTACACGGACTATTAGCTAGATGTCCGTGTAGAAAGGACATTTGCACACGGACTTTAGAGTTATGTCCGTGTAGAAATCTCTTTGTACACGGTCTTTTAAGTTAAAAGTCCGTGTATAATGAGGAAAACACTATTATTTCGAAATCCTTCTCTGCCAAAATTTTCAAAAGTCCGAAAACCCTCACAAAGAATTAAGCGGTTCAGTTCCAAAAACCCTCACAGAGAATTTCGAAAGCCTTCTCCGAGCTCTTCACCGCCTCACCGCCTCGCCGCCTCGCCGCCTCACCGCCTCACCACCTCGGTCTCTCTCACCCGTGGTCTCTCTCTCTCTAACCCGCGGTAAATATCAACACCCTTGTGAAATAAAGTTAGGGTTTAGATATATGTTTTAGGTCCTTTGCTCAGTATGTTACTGATTTCAATTAGCAATTTAATTAAGTAGCAACTAAGCATGACCACGAGCAAATCCAATGTAGTCATTACCTATGGTTCACTAGGTCAAAACTCAACAGCAAACCACTGGAAAAATCAATTTGACATGATGAATCAATTCAAATCCAATGTAGTGTGTAGTATTAAGCCAATATATGGCGCAGTAAATATCAACACCCTTGTGAAATTCTCTTGGTACTTCATTAAAATATTATTAGTACCTCATTATCAATATCATTCATTAAAATAATATTAGTACTTCATTAAAACAATTTCTTTATTTAACAGTTGAAGTAGAGATCTTTAATTTATGCTTCCATCAAAACACACACAAATTAAGGATATAATCTAAATAAGTTTCTTATGAGTGGACTTCTCATATAAATTTTCTCATAGATAATTTTTTTTTACACATATCATATTATATTATATAATGCTAGACCCTATTCGTATTTATTTACACATCAGAATACACATATATCTAAGTATTTTGTATCAATGCATCACATATATATTTTTCTTAAATGAGATATTTGAGAAAATCAAGAAAAAAAATTCTGATAAAAAAATAACAAACGGTACAACTTAAGTATTATGAGCATTTACAACGATAATTTATTTTCGATTTCTAATATGACATAGCATTTTTATTTTTATTTCAGGGATTGATGTATCCCAATTTTATATTTCTAATTTATAGCAATTAGAGTGTACTAACTACTTAATTATTTGTAGTTCATCAATTTTGTGTATTACAACCACAATATATAGTTGTAATTAATATGAGAATTGGACTGATTCAAATATGTTGTACTTAAAAAAGGTAAATGTAGATTAAGTGCTCATGAACTTAAATTTGACTGAAATTTTCTTTATAATTTAAAGTTAGAAGGACATGTTTCCTCAAAAAAAAAAAAGTTAAAAAGTTTGATTGTATTTTAAAGAAAAGTAACTGGAAAAATAAGAACAGCCTTTTTTTAATTATAATTTATTTATTTGTGCTATAGGCTATATATAGTGTATTTTCAGTGCTTATATGTCGTTTTTATTTTCATGAATTGACTTCAAATGTCACATATTTAGAGCTCGTTCGGATTTCAAACGGGTCGGATCGAGTCGAGTTTGGGTATACACTTAAGATGACTTTGTTCAATGCATACACTTATGATTTGATCTTTAATTTCAATTATTGGTACAAGAATATCAATTTTTGTACAAGAATATCAATTATTGGTCACTTATGATTTGATCTTTAATTTCATGCAGAACCATGTCGGATGAGGATGAGTACGTGGATATGATGGCAGAAGAGGAGCAGCAAGCTACTGCCTCATCAGAAAGAAGGAAAAGAGGGCCGACAATGTGCACGAGCACGTCCGAGCAGACCCATCAAGAAATCTGGTTCACAGAAGACGGGCGTGCGCAGGGAGAAAAACGGCAGAAATACTCAAATTGGTGTACGAGTTTTGTGAGGCAAAATGCGAGTATCCTTGTAGAGAGGTGGGATCATTTTGAGGATACGGTGAAGGACGAGTGGTGGAACAAGGTGAAGGTAAAGTGCCTAACAACTCTTTGCTTTATTTTCACTTATGTATCTATACTTGAATACACTAAATTTTGGTGTCAATCAGGCTCAGTGGAACATCGAGAATGATGTTCCAAAGGATAAGACTTTGAAGATTATGAACAATGGTTGGAAGCAATTCAAGAGCACGTTGAAGACGGAGTTCATGGAGAAAGGGAGAACTCCGGTCGGCTACTACAAATGGCTAAAACAAGAGGACTGGGATGCGTTTCAAGCTTTGAAGTCTACCAAAGAGTTCCAGGTATCTAACTCGTGCCTCTTTTGTGCTTATTCTTTCTCGATATGTACTTATCTTTCTAAAACTAACTGATCGTTATTGTCTTGTTTCTGTGAAGGCAAAAAGTGATAAAGGCAGGAGGACCGTTGCCTTTAACAAGTATCCACACCATCTAGGGTCAGCTGGTTACGAGGGTAAGTCTGCAGAATGGAGGAAAGTCCTGGAGCAAAACAAGGATTCTGACTCACCCGTGGTTAGGATCCAAAATCCTAGGGGCAAAGATTGGGTCATGGGTAGAGCCGAGGTAACCGCTGACGGGAGGATAGTACTCCCAAAGGATTTGCAACCCATGGCTCAAAGAATGGTAAGAGTCCTTTATACTTACTTTGTGACATTCATCCGAAAATTATAACTCCGAAAGTACATCAATTGTTCTTTTGCTTTAACTAATTCTTCTACTTGAACAGTTGGAAGTGGAGGAGGAGGTCAACTCGGGTGCCCGGAGTGTCGAACGACAAAATGATTCCTTGTCCGCAGCGCTCGAGAATCCAGAACACCCGGGTCGAGTAAGGGGTGTAGGGGGCTACAGGGGCTGGAAGGAGGTGTTCCGAGTGGAGGGACAAAAACCTCGAAGAAAATCTCGTGCCAAGGTAAACAAAGACGAGATAGTTGCGCAGATACGCGCGGAGGTGAGCAAAGAGTACGACGCAAGGTTTGCTGAGATGGAAGCAATGTTGACACAAATTAGATCAGCAACTACCAGCCATCCGAGCAACCACCTCCCATTTCACCGGGAATTCGGCGAAGTAGTCAAGCATCCGGCACGTGGGGCGCCTTAGACGATTTGGATAATCTCAAGGTAATCAATACTTGTTCATAATCTAAAGGTAATTAAAACCTGTTTGCAACCTTATTAGACAATATCGCATCATTAAAATAAACAACTTTCCTATAAATTTGCAGGACCCCAGAGCATGCGACCTCGTCCTGTTGCATGCTAGTGTTCCTCTGATCGTTGCTAAGGGCGTTGTACATCCAGGAGCCAATAGTGTACACTTTGGTCAGCTAAGGCCCGACCATGCATGCGTGCAGGTTGACTTAGTCGTGGATGGGTGGCAGCGCGTACCCCTTCCTGTCCCTACCGACGAGATGTTTGTGCTTGATGACGCACGAATGTCATTTGTCCAATGGCCCAAGAGTCAGATTGTTTTGGATCAGATAATCCATAAAAAAATCCATTTATTTGTTACATTCAACTCACTCTTTTTGAAATACTAGAATAATCCTTCTATAACTTGATACAGACACGAGGAGATGATGTTACCGGTACGGCGATGTCACCGGTACGTCAGGAGGTGGCTTGCGACGTCGCGGCTGACGCGCCACAATCACCGCCCCGTCCTATGGTCACCGAAGAAGAATACAGCCGTTTGTCCAATGATTTGCGCCTTCTCCACGACTACTTGATGACGGCGCCCGAAGGCATGGAGGCTATCATCATCCCTGTCCCACCTGGGATGTTTCTACACGAAGGCAGGGATCTCCTGCTGTCGTTCAAAGACTTCAAGGACCTCTTCCACCACTCGTCATCCGACAAATGGCTCGATGTTTCACACATCACCATTTTCCTCATGTTAGTGATATTAAAATATTTTCATTATTGTATAGAACTCAAATATATATTCTAATTACAATATGATGAGTTTTCAGGAAGCTAGTCCGAAACTGTGATGAGATGGTTGAAAAGAACTTGTGCATGTTTCTGGACCCCGAGAAAGTGAGTGCTACGGCAGTGACATATTATCCGGATATGGCTATCGAGTACATGTGTTCTGCGATGCATCGTGCTAAGGCGGAGGAGAAGAAATTCATTCTCATGCCATACCACGAGGAGTTAGTTCTAATCTTAACTTATGTGTTGTTTATATTTTAATTAAAGAATTGTATAAAGGAATTAAAAGTTAAACATAAAAAAATGAAATCACACCATCAATCATAGCAAATACTCGTGTGACTTTTATATGCTAAAGTACTATAATTCTTCTCCTCGATCCCACAGCAAACATTGGTGCTTGATTCTCATTGTGCCGTACCTACATACGAGCATAATTGTTGATTCTTGTAAGCCCAAAGGAAGGATCGCGGCTGACAAGTGCAAAGTTATCTTTCCTTTTGTGAATAAGTAAGCAATAACAATTCTATAGGTTTGCATTTCTTTCAATCATATCAAATTATAAAATTGCTAATTACATTCACTCACTTTTGTAAGGGCTTTTGCGAAATATATTAAAGAGGGAGGATCAGATAGCACGGGCACGCGCAAGAAAAGCAAGTTGAATTGGAAGTGGATGTTGGTGAGCACACTTTATGAGTTAGAAATTTCATATCTTGTTAAAAAAATTATTGTCATTCTAACAAATGCCGCTAAATGTAAATTTCAGAGCCCGCAACAGAAGGAGGGTTGGGAATGCGCTTATTACACGATGATATTCATGTTTGACTTTGTCGAAAGAATACAATTCCTATTCCCAAAAGCGGTATGTACTTCATATTAATTTCCTATATAATAAGCAATTGATATCTACCTTTTCTGAAATACTAACTATTATCAAATTATAATTTTGTAGAATGTGACAAAGCAAGAGCATTACACCAAGGCTCAGATCGACGATGTGCGGTGCATGTGGGCAAGGTGGTTTGCCATGGAATTTTGTAATCCTCGATATGGATTTGCATAGATTAATTTGTAATAAAAATATGTTTCGAATGAATTTATTGCTATATGAATTTTGTATAAATTTAGTATATGAATTTCTTGCTAATTAATCTGTTTCAAATGAATATATATTTGTATTTCTGTTGCAAAAAATTGGCTAGCAAAGCTGGAGGCTAGCCCAAAAACAAAATATACAAAAAAAAAAAGGTATTTATACACGGACATTTTATAAAATCCGTGTGCAATACTAATCATACACGGATATTTTAGAAAAATCCGTGTATGATAGCCTTGCTAGGCGAAATACAAAAAATCTTCAACTATTTGTACACGGATATTTACCAAAAGTCCGTGTATAATACCTACGAGAGCTACACGGACTTTTAATTCAAAGCCGTGTAGAAAGAGGAATCGTACACGGTTAATTAGGGGATATCCGTGTAGCTCGGTAACTTGTAGAGCGACACCGGCAGGTCTTTGTACACTGTTAATTAGGGAATATCCGTGTAGAAATCATTATAATCACACACGGTTAAATATCCGTGTGTAGTTCCTGACTTATTTATACACCCTGGCTTTAAACACAGCAGGAAATCCGTGTAGCTCTTTCATTAATGTCCGTGTGCAATCTGTTTTTCTGTAGTAGTGTTGGCAGCATCATCGAACCATCCAACCTCCTGGCGAACCACACTCTGAAATGATAAGCTCTGGATCCTTTCAACCAGCTTCCCTCCAGCCACCCCAAACAAAAAGTAGTGCACCGGTATTGAAATCACAGATGCAACTCCCAAAACAACATACGTCAATGCCCAAAATCTTGTGTCCTTTCTTAACATGTGTGGTGGTTCATAAAATGCCTTTATTGCATTTGATATGATCAATCCAAATATGGGGAACACTAGACCGTGTACTGCTGCTGCTATGCAACCCATGGTTAAGATGGGAAATTCTGGCTTGTTCAGATTTATTAGCCGACCCACTGGAGCCTTTCTAGGGACACCTTCTTTTCCGTCATTATTTCCGTCATCGGCATCATCATCTTGTGTAAATTCAAGAGGAGTGAAAGGAAGAGTGAATGAGTGGTACCTGCTGCTACTTCTTGATGAACCATGGCTAAGAGAGCGACTTATAGACATTCTATGGCTTTCTGATTTGTTCGCCAGATGGTGGTGGTTTTTGGCTTCATGCACTTCTTGGAGGCGAATCAGTTGGGTGTAAGCACCATCTGGATCTTTTATCAGCTCGTCATGGGAACCTGTATGATGTGAATATTTAGAAAAAAAAAATAATCATCTGCCTCATAAACTTGTGCCATTATACAATCACATGAGTCAAAGTGCTGCCTAGGTCATACATTGCAAGCTTGGATCTTGGACTGAGAAAGCACCCACCAGGGGCCGAGCCAAACTTTCAAGTTATGAGGATCAAACACATAATGGGAGTCAATCATATAAGATTTTCTTACTGAGTATGAGAATCAATTTCATAGTATTTTATAACATTTTACTCTAAATTATATAAAAAATCATGCATAAGTACATAATTTATTTTAAAAAGAGAGAGTCAATTGAACCCCATCCACTTGGAGTGGATCCGCCACTTGTATATCTATAGATAACTTTTAATTTTTCCATAGATGGGTTTATGCAATTTATAATCTTTTCAGCCTAACAAGGATTAAATTAGAAAGTTGCAATTTTCAATTTGTCATGGTTCTGAACGTCACGTAATACTTGTTTCCAATAAGAACCTATGATCCGACATTTTTATTAATATCCAAAGTTTAATACAAATTATTATTTATACCCAGAATTGGACCTAATATCGAAAAATGCCCAAACCGGCCAGAAAATGGCCGGTTTACTCCCCCCCTAAGCCGGCCATTTTCTAGTCGGGTTAGCCGTTTTTTTTTTTTTTAATATTTAAGAGACATTATGAAGAGAAAAAATAATGAAATCTAACACTGAAAATTTGAATTTTGTGTTTAAATTATTTGTTAGATTACTTCTTTTGATTTATAATTAGCATATTTATACTAAAATACACTAGATTACTTGAAATTATGTTGAATTACACTATATTACAATAAATTATGTTGAATTACACTAAATTACGTTAAATTACGCTAAATTACAATAACGTCGCTAATTATGCTGAAATACGGTAAATTAAGCTAAAATAGACCGATTATGTGCCATCTTTCATGAATCATAAAAAATAGTAAAAAAATTCCGAAAATAGTAAAAACTGATATTCTACAAGTTCATTATGTAACTAATTTACTGAGCTACTTGGATTGAATAATAGAAACGAAAATCTTAATCGAAAACTTCAACTCAAGTTTTGAGGCTCTTCCCTTTATTTTTTGGCGATTCTGAATTTCGGATCCGACATAGCAAGCACGGACGCATGCGTATTTTCGCAAGCTTTCCGAAAAGTGGTCATTTGCTGAAATCGGACACTCGAGCGCCGTTTTATGACCGTTTGAAGTTTCGTCGTCGTTTTTCACCTTTTCAGTGAAGATATCGTCTCTATTCATATATAATTTAGCGTATTTTAGTGTAATGTAATGTAATTTAGTGTAATTTAACTTAATATAGTGTAATTCAACATAATTTCAAATAATTTAGCGTATTTTAGTATAAATATACTAATTATATATCAAAAGAAGTAATCTAATAAATAATTTAAACAAAAAAATTCAAATTTTCAGTGTTAGATTTCATTATTTTTTCTCTTCATAATGTCTCTTAAAAAAAAAAACGACTAAGTCGGCCAGAAAATGGCCGGCTTAGGGGGGAGTAAGCTGGCCGGCTTAAGGGGAGAGTAAACCGGCCATTTTCTGGCTGGTTTGAGCATTTTTCGATATTGGGTCCGATTCTGGGTATAAATAATAATTTGTATTAAACTTTGGATATTAATAAAAATGTCGGACCTACGATGAACACTCTCTTATCCACAAATGGTAAAACTTTTAGTACTCAGTAAACTAAAGGAATTTATTTACCTTGTTCTACAATTTTGCCCCAGTGCACCACTGAGATGCAATCAGCATGGCTGACAGTGCTGAGACGGTGTGCCACAACAAGAGTGGTTCTCTCCAGCCAGAAACTTTACAAAATAGGGGTCCCCACGCACTCCATAGGAACAAGAACAACTGTGTCACTGCGACAGTGTGGCAACAGAACAAAATTATAAGAAACAAAAAAAATTTCCTACCACGTACACGTGCCTTCTTATAATAAGTCTGACTCTGACGTGTTGACCCGCTCGAACTAAAACCCAATCTCTAAAACCGGAAAATTAATTTCCGGACAGGTCCCCGCAAATATTTTTTCCGGATTGGACAGTTTGTAATTTCCCCCACTGTAGATTTTAAAATTAAATATTTTTTTGGATACTAATAAAAATTTCGGCCAAAATCCAATACCCTAAAAACTATATATATTTTTAAAATTCCTGCAATATGGTGGATCCGTCCTTGATATTTGATTTAGTAACAAAGATAATATTTGTTATGTGAAAGGTCGCTAGTTTAACTTTAAATAAAAAAAAATGAGTGAGGCTACGGTGTTATGCATAGCACTAATTGGGTCCATGCTATGGTTCAAAATTTGACTTTTCAAAATTCTAACGGTCAATCCGAACCGTTCAACATGATTATAAAATGAATATGTACTTGCAAACCAAATTTTACATTTTTTCGAATTTTTTTTACTATTTTTTTAGATAAGCTGTTTTTGGATGGTCCAAAGTGTTCAGATTAAGTGATTTTCGAAAAAATAGTAAAAAAATTCAAAAAAATGTAAAATTTGGTTTGCAAGTACATATTCATTTTATAATCATGTTGAACGGTTCGGATCGACCGTTAGAATTTTAAAAAGTCAAATTTTGAACCGTAGCACGGACCCAATCCGTGCTATGCATAGCACCGTAGCCTCCCTCAAAAAAAATATATATAATTCAATTGCGTGACTTCAAACCTTTACTTAAAAAAATCAATTTTGTCAAGAAAATAACTGTAACGCAATGATTCAACCTGCCACCTCTAAATTTGAGTTTCATAATTACAGAAAGAGGAATGAGAGAAATACACTCCAGTGTTACGTTGTAACAGTAAAATGTGACACCAGTACTTGCACAAATAGACTTGTTTTGATTTCACTTTTGTCAAGAAAAAAATAATAAGAATAATAACACTAATGTCACATCGCCAACGCCAACGCCAACTGTAACTCTGTAAGGCGTATCCTCTACAGGTAGATGGAGAAAATGGTACGGCAGAGCCGGTTCTGTCACGGAACGGAACGACATGGCACATGTGACTGTTACATGTCATTACTATTCGCGTGTCATGGCATCTTTTGAAAATTTGACACAGCACGGCACGTCACGCGAAAAATCTGATCACGACACAGCACGTGGTCACACGAGTCACGTGTAATTAGAACAGTTAAATCTTGATTAAATAGTGAATCTTGAATAAACTAATCTAAATTATGAAAAAAATAGTTAAACGTAACCAACCGTGACAAACATGACCAGTCACGTTTGGACACGACACATTTGGGCACGGCGTGACTTGCGTGTCGTGACCATTCGCATGTTGTGACCACCTTCGATATTTTGATCACGGCACGGTACGTGTGACTATTCACTTAATCACGACATTACACGGCACGAGACCAAAGTCACAGCATGTTAGTCACCGCACGGCACAGCACGTTTTTACCACTCTACCTCTAGGCTGCCGCATCATTGTACATAATTCCAGAGGAGTCTTTAAAATTCGTATCAGTTTTCCGCAGGTTAAAACGGACTGTAGAGATATCCTACTGGATCTGAATCCAACGCGAACTTACTGTTCAAGATAGAACTCCTGTTCTGCGAGTGCCAAATCATTTTTTGTTTTTCAGATCTAAAACAGCTACAGTTTCAGAGAAAACTATATATAACTAACGCACAGCAATGAGTCATGCCTTCCTGTATATCAACCAAATTACTATTGTCGAATCATCCTTTTCAAGGTTGGCCGCTGGCCTCTATCTCCCCTTATGGATACAATTAACGGTCCAGATGAACGTCAAAGAGTCCGACAGATGCGCGCAATTTTTTGATGGAATCAGGAGCTTCCAGACCGTCCGATCGTACAATCATGATGCATGTAGAAAATGAAATAGCACCACGTTCTCTTTAACGGTTAGTCTGTATAATTTGGTAATTCTTCATCTTCTTTTTTTTTTGTAATTTATTTAGGGAATAACTCTAGAAGATACAAAAATTAGCAACTTTGCGCAAAGAAAAAAAAAAAGGAACTTCCTCGGTTCCTACTGATAATTTGTGAGAAGACTGTGCTGTTGATCAATCAATATTATATATTTGCCTTCGACCTGTTTGATGGAATGCTTATGAGAAAAGATCTCTCGGTTATCTCCTTTAACGAGCCTTATAACATGAGGCTACACTGATTTCATTTCCATTAAAGTGATTAATAAAGAAGATGTCTATCTTGGTTTAGGTTCAGAAGTTATGTAGCAAAAAAGTTTTCACAATTTTCCTCATCCTAGCATTCTATCTCCCTGATCTTGCACAACTGCGGAGTTTTTTTTTACCCCAAGTAGTGTGCAAAAAATGATTACCAATCTTGCATTATATCTCACAATTTCCTGTTTCAATGATCATCACTGGAAGCTCAACAAGTCTATCAATCAAATATGTGCATCATAATCAGCAACTTTTTGTATAAAGCAAGCCCAACAAATTACCTTCTTTAATCAATCATAAATGACACGATCAACAAACAGTTGTAACGAAAAAGTCACCGCGAAAATGAATGGGAATTTAGAAATCAAGTCATAAAACTGAATTGAAATGCAAAATAGGTACATAAATATATGAAACTGCCGGCATGTGCTTGATAGTTATCAATCAATAGCAGCAGTTTTAGCTTTGACTACCAAAATTGATGAGCAATAAATAGGACAAAATTAATTACTTTTTACCAACAAAAATATACAGTGTTTATATTCTGTATTATTAATTAGTTCGCAGCTCAACGAGGGAAGCGTATACACCGTCTTTTATCCTCATCATTGTCTCGTGCCTTCCTTTCTCTACAATTTCTCCATTCTTCACTACGGCAATCATATCCGCACCTTTAATAGTAGACAACCGGTGCGCAACCACAATAGTAGTACGGCCGACCATGACCCTATCCAATGCCTCCTGAACCACATGCTCTGACTCAGCATCTAGTGCACTTGTTGCTTCATCGAGTAACAAAATCTTAGGGTTTTTCAATATAGCTCTAGCTATGGCTACACGCTGCTTCTGGCCACCTGATAGTTGTATCCCTCTCTCCCCTACATATGTGTCGTACCCTTGAGGAAGACTGGAAATAAATTGGTGGGCATTGGATGCTTTGGCAACTGCAATTAGTTCTTCTTCAGTGACTTCCCCTTCTTTCCCATATGATATGTTGGCACGTATCGTGTCATCAAACAGAACCGGCTCTTGGCTAACGAGTCCCATTTGTTTTCTAAGCCAGCTAACATTGAGCCCGGTGATTTCAGTTCCATCTAGTAAGATAGTACCACTGTCAGGGTCATAGAATCGTTCGAGGAGTGCGATTACCGTTGATTTCCCACTACCGCTCTCTCCAACTAGAGCAATGGTCTGAAAAAAGGGAAGCAAAGGCCTTATTAGAATACAAATATACTAACAGATTTATTATATATATATATATATATATATGAGTGAGGCTACGGTGCTATGCATAGCACCAATTGGGTCCGTACTACGGCTCAAAATTTGACTTTTTAAAATTCTAACGGTCGATCCGAACCGTTCAACATGATTATAAAATGAACATGTACTTGCAAACCAAATTTTACTTTTTTTCGAAACTTTTTACTATTTTTTCGAAAATCACTTGATCTGAACATTCTGGACCATCCAAAAACAGCCTATCTAAAAAAATAGTAAAAAAATTCGAAAAACTGTAAAATTTGGTTTGCAAGTACTTATTCATTTTATAATCATATTGAATGGTCCGGTCGACCGTTAGAATTTTAAAAAGTCAAATTTTGAGCCGTAGTACGGACCCAATCCGTGCTATGCATAGCACCGTAGCCTCACTCTATATATATATAAGTTTATTAATCATAGCTTAACATTAGTCTGGATTGGAAATAAAAAAAATTGTCTTGACGATAAGTTGTATACAGTATATAAAAACTATTTGTTTATTTTAGAGGCACATAATAGGTGACCAAAGCTGAAAATTTCCAATGTTGGGATTTTGGAGATCTTTAATTGACACAGTCTCCGTAAAAGACCAGACTTTCCATACTATCTATAATATCTAGATAAGCAAGAGATTATTAGATATGTACAAATTAATTTGGGCCTCCATTTAAAATTGTATGTTGTGGCAGTACCTAACAATATAAGACTACGGTATAGAGAAGCATAACATATGTACCTTGCCCGAGGGGATGCTCAAAGACAAGTTTGTGAAAATTGGTACATCAGGCCGAGTCGGATACCTAAAGCTGATGTGGCGCAGCTCTATATCTCCCCTTACATTTTCTAGCACTTGTCCTTCTTCACTACCAGGGTCAATCTTTGACTTTCTGTCAACTATCTCAAATATAGAGATTGCAGAGTCCCGTGCCTTTGCTGAATCTGAGCCTAATGCACTTGTTTGTGATATACCAATAGTTGCCAAAACTAGTACAAAGAAGACCTGACAAATTGCCCAATTAAAAGTATGTTAAAACACTACAAAACTTCTCTCCACTGTCACAGATATACCTAAGGTGCAGAAACGTTGTTAAATCGAAAAAAAAAAATATATATATTACACCAAGAATTTGAAAATAGTATGTTACAAGGAAACACCAATTGCAACTAAATATCGCATATACCTTACCACTGCTGCCCACCCCGTGGCAATCTTTCATCTTTTTTTTTTCATTTCATTATGTGGTTTAAGTTGTTGGAAAAACAGTCTTAAGAGCACCATTACGAAGTAAGTTAATCCTTCTAATAAGGCTCTAGCTCTAACTACTGGCATGCATGAATCTTGCTGGCAATATGCAGGAACCACCAGGATCAACAGTAAATGTATTACTGGCAATATAAAGTTTATGATGGCATGAGTGGTAAGCCATAGCAATTATTACCTTAAAGACTTCAATGAATGTCGCCTTGTCCTTTTCCACGAACTTCGCTCCGACATAAAAGCAGAGTGCATAGGTTAGGTAAAGCATCAAGAAAGAGAAACCAAAACCAAGGCCGCCAACCCAGCCTGTACGCACACCTTGGTTCATGGAGGCTTCACACTTGCGGTTATAAGTCTCTATTATACGTTTCTCAGCACAGAATGATGCCACAGTACGGATGCTGCCAACTGCATCACTTGCAACTTGACTTGCTTCTTCATACATCACCTGTAACAAAAGTAATAAATCATGGGGCAGAAGTTCTCTGGGTTGCTGTGTTTTGCTCTTGTTATTGTGTAGTGTGTTGAACTATATACTAATTTGAAAGGCTTACTATAATTTGGTTTCTTCCTTGCTAATTCTTGTTCATGAATAACTAAGATATTGCTTGTTCAGGCTTAAAAAATCAAGCTCTGGTAGTCGAACATACATGTTAGCAGTCCACATTTTTATTTGTAAAGTCAATTAACCTTAGGCTTCATAGTCCTAGTCATCCCAGGAAGTGACATTAATTACCAAAAAATAAATCATTTATACCCCCATACATAGTGGTGTCAAATAAGAATGTTGATCTAAAGTTACGAAATTGTGAAATGTAATGTTGATCTAACCTTAGCATCAGCGCTAAATCCCTTGAGAAATTTCACTTGTGCATAACCCTGGAGACCCACCAATGGGATTACAACCGTTATTATGAGGGCAAGCTGCCAGTTTGCAACCATTGCCACCACAAATCCACAAATCAGAGTAGCCAATGACTGAATAATTAATGCCAAGGTGTCTCCTACAAGTCGGCGGACATTCAAAGCATCCATCGAAAGCCTCGCACCGATTTTCCCACTAGGAATATAGATAACAAAATGAATTGGAATTTAATTACAACAAAATTTCTATCTGTAACAACAACAAACTCTGAAATAGTAATCAAAAAAATTTTGAGTAAAGGTTGGAGGTCAATAGTAATCAAAATTGATTAGTTTACTGACCTAGAGTTACTAGGATCGTCAAACCAGCTAACCTCCTGGCGAACTATGCTCCGGAAAGACACGCTCCGGATTCTTTCAACAAGCTTCCCTCCAGCCACCCCAAACAAGAAGTACTCTACCGGTATTGTAATAATAGATCCAATTCCCAATACCACGCACATCAATGCCCAAAAATTTGTGTCCTTTCTCAATTTATGTGGTGGTTCAAAAAATGCTTGTATTGCACTTGCTATGATCACTCCAAACATGGGGAACAGTACACCATGTGCTGCAGCTGATAACGAGCCCATGATTAAAACAGGAAATTCTGGCTTGTTCAAACTCACCAGTCGACCGACAGGAGCCTTTTTAGGGGGACTTTTGTCAGCCATCACCTTCATCGGCGTCTTCATCATCTGGTGTTAGACCAGGAGGAGCGAAGGGACGGTTGAAGGAGTGGTGTTTGCTGCTCCCTCCTGATGAGCCACGGCTGAGAGAGCGTTTCATAGATGCGCTATGGCTATATGATTTGCTTGTAGACACATGATGATGATCTTTGCCCTCATGACTAGCTTCTTGGAGGTGAATTAATTGGGAGTAAGCACCATCTGGGTCTTTTATCAACTCATCATGGGGACCTGCATAATTGAAAATTTAAGGGAAAGGACAATGATTATCTTCAATCTTGTATACCAATATCAAAATTGACATAATGATGTTGAATCTTCTACAATACTACCTCAATGGTTTGTGCCTAACAGAAATCAAATTTAAAGGTATCATTTCCAACTAAAAATTTTGTTCCTATTTTTTTTTTTAATACAGTATGCAGTTTCTAGGCAGACGGCCACTTTGTACCCCATGTATGGACCTTAATGCAGATATACATATGCAGTTCCTTTTCTACCGACTTTTTTTCAGAAAAAGACAAATATTATATAACATAAGAGTTATTATAATCTTTAAAAAGCATCACAAAGTAAATCTATGATAATTAAAAAACAAAAATTGCAGCCTCATAGCGCATAACCGGACCACATATGCAGACGCATAAGTTGTATGCAACCAAATATTGATACCTGCACATTGGGAAAGCATATCAATTTTTCTCAAGTTATTACGTGCACATGCATCCATCAGGCGACATTTTAAAACACTGTTTTTTTTTTTCTCAAATCGCATGGTTTATAGTAAACATTTGTTTGCACTTCAACAAGGCAGAAAATTTGGAAATCCTCTAGTAACACTCGTAGTCATAAGAAAATGGAGGCGTTGCAAGAAGAAAAGAGAAAATATTGAAGTTTTGGAAAAGAATTAGAATTTAATTCACCTTGTTCTACAATTTTACCCTCGTGCACGACCGAGATGCAATCAGCATTTCTCACGGTGCTTAGACGGTGCGCCACAACAAGAGTGGTTCTCTCTACCATTATTCTGTTTAATGCCTCTTGCACAACCCTCTCTGACTCGACATCCAATGCACTTGTGGCTTCATCAAGCAATAAGATCTTAGGGTTTTTCAAGATAGCTCTTGCAATTGCAATCCTCTGCTTCTGACCCCCTGAAAGTTGAGCCCCACGCTGACCAACCATAGTATCTAGCCCCTGTACAGGATTAATATAAACATATTGATTGTAATGAGTAATGGGAGAGATGAGAGAGAAAATTTATGCATGAGTAAATTAATAATTTTCATTTTTCATTGACATAGAGAAGTATTTATCATCTGGTCAGTAAGCATTTTTTTTATTCCAAAATGAAGTTTCAGTCATTAATTAGAGACGCTATAACTATCTGTTTCGACTGTGTTAAATTAATCTTAGTGAACAAGTGGAATATTTGACTAATATGACCCCCATTCGTGCAGAAAAAATTGAAAATTACAAAACCAAACCCAAACATTTTGTTAAACTTGATTTGTTATATTATTCAAAAAGTTTTGTACTGTACAAATATTGAAACTTGAGTATTTAAAAGAAAAAGGAAGCAAATATATTATTAGTTTTGAGTTGCTTACATCAGGCAATTTGTCAATGAAATTGGCAGCATTTGCCAGCTCAACAGCTTGTCTGACCTCTTCTAGCGTGGCCCCCTCTTTGCCATACAATATATTATCCTTGATGGTTGTCATAAACAACAGTGGCTCTTGGCTAACAAGCCCAATTTTATCTCTAATCCAACCAAGCTTCAATGTTTTTATATTAACACCATCTATTAGAACCTCTCCTGCTTGTGGGTCGTAGAATCTCTCTACCAAACTTATAACTGTGGATTTCCCACTCCCACTTTCTCCTACTATAGCCATTGTAGTACCTATTATGTGAAAAATTCAAACCCCAATTCCATATTAGATTATCAATTTTTTTTTTCGCGGGATCCTTCCCAGTATCATTGATTAACTACTTGCAAAAGAGCTAAGCAATAATTTGGCATCCCATTATATTAGAGGCAGCATTTAAAAAATTTCTACCTAAAATATCAAACTTCCTTAAAAGGAGAAAGGAGAATTCAACATTTCTACACTCAATTTTGGAACTATAATTGTTTGGTTCAGTATGGATAAGTATAGTACATAACTGCAACAGTTCAGGTTTTATTATTAGGCTAGTGGTGTGAAATTATTTAAGTACTTGGGATCCTGATTATAGGAGAAACAACATTAAAAAAGTTCACCTCGAATCACCGAATTTATTTAAGACAACCATTCAACATTACTACACACTCAATTTTGGTATCATAATTGTTTGGTCCAGTATTTGATAAGTCTGATTTTTCCATTAGGCTAATGATTTTTCCGATCACAATATGTTTAGCTCACTACATACCGCTGTCAACTCTCAATGAGAATCCATTAAATATTAGCTGCTCGGGTCTTGCAGGATAACTAAAATACACATCTCTCAGCTCGACATCACCCTTCATTTTTTCCAAGGTAAGACCACTTTCATCGTATGCATCAATATCCGGCTTTCTCTTGATTGTTTCAAACATCCTATATGCTGCGGTCTGGCCTTCAGCAAAAGCAGTCACACAAGGAGCTGCATTGCCCAAAGACCTATTTTCATATGTCAAAAAAAAAAAGAGATTTTTAGGGTGCTAAATTCAAGCTTGCAGATGGTATATGAAAAACTAGAGAATTTGGTTGATTTATCCAGCACACTCATCTTTTTCTCTTTTTACAGTTAGTATATTAAAATAGCCCTGGCATACTTTTTTCAGAGGACCACAGCTACATACCAATGAGCCTAGAAGGTAATTTTTTGGGGTTAGCTTGCTTTATCCATAGAAAAGTTTCATCTTGCTCTCTGTTTTGTACTAGGGCTGGTATCGCAAGCATGCCAGTACAAAAGCACAAGAGTTTCAGTATCTTGTTTTCAATATCTTACCTTTAGAAACAAATAACAGTAAAAAAAAAAGGTTCAAAAACAAATAACAGAAGGAAAACAAGACTTACACGGCACCAGTCATGACTGCAAATAAAACATTTATAATTGTGCCTCCACTGTATCCTTTGTGTATAACGAGCTGACCACCATACCATATGGCAAGACCATAACTACTGAAGAAGATTAAGAAAACAGATCCCATGCCAAACCCGTTAACAACACCTTCTTTTGCAGTGGCTTGGTAGGCCTTACTGATGTGTTTGTCATAGAGTGAAACAGCTCTGTTCTCTCCATTGAACGAGGCAACCTTTTGAAATAGAAATATAGAAGTATGTTATTAGATCACATATAAAAGGCATAATTGTAGGCTAATTTGGGTCAACTAGGGACCTAATTTCTGAACCAAATGGTATTTGGGGCTAAATTGGGTATAAGTAAGACTCTTTCTGCAGACGAGGGTTTAATTGCTTTTAGAACTCAATTGAACAACAGGGCAATCAGTATCCTGCTTGTTGAGTACAGAAATATATTAAGGTTACTTGTTGAAATAAAATAATTTATCAGACAAGCCAGACCTCGAGTAATTAGCATCACAGAGACACAGGTGAAGCCCAATACTGACACTATACCAGCCTTCAGGTCGATTCTAGAATCTTAAATTTGTTTAGTGCTTCTGAATTTTGCTCCATATATATTGGGACGTTTTTACGAGTGATGCATAACAGTAAGTCAGGCGGACATTTTTATGTTGGTACTAGCCAGGTAGGTTATGGAAATGTCAATGCACATTCCATAGTGGCGCCAAGGCCTTTTCTTTGCATTAGTACTACCAGTCAGCTCTTAGAAAAATCAAAAGATTTGTACCCACCGTTTTCATATTACTAAGAGTCTGCTCAACCACACTCCCAGCATCACTATAACTGGCTTGTCCCTTGCTCGAGACTTTAGATATCACAATTGTTGTAGCTGCACCAGCAATTATGACCGGTGGAATACTCGATAGCATAACAAGAGAGAGAAGCCATCCCTTTATGAATGCAACCACAAATCCTCCTATAAATGTTGCCACTAGTTGTACGCATTTTCCCACCTAAATGTTTTTGTTGTAAGAAAACTACAAATTTTATTATTAGACAAATAGAAAGCTTAGGAACATATAAACCCTCTCTAATTTACCAAGAAAATCATTTGGTATCGGAGCTATGACTCTGTATCATATAACCTCTGTAGGTATGTATCCTATGGTATGACACAACAAAATTATTGTTGGGAACGATTAAATTAGGCGCTCTGGTGTAGGATTTTGGTTCAGTACTGATCAATTTCAATTTTTTTCAATAGTTTCTCCGGATCATTTCACTATTTCAGTTAATAATATTAATTTAATTTCTCTGTGATCTCTCCACGCCACATTTATCTTGGTACATCAAACCCTTCATTTGCATCCTATCTAATCTTAATACCTGATGATACCACAATTAGATAACATGAATTATCTGTCATTAATTGAATTTTTAGTAAAACACATACCAAAAAGAAAAAACCAAGTAGGATAAAAAAATCTGACCTTTTCACCTATAGCATCTTGGATTAGTACTGTGTCAGATGAAATTCGACCTGTAACCTTGCCTGTAGTCATCTCCATGTCAAAATATGCAATATCTTGCCTCAGTACTGCTTTTAGGTACATAGCCCGAATTCGGGTAGCTTGTCTTTCTCCAGTCATAGTCCAACACGCAACCTCTATCAAACAAACAATAACATTCCTTCTATCATTAATTAACAAGCTATATTTACAGATAACAGAATAACCAAGTGGCAGCTTCAGCACATTTTGTAACTTAAAAGCTAGTATATTATCGGATATGGTCCATATTTAAGAAGGTATATAACTGCTATTCATGTATCTAGCCTTCTTTTTTTTTTCTTTTTTTGGTGAAATTATCTAGCCTTTCAGAGCACATGTGGTGTTTTGTTTCCTCTTTCATTTTTCCTAGATGCAGTACTGAATATCTGCCCGCAATACATATCAAGTAATATAAGATAATGATATATCTGATATTATAAAAGAATACTTACGGAGAGTTGCCGCTATACCAGTTCCAATAGCTAAATAGACAAAGTTCAACACGACCTGCAAAACAAATTATTAATATCAGTCTCAACCAAAAATACCCTTCTCCACAACAAAATAAAAGCCGAAATTCTTTTAGTTACCACCTCAATAAATTAAAATTAAACAATCACCACTCATATCTTCAAAAATAAAAAATTATCATCCACGTTAACTGTTGCGCACTAATACAGACCTGTACACCAACTGAGGAAGCGTACCAATTTGATGCGCCAACTGGGAGAGCGCACCAAGTGATGCGCGGACTGGAGGAGCACACAAATTTCCTTTTCTCATTTTTGTAGTTTTTATTAATAGCAATCTACCAAAACCATACAGATGAAAATGCCAAAGAAAACTTTTTTTTTTAAGAAAACAAATCCAAGCTATTGATGTAGCATTGACCGTTTCTGTTTGTTTGTTTGTTCCCATATACTTGCTTTTAGACTTGTCACAAGTTGCAATAGTTCCAATTGTGCGTAGAATTCTGTGTTTCTTACTCTATTGCACTCTGAATCCTTCACAACACAAACAACTACTGAGAAGAATAAAAATCATTATTCTTTGACCAATCACATCTAGTTTTAAGATGATGCTCTTCATTTCAAACAGTGACTATTAATGGTGCACTCATCCAGCTGAAATCTCGAGCGCTTCTCTAGTCCGCGCATCAATTGGTGTGATTTCCCAACTGGTGCACTACTTGGTGCGCTCTCCCAGTTGGCGCATGAATGTGGTGTGCTTTCTCAGTTGGTACACGGATCTGTATTGGTGTGCGGATTCAGCTAGCGTGAGTGGTAATTTTTTATTTTTAAAGATATGAGATGTGGTTGTTTAATTTTAATTTATTGAGGTTGTAACTGAAAAATTTCAGAAATAAAAGTAGATTTTATTTTTTTATGTACTTAATCACATTAACAGCTGTATGAGAAAAGTTTATGCATGTGACTTGAGTCAAATTCGTCGGATATAAGATTCATATGTGCATAATTAATTTTGTTTGAAACGATTATCCAGAATAAGCAGGTTGACAACTTAACGTCTTAAAATTGATCAAGCTCTTTAAACCACAAATCTTTATCAATAACTGACTTCTTTATGGGGACAATAAATAATTTCACATTCCCAATGGAGCCCACGAACAGCTAATCATCAAATTTTCTAAAGGGAATCTAGCTTAGTTTCAAAGCGTCACTGTCTCACTGATGACGAAAAGAAAATAACGTGTATAATATAACTGATTTTTTATTTACAGGAAACTAGTACAGACAAAATGCTCAAAGTCCACCGTAGTACCGTACCGATCCAAAAGAAAAGACCATAATTAGTTCAACTGTTGATTGCTTATAATCTTCTCCTACGAATTCAATATTAGCAAGTAAACATCTTTACCTTGCTATTATGTCAATTTCAAAACTCCAAAGGACAGTTAGAGAACAATAAAAAAATATGAAGGGCTTGTAAAAAAAACTTTATCAGAATTTCCTGTGGTGTATTCTTTGTAGATATCTGTGTACCTTGTTTTCTGGTTAGAGGTGCTACTTTTATCCAATTACCCAGATCTGATCCGAAACCGAACCGGATTCGAATCGGAACCAACCCAGATCCGATTAATTTAGATAGAATTTGGTTTAAAAAATATAACCGGTTAAATTATGGGTACGGTTACAAAATTAATAATTTAATATTTGACTTGGATCCGAACCGGAACTGATACTGTAATGGATAGGATATTGGTTTGATTTAGTTATCCGATCCATAACCGAACCCGACCTGATATCCGTATAGTACCCGATAAAATGATAATACCATTTATTTATAATTATTTAGTATAAATACATATATGAATACTATTAAAAGACAATTATTTGTAGTATTTTTTTAATTTCTTGAATGAAATTTATTGCTCTTTTCGCACAGATTATTGAAATCAAATGTCATGTTCATATTTTGCCTACAAATTTTAGAAACTAATTAATTCATTTCTTAATCTCTTTATCTATCATGTATCTACCTTTCTACATTGATTATTGAAATTTATTGCTCTCTTCGCTGATTTAAACAAATTAATATTAATATTTTATTTCTGAATTTTGGAACCATATAATGAAATCACCATCTCTAATATTTTGCTTTCTAAATTATCTTACATTCAATATTTTGGAGCAGATTTTAATTTATATTATAATGATATATTATGTGAGATGTTTAAGAAATTATATTATATTTAAACATAAAGTATTTCTCAAATGCTTGTGAGTTGCGACATGTACCCGCTCCGGATCCGGACCTGCCCTTGATCCGAATCGGACCCGATAATTCAAAAACAAGTTATGGTTATATATCTACTCGGAACAGAAAGACTGAACCCGAAATATCTACGGGTAGATAGGTATCCAGACCCGACCCAATTTGTAACAAATAAGTATATGAATCGAAATTTGGACTCGAACATTTTTAAAGTACGGGTCCAAATATAATAGTATCCGGACCTTACCCTACCCGATAGCACCTCTACTTCTGGTACCCGCACTCTACGGAATACGTATCCTCTGCATTAACGCACCGTTTGAGTTAATTTATGAACCGTACGATCAGAATTCGGACCAATCCTGTCCACTCCTATAATGCACGTGCACTTTAATATTAGTGCGAATCTCAATAGAACGGTTCAGATCTTAACTCAAAATTTGAGTTAATGCAGAGGATACGAATTCCACTCTACGCCCATTACATCAGAATAAGGCTGGATTCACTACATCAGATTTTCTGATACAGTTAATGTTGCACTATCCCGCGGAGTTATAAACCAGGCAAATTCAAATTTTTGCGGGGCCCGCTGATCAGTGATTTAAAACAGAACCTGCTCCAGAGAATCATGAAACAGAGATTCGGGACTCGCAAGACCGCCGGGTAACGTGGGCAGCGTCTCTCAGCACGGATCTCAATGTGGAAATATAATATATATAATTAACTAAAGTTACAGGGTTGCTTTTGGCAAACTTCGGCCGTTCCTTGTCTTCTTTCCAAAGCGGCACCATTTTTGTCAACTCAAACAACTAGAGACGCGCGAGAATTACATAGCTTACATCTTAATCATTGGATACAGGATAGTTCTCTGAGCTCTCAATTGATCACTAAAAGATCGACTCAACTAGAAAATCTTAGCAGCAAGATTAAGGATGTAAAATTCAACAGACGATTGCTATCTTAAAAATCAGGATTGGAAAATAATCCAATAACGCAAGAGTCATACAAGGAACATACCGAGTTGACTCGATTGAGAACGTCGCTCGAGGTGGCGCCACCGAAGGCGTCGATCACCTGGCCGAAAATGAAGGTCATCATGGGCTGAGAGATGCCATTAGCCAGGGCTGCGATGGACCCCACAACCATCAGGAGCACGTCAAAGCCATCGGCGAACTGGAGCATTTTGAATATGGACACCTTCCCCTCTGCTCCTTTGCTCTCCTCTTTCCCAACTCCATTGCTCTCCTCTTTCTTCTCCTCTGTATCCTTTCCTCCCATGGTTTGTTGTTCCGGATAGTGTGCGGTGGATTATATTTGATTCCACTTGAATCAGAGGAACGGAGGGGTTTATAAAGGGGTAGGTAACTAGATTTAATTATTGTTTTTTATATGTTAAGTTGAGCTGTTGATTACCTAATGGTGTGATAAGAGGGAGACAAGTCAACACAAAAGATGGTCGTAGGCATGTGTAATAAAGAAGATAAATAAGTTAACTAGATTTTATGGCTCAAAAGTTGGAATCCGTATCCTTTGCAATGCATCTCGGCCGTTCTACTGGAATCCGGACCAATTCGATTCGAAATAAAATGCACAGAGTCTATTTAATATTTATATCGGATAATTTGAATTTGTTCTGCATTAACTCAATTTTTGAGTTAAGCAGACGATACGAATTTCAAAAGTTGTAGCTATAGACAGAGGCAGATTTAGAATTTTCGTCAAGGAGTAAAAAAATATTGAATTGGATTTAAATTTATTAACTAATTTAGTACTCGATAAAAAATAATATTTTAACTTATACTTTCTAATAATTTGACTTGTAATTTCTGATTCTTTAACTTATCATTCTAATTACCAATCAAAATTCAACAAATTTATTCAATTTTAATCCTAAATTTAATCTAAATTACAAATCAAACATTCAGAGGAGGGCAAAAAAATTTTAGAGGGAGCAAAATCAGTCAGAACTGATAGATCTCCACTAAAACTCAAAATCCAGGGGGAGGCAGCTGCACCCCTGGGACTATGTGGGTCTGCCCCTGGCTATAGATAGTCGAATTTCTTAAAATAATTTAAAAGTTTGAATTCTAACCGTCCGATCAATTGATTCGAATATTAGTATATTATAGAAACTTCGTATATTTTTAATTTGAATTTAATTTATATGGATTCTGATAAGGACGCTCCTAAGTTAAAATCAAAATTTAAGTTTAAAGAATCCGGACCCGAAATGTTTGTGGGTACATGATTATTGGTCATTGGTATGCTAAAGAAAAAACATGGAATCAGACCAAGATCGGGTGGGGGGGGGGGGGAAGCAATTCCGATGCGAAGAGGACTATATAATTTGCGAAGAGGACTATTTAAAATTATTTCTCTTTTTTGATAAAAAAAAAGTTATTTCTTTTATGGCAAAATAACAAGTCTTCCATTTTAAGAGTTTGTACTTTCAATTCAAGATGCTGCTTATATTACGGGTATACATTTTGAAAGAACAGATTTTAATTCATGCAAAGTAGAAATTATACAGGTATGTTTGGTTTTGTTTGTAAACAAGAATAGCTAAAATAGTTAAAATTAAGAATAATTATTGTTTGTCTTTCAAAAAAAAAAGGAATAATTATTGTTTGTCTTATTATAATAGTTAAATCTCAAAATTCTTAGAAATAGCATGTTCTAATAAGACAAAAAAATTGAATTCACTATTCTAGCTATTTTAACCCATTCAAACACCAAATGAGCTATTCTGAATAACCTAACTTCAAAATAATTTATTCTCAATCCAACCAAATATATCCATATACAAATATTTTGACTCTGTATGAAATAAAAACAGCTCTGTCAAAATACGTACCCATTACTATGAAGGCACCCAAATGGTTTAGTAATATAACAACGCTCGATTAATACAAGAAATAGAAGTCTGTTTTTGGTGCTCAATTATTCGCTCGGTTCAAATATAAAAGCAGGCATGCATGATAGGCTTCCAGATTTTTTATTAGTGACATGTTATCAGGTGGTTGGGTCCTAATATTTAATTTTGATAATTGTTTCCATATATTATGTAATTAATGATAATTTTCCTTTACCAGTTAATTTACTATTTAAAACTTAATTTTAGGCATAGAATGATTAAAATATCTTTCACAGGTATATTCTTATTGAAATAATTTTATGAATTATAATGTTTTATAATTTTCAATATTAATTTTGAGCCAAACTATTTTATCGATTTTAGTTATTTATAAAACAATTGAGCCAACAGTTAAAAAACAGTCTCTTATGGAAATGAAACTCATCTGACTCCGATTGAGTTTTATTTCTAGTCTATCCCAACTTGTTTGAGACTAAAAGTTTGATTGTTACAATTACTTATAAAATAATAGCTTTATTTACCTAACACTTTTATAGTTAAATTTAATTTCGGAGGAACAGGAGGGGGTCATGGTTGTCACCCATGGGTCTGGATTAGGGGTGTAAACGGATCGGATATTATCCGATTTCATCCGAATCTGAATTCAAAAAATTACTTAAATTATTTTATTCGTATCCGTATTTGAGACTATCTGTATCCAAAAAATTATAACATATAAGAATACGATTTGATTTTTAACTATCTGTAACTATATGTATCCAACCGTTACATCCCTAAACAACAAAAATGTACTCTTTGTTCTTAAATTAATTTATTAAACTCCATATACATATCAATGATTTATTAAAGTGCATATAAATATATATATCTAATGAACAATATAACACTATAACATTATTAGTGACAATTGTTTTGGTAATATAATATATGTTTTGTCACCAACAAACTTATTATGAAAAATATTAGACTTAATTTATGAATGACAAAAATTATATTTACATGATATTCTTTACTAGAAAATACATTACTAATTATCCGTATTCGTATCCGTCCGATATCCGATCCGTATTTGTATCCATTTAATATCCAATCCATATCCGTATTCGACACTATCCGTATTCGTATCCATATTCAAAAAATTATAATAATAAATCAATGCCAAGATCGCCAAAACTACAATTTTAAGGACATTGTAACAAGTGTAACACTTCAACAAAAAGGTTTTTTTAAAGATTAATCAAAACAATAGACTACATTTTAAAAAGCATATATTATACTAAAAAAATACTACAGAGTAGGTCCGATGTCTATTGTACCTACTTTAGGTTTGATAGGCTCCAAGATCGTCTGATTCACTTTAAGATCTGTGTGCTTCGCTTTATTACTTGTGCATGCTCGCATCAATTTTCGTATGCACGGATCTTAAAGTGAATTGTACAATTCTAGAGCTCACCGGACCTACTTCCGTACTACATTCTAAAAAGTAGATCCGATGTCCATCGAATCTACTGCCATACTGCATTTAAAAAAAAAAAGTAATTATAAAGAAGCTGCCTTAAAAAAATTACGGTGATAGTTTTTCTGAGTGATTTATGAGGTGGTGAGTCCCTCATCATTCCTAATTTGTTGTAAAGAAAAAGAACTAACTTCTTATTAGAGATTGAAGACGACAAATAAAATACTAAGGAGGCTTAATTTATAAGTAAGAGTGTCTTAAAAATTCAGATAAAACACAATAAGGGTAAAGAAGGAGATTTTTAATCCACATAAAAATTGATGTTTGGACGAATAAAATGGGTAAAAAGGCTAAAATAATTCAAGAAATCAGTATTCAAAATTTAGTATTTGAATTCAAGCCCTTCTGAAAATCATCATAATTTTATATAAATATTTTAACTGTCGGCGATAAATATTTTTTCTGGTTAGAATTATACTTTTCTCATATTATGTCAAATTTTAGGGTTTTAAATTTAGGGGTGAAAATGGAGCGGATTCGGAGCGGATAATGCTGATACCATATCCATATTCACATTTCAGTGAGCGGATACGAATACGGATACAGATAGTAAACGGATGTCAAAATGTAAAATCAAATCCACCTTAAACGGATACGGATACGGAGCGGATAATCTACAAATACAAATTTGAATACGGATACAAAACAAATACTTATCGGATAATTGAGTTATTGAACTTTAAGATACAAATACCAATTAAAAAATTAATAAAATGAAGAAAAACAAATCAGAAAAATGAAAAATGAAAAAAATGGAGGTGTCCTTGGTATGGAAATGGAGAAGAGTATAAATAAGAGATAAAGTTAATGGAACAAATTTCAAAGCTGCATGTCGCTGCCAGCTAGCCAAGCTCTAATGCGTTTCAAAGGAGGAACCAACTCCGCTGCTCGCCAAATAGGCGAGCAGGACCTGCTATTCTAAATCGAACCGTTCATCTGTGTTGAGATCCGTGCTTGAAAAAAATTCAACGGTCTGATTTTGAATAGCAGGGTCCTGCTCGCCTATTTGGCGAGCAGCGGAGTCGGATCCTTCAAAGGAGGTCAATTTGGATTCGATGGGTTCGATGATCGTCCGATCTGCTTTAAAATTTGTATTCGTAACTTTTGCGTTTATTTTAAAATTTGTACGCATGAATCTTAAAGCAGATCGGACAGTCCCGAAACCCATCGGATCCAAATTTGAGTCCGATGGACATCGGACCCAAGCTAGTTCCGTTTCAAAGATGTATGTCGTTGCCTGTCCGGATTGGTTCTATTTATTATTCCACAATAGATGGAGAGAGGGTAGGAAGCAGTATATATTGCGCTTTCGCTTTTCAATTAGCAAATAGTGCTCTTGGGGAGCGACTAGTTGACTGCGGACCCGTTAAGATTTGTTTCAGATATATTCGGGTATTCGCTCCTTTTAGCATTTGCGAAAATTATCTGAATTCGTATCCGGATTTATTCTGCTTATTCAATTAATTCGGATTCGGATAATAAACGGATCCGATTCGAAACGGATTAATCCGGATCCGTTTACACCCCTAGTTTAATGCACAAAACAAAATAATGTCTGTTGTAGTGTTGTCTCTATAATTAAAAAAGGTATATTTTGAGAATAGTAATTTGACTGTCTGTCTACTCAACGTGCCGGAAAGAATTTCTAGGCTTGGCCAGCAAGTCAAGCTTACCAATGAAGGAGCATTTAAGAAGAAAAAGTTTGTACTCACTCTAAAAAAAAAGTTTGTACCAACTCTCAAGAGAAGAGATGGAGACCTTAGATATTTTATATTCATTCTCCACGAATCCGTACGGCGTATTCCTTGCATTAACTCAAAAGAAATTTTTGAGTTAATAAATCTGAACTGTCTGATTTTAAATGTGATTAATTCGTTTTTTGTCCGTAACACAGAGAGCTTTTTAATATTAATACAAATCTAGTTTGCACAAATCTTAAAACAAATTAAATAGTTGAGATTCATTAACTCAAAAATTTTCTTTTTAGTTAATGCAGATAATATGAATTCGTCAAGACTTTGATTATTCCCAATTTGAGGTAGGGACCTTATACAGTGGTGGATGTTGTCAAGACTTTGGTTATTCCCAATTTGTGGTGGGACCTATACGGTAGCGGCAAGGAGGTATCGAGATGAAGTGTCAATTGATTTTTTTTATGTATACTTTTTTATATATTTTAGGGTAAAATGTTAATAAATTGTAAAATTAATTTTTATTTTTCACAAAAAAAAAATTATATCATTGATCTTCACATTTGATCCTCATAGTTTGAAAATGTACTACCTCTGAACTTATATATGAACAAATAATTCGGACAACTGATTTTCTAAATAATTAAAAGTAAACATATTTTGACACAAGTTTCATATAGTTTGCAAACAATGGTCGAATGTTCATTGATGAAGTTTTTAATAAATATTGAAAAATTACATTGCGGAAAAAGGAATTAAATTAGAAGTAAAATGCCCAAATGTATTAATTAATACACGGAATTATACCATTCTATAGTATTGAAACAAGAAAAGAAAATGGCAACATTCAAACGAAGATTAAATTTCAACATATACTTCAAATAGTGCTATAGTTGTTATATGTCGCCGTCCCAAAAGAAACTTCAATTAGGGTTATGGTTGGGTTGAATTTAGTAAGATCTCTTTCAGCTTGTTGTATTAGATGATTTATAATTATCTGACTAGTCGAATTTAAATGTTTTATAATACACTGTCAAGTGACAAATTTGGACTTTCCAACTATGAAAGTTAAACACACACTCAATCATATAAATTTTTTACGATAATAGAATGAATTTTATAATACCACAATCTATTGCTCTAAATTATATAGAAAATCATACATAAATATAATTTTTTTTTTTAAATAGAGTTCAGTTAACCTCATTCTTTCTACTTAAGTGCACCCCTGAATATAATTTTTAGACGCTCTCATAAAATATAATTCTTTCTACTTAAGTGTACCCCTGAATATAATTCTTTTTTAAAATATAATTTTTAGACACTCTCATAAAGTTTATGGAAATATTATAAAGTAATTAAGGAAAAGAGAAAAAACTTGAAATTTCGATATATAGATACATCGGAAAAAACTTTCCGATCTAAAAGTTTTTTTATTTAATTTTTTGTTGTCTTAGATCCTCTGCGATCTTGAACAATTATAATACATGTTGTACAGTCACATTACAAAAAAAAAAAAATGAAAAGTTGACTCACTTACCAGTAACCCAAATGTGCTTATGAGCATATACCACAGAGTACAGACATAGATCGCATCACAGAGTGGAGGCCACATATGATCCAAAGTATTCGGAAAGCAAAAGAAAAAAATCCTATGAATCGGAAGAAATTTTTTCAGTTAAAAGCAATATTTTAAAATACGATTTTGTTCATACATGCAGAAGGTCACTGCACACTGCATATACGGATTTTAATGCGAATTTATATATACAGATTTTAAAATAAAAATCACACACACACATATATATATTCATATGCGTGTATTTGAATTTATTTCCATATAAATAGCATGAAGTGTCTTTTAATGCATGTGAAAAATACAATAAATTTTTGCATAATAATCAAATCTGTTTACTGTTACACAATTATAATTAAACTTGTTTTCCGCATAAACAACAAATTATATATGCAATAATTATAAAAGTGCATAATGCATATTAAATTTTGATTTTATACGCCGCATATTAAATTTTGATTTTATACGCCGCATATTAAATTTTGTTATCAGCATATACGGTTTACATATGCGACCGCATATTCAAAACTGCATGAAACAGACAGCATGACGATATTCAAAACTGCATGAAACAGACAGCATGACGTTATGAGCATATTCAAAACCACATGACTTTTCAGGTACTCTGTCTTCCCCTCTATTATTTTATAATATTTCTTATAAATAAAAAATTATCAAGAAAAAGAGAACCAAATGAATACGGATCCAAGACTCCAAGTCTCCAACACTACTTCGTCGTGAAGTGTACAACTATTTTGATTTCTTCTCGTGAAAGTAAACTGTACGTCCTGCACCGATCCCATTTTATGTTCAAAGTCAAAATGAAAATAAAAATACAGAGAAAAGAGGTGTATGTGTACCGTTCAGAACTGAAAAATAACATAATCATCCTATACTTTTACCGAACTTTTCATATTTTATTTTTATATTCATCGGAATGGTTACAATATATATTGCACTATCAAAATTCTATAAAGCATCTAACAAACCGAAAATTTTATCGAATCTACCCTCCGTATTAAAAAAATTTCAAAAATAATCTAACCGCTTCATGTTAGAGCGGTTTGCTATATTTTTTTATTTTTTATATTTTACAGATGTATAACTGACCACCCCACAGTGGGATAGTTTGCTATAATTTTTTTTTTTACATATGTTCACCAAACCGCCCTACAGTGGGGCGGTTTGCTATAATCTTTTTTTTTAGAGATCTTAATATTTCTATCTAATCTGTATATTATATGCACCTATCCTAGATGAGTATATATGATATGTAATCAATTTAAAAAAAATATAAACGATCGACAAGAGCTAAGACGATTATTACAGATAATGATCGTCTGATTCTTTGCAAGGATTAGATTCTGTGCTGTTACATCGATCAGATTTTGTGATGGAATGTGCGGTGCCCCACAAGATCATGTCACATTAAATTACTTCGAAGAAGCATTCTAATTTGCAATATCAACTTATTATAGCCTTATAGGTCTCATAAATAATGGACACATCAAGACATATTAAGCCGAATACCATGCTGGAGCATCATATATACTTTTTATAAAGAGTATGACTACAAAACTATTATAAATATTAAATAAAATATTAGAACTCAGCTAATTAACAACATCAAAAGAGCACTCACTTGAGATGAGACTATACAGTACTGTAAATATTAGATAAAATATTACCCTAGATATAGACATTTTCCACAAGAAATTGTTTTTCTAAACAGCTTAATATCTTTCAGGACACATATTACAAGCAAAGATAGCGAAACAGTGTAGCTACGCTACTATAGCCCGAAACATCAAGTACCACCTCCCAATGAACAACACACAAAAAAATTAAAAGAGATATTCAAACAAATTGTTTCACCAGAAATAATCCTTAATCAAATGATACTTCAATTAAAAAATAATTCCCCACAATTTCTAATTCAACGACTAACACATAAACCCAAATTTAACTTGGATCAATCTAACAAAACTATATATTACCTGGATCCGTGCAATATTCAATTGGCACACCTTATTGGATCCAGCAGAGATACAACGATGATTATGCAAATATTTGTACAGCCGCCAGGCACCAATTGGAGACGTAAAATTGACAAATGCTCCACTAAACATCTCTAAAAAAATATATATTATAGCAAACCGCCCCAACGTGGGGCGGTTAGGTTATTTTTGAAATTTTTTCAATGCGGAGGGTAGATTTGCTATTTTTTTTTTGGTGGGTATTAATAAAAATTTCGGCCTAACAAATACATGTTATAATTAACGATGTCTTAATCGAGATTGTAAATTCAATGAGGTAACTTGGGGGCAATTTGACATTGAAATGATTGATTTTAAATCTCTCTGTTTTCGAAGTTAATTAAAGCTGGACAAGCACATGGGAAATTGAGAAAATGAGTAATAAATTATTAATTAAATATAAGAGTTACAGAAATAGTATTTTAGTTAATTATTTTTGTAGAATGTCAAAATCATGTATGTCAATGCAGCAAAAGTCATCATGGCCTAATTATAATGGAACTCAATCAATAAAATTTATCATTAATTATTTACATGTTTTCTTTGTACCCCACATTTCTTTTTCCATCGAAGCACAATATAAATATCTTGTAATTTTGCTTTTATAAACTTTATAGTTTAATATTTTGAATTTTTGAATTTTTGTGAGGATTGTTGAAAGTTAGATTTTGAAAATTCTAAAATTTATCATTGTTTATCATATTAACAAACTCGAGGATTAAACTGAAAGTTTCATATTTAATTATTTTATATTCCGTTTTTTTATGGTGATATTTGGAAACAAAATAAAAAAAAATTACCAAGCTCATGTTTCGGATCTCATTCCTTCATAATATTCCCCAATTACAATTCATAATCGCGGTTTTCTTTATTTTGCTGGTAATATTCGATTTTACCATCTCGTTGTACATCTGTTGCATCCGACAATATGAAAACAAGGAACGGCATTAATCCAATTGAATTTATATTGATTCAATTTCAATTAAGAATTAAATATTGTTGAGTTATCTACTATATTCCAAACACAACATTATTTCAATATTTCTAATTTAATTTATTATTTTACTATATGTACACAACTTCTGCTCCAAGACATACACGTTTTTAAATTTTGAGAATGTCAAGTTTGCTCCTAAAAAATTTCAAAATTACATATTTCCCCTCTAAAATTCATAATATCATATTTACATTTCTAAGTTTCAAAAAGTCACAAATTTACAAATTTTATATTTTTTTTATTTAAACTCTTTTTAAATTTAAAAAATATCCATTTTACCCTTTATTAAGAAAACTAAAAAATATGTAGCACGTTTTAAAAAAAATGTTAGCCTCCTCATTAGTCGGTTTTCGAGACCATGAGCCATTTCTTACTTCTGACACTTGCACCAAATGTTACATATATTTGATTTTTTTAGTAAAGAATAAAATGTATACTTTATAAATTCAAAATGTATTTAATAGAAAGACAATAAGATGGATAAATATGTGAGTTTTGGCATTTAGAAGGGTAAATATGATATTATGAATTTAGAGAAGAGTAAAGTTTTTGAGGAGTATACATGAAATTTTCTCTTGTTATATATATCTTTAACGAATACACTCTAATCTTATCTACTTGTTAGTTGTGTTGATTGGGCGAAATTAATTTAAATAGTTCATTCGGAAACAATTAAAACTTAAAAAACGTTACTTTTAAAGAAAATCTAACGCTGATTAGACTAAAACTTTGATTTTCTCTTTTTATTTTTTAGGTTTAAGGACTCAGATTTTTCTTCCATATATATATATATATATATATATAAACTTTCAGTTGATACTAAATTTCAAATTAGCGATTTCTCATACGGAAGATGTTTCTTGTCAATTGTACTAAACATGGCTAGGAAAAAATTGTCCTAAGACTGTGGTTACTTAAAAGTCGAAAGTTCGAGTTCCTCTCATGACTTCGCAGCCTCTGCGAAGATTGTAGAAAAAAAAATGTGCTAGACATGATTCTCATTATAATATGATTTAACCATAATTAACTAGTAAAAATTACATGTGTTGAAAAGAACCATGATTTTGTTAAAATCTATATTAAGCCGATAAATTGATGGCGGGTCCATATTTAAATTTATTCGAGAAACACTATTCAATGTGTTATTTTTGCTATTGCTATTTAACATAATCTTATCGTTGTACTTCATGACGTTGATTTAATACACAAGCTAGCCTAACACGCCTGAGAACATTAATTGCGAAAGAAGTACATAATATACCAACCTCTTCCATTTAGAGTGGGAAAAATGGCACGGCATAGCTAGTTCCGTCACTGGAACGGCACGGTACGCGTGTCAGTTACATGTCGTGACTCGCATATTCCGTGCCGTGTTTATCTTTTGAAACTTTGGCACGACACGACATATAGTCACGCGAGTCACGTGTAATTAAGACCATTAGATATTAATTTAATGGTGAATCTTGAATAAACTAACATAAATTATGATTAAATGGTCACGCGAGTCACGTATAGTCACGACATATTTAGGCACAGCATGACTCACGTGGCGTGACTATTCGCGTGCCGTGACCACCTCTTGACATTTTGATCACGGCACGGCACGGCTCGTATTTTTCACTCTACTTCCATTAATCTGAGAAAGATATGGCTACTGATATTGAGCTAAATAGGTTTTCAAAAAAAAGATACTGAGGTAAACTATATCACTGATTTAAGTTTTCAGTCCCTCGATCGGCAAACTTAATTAAAGTTCAAATTAACTAAGTTAAGCATCATGTTAATTAGCGACAGAAGCAAAACTACCTGAAAATAACTAGACAATTAAATAGGTAGAAAAACATCCCATTAATCTATGTTAGTTTCTTAATAAATTGCTAAACTAGGTTTGTTATGAATAAAATTATTAATCTGGATGTTCATGACTTCCAATATTCATTTATCCACTACCCCACTACTATTGGAATTCATATCTCATTACTATCGAAATTTATTTTTTCATTTATTATTCTAATTAATTTAGATGGTTTTTCATTCATAATTTGTGGCCTACAAATAGAGGCATTGTAATCTTGTATTGTACACATGAGAAATGTATGAATAAAGAGATTGTCATCTTTTATGTATTCTCTATCTTGTTATTATTCTATCTTGTTATTATTTTTTGGTTTATTTTATAACACGTTATCAGCACGAGAGCTCTGCTAGTTGAAGATTTGAGGTAACTTTGATATATTTTATTTTAATATCATTTAAATAAATGATACTTCTTAGTAATTGCTAAATGAAATAAGTTATCAATTTATTTACATTTATTTTAGATGTTTAGTATGGTTCATATAATTTTATATGAAGTGTAATTTTTTTTTATAATTTAATCTTCCGGAAGAAGATTTAAAAAATTTCAGGTTTCGAATTTGGGACCTAATCCTAACCGTAGGATCTAAGTTGGATGGTGACTTTAGAACACTCATCATGTGGACCATTTAGATATTTTATGACTTTAATTGATGCATCAACAAGATGGGCACATGTAAGTTTATTATCAACTCGCAATTGCGAAATTACTTGCTCAATTGATTGGATTAAGAGCACATTTTCCTGATTATCCAATTAAGAAAATACGTCTAGACAATGCTGGTGAATTTATTTCTCAGACATTCAATGATTAATGCATGTCTATTGGAATTGATGTTGAACATCCTGTAGCTCATGTTCATACACAAAATGGACTTGCGTGTCATTCATAAAGAGATTACAATTAATTGCAAGATCATTACTTATAAAGTCTAAACTTCCAATATCTTATTGGGGGCATGTTATTTTGCATGCAACAACACTAATTCGTATCAGGCCAACTAGCTAATAAAACTTTCCCTTTACAATTAGTTTTTGGTCACATACCTAATATTTCTCATATAATAATTTTTAGATGTGCGGTATATGTTCCAATTGCTCCACCACAACACACTAAACTGGGACCTCAAATGAGGTTAGGAATTTATGTTGGATTTGAATCTTCATCTATAATAAAGTATTTAGAACCAATGACAGGAGATTTATTCACTAGGTTCGCCGATTGTGATTTTGATGAACCAAAATTCCTATCCTAAGGGGGAGAAAACAATAAGCTGGAAAATATATTAGTATGAATTATTATTGTCTTATTTTGATCCTCGTACTAAAGAATGTGAATTAAATATTTAAAATATAATTCATTTGCAAAGATTATCTAATTAATTGCCAAACACATTTACATACTCAAAGAAAGTGATCAAATCACATATACCAATTGTTAATGCTCCAATTAAAGTCAATGTTCATGTTGAACAAACTAATAAAATTATGACACGCATGAAGCGTAAAAGACCAATAAGTTTCAAAGATAAAAATTCTCAAAAAGAAAAAGAGGAAAGAATGAAAATGGTTAAGTCGAGGATATGATAATTTCAGATAAAACTCCAGAAGAGAATCAAATTATAAATAATTTTGGAGTTCCAGCAGAAACTCACCTATTTGAAATTCATGAAAATAAAGAGATCTCGATAAATTATATCATGATGGAATAAGATGGAACCGAGATCTCAATGATGTTTTTGCATATAATATAACACTAAATATAATGAATAATGAGGATCATAACCCGAAGTCTATAAAAGAATGTCGACAAAGAAATAATTGGCCAAAATAGAAATGTGCAATTGAGGTAGAGTTAAACTCTCTTGAAAAACCAAAAAGTTTTTGGGCCTGTAGTCCCAATACCTAAATGTATAAAACCAGTAGGATATAAATGGTATTTACACAAAAACGAAATGAGAAAGGTGAAATTGTAAGATATAATCATGGCTTTTCGCCCAAGATTTTTTGCATAGACCTGTAATTGATTATGAACAAACATACTCGCATGTGGTGGATGCAACAACTTTTTGGTACATAATTAGTCTGGCAGTCCATGAAGGACTTGATTTGCACCTAATGGATGCTGTTACAGCATATAGATAGGGCTCGCATGATAATGATATTTATATGAAAATCTCTGAAGGATTTAAGATGCCTGAAGCATATAATTTTGGTTCTCGAGAATATTATTTAATTAAATTGAATAAATCTTTATATCAATTAAAGCAATCTAGACGTATATGGTATAATCGTCTAAGTGAATATTTATTGAAACATGGATATAATAATGATCCAATCTAAGTATCATTGGAACTCCTGAAGACCTTCCAAAAGCAATAAATTATTTAAAGAAAGAATTTGAGATGAAAGATCTTGGGAGAACAAAATTTTATCTTGGATTGCAAATTGAACATTTAAAAAATGACATTTTTATACATCAAGAAAATTACGTTGCAAGAGTGCTAAATTTTTTTTTACATGGATAAAATCACATCCAGTGAGCACTCTGATAGTTGTAAGTTCATTAGATGTGAATAAAATATTTTTTTAGACCTTGAGAAAGTGATGAAGAACTATTTAGTCCTGAAGTACCATATCTTAGTGTAATATGAACACTTATATATCTTGTTGGACATACAAGACCTGATATATTTAATTCTATTATTAATTATAGCAGTACACAAAGCAAGTCGAGAATGTGTTTGGTTAAGATCTGTGATTCAACACATTCGTCAGACATGTGGCTTGTCTTCTGGAGAAATGATCTCGATTATCATATATAAAGATAATATTACAAGTATTGCTCAATTAAAAGAATGATACATTAAAGGAGATAGAACAAAACATATTTCACCAAAATTCTATTTCACATATGATTTCGAAAAGGATAATGTTATTAATGTTCAGCATATCCTTTCAAGTGAAAATCCAGCAGATTTGTTCACTAAGGCACTCTCTACTGCAATATTTAAAAAGTTAGTTCATAATATAAGATGTTGTTATGAGGAGGAGTTAATATACATTACATTTTCCTTAACCATATTTTTTCACTGGATTTTTCTGGTAAGGTTGTAGTTGCGTGTTAAAAAGAATAATGTACTATTTTTCCTTCACTAGATTTTTATCCCATAGAGTTTTTTCTAGTAAAGTTTTAATGAAGCATATTCTTATGTAATGGACATCCAAAGAGGAGTGTTATGAATAAAAAATGTGAATGTCCATGACTCTCAATATTCATTTCTCAACTACCCACTACTATTGAAATTTATTTTTTCATTTATTATTGTAATTAATTTAGATGGTTTTTACTCACAATTTGTGGCATATTTGTAATATTGTATTGTACATATGAGAAATGTATGAATAAAGAGATTGTCATCTTTTATGTATTCTCTATCTTATTATTATTTTTTGTCTTTAGTTTGTAACAGTAAAATGTACATGTCAATTTGGTAATCAAGTTTTGATTCATCCCTCTGCAATTAAGAACCACTTTATTCATTTCAGATCAAAATATGCACGAATCATTGATTAGATTGTTACGATCAAAATAAAAGGATGAATCGTATTATTACTGATTAGAATAAAGCATAAAGTTTGACTAAGTCAACTCAAAGGAATACATTGAATATGTTCCGCGCATGCATACATTGCATCTCTCTGCCAAATCATCTATAAGTTGCTAAATACATTTATTTTTCAAAATAAAGGTTGGATCAAACCGTCAAACAATTTTAATTTCATAAGGAAATTATTCCATTCAAATTTTTAACTTGTGACTTTTTACACGGAAGATATTGTTTTCAGACTAAAGATTGATTTTCGACTAAATACATATTTAAAGTGTACTAAGAAAATGCAGTAATCAATCAAATCTAATCATTCCATGCTTGTCTTTTTTTTTCTGTGTACAATACCATTGTAATGACAATTACTTACAGTCCTTTGTTCTGAGAATTAGTACATGGAAACATCTAAAGTCGTCAAGTGTGAACATTAATTAGACTAAGAATTAAATATATATACTCTCGTTTTATGAGCTTAAACATGTACCAGTTCAAAAAGCTTGCAAAACAGTATATACGTAGAATTATAATTGTATGTCTAGAACCATATTTAATAGTCAAATCTTTGTTTATTATGTGAAAAATTATAGAGGGGATTTCACGTATACCCCTCAACAACTTCAAAATTACGTATCCCCCTCTAAACATCAAAACTACATATTCGCCTCTAAATTTTCAAAACTAATAAATTCATCCATTTTATTGTCTTTTAGATTAAAAATCATTTTAAATTTATAAAATATCTATTTTACCCTCTATTAAAAGCATACAAATTTGTATCTTGTTTAAGAAAAATGTCAGACTTATAGTATCTTTGTGTTGTCTCAAGTACTAGAACTTGCATTTAATTTCACTTTTAGTATCTTTGTGTTGTCACTTGTTATTTTTTTTAAAATAAGTATGTAGGCATAATTTCACTAATGAGAATTAAGAATTAGAAACTGAGTAAAAAAAACACCTCCTAATTTACCTTAAAAATAAGCATTGTATTATATGAAGAGCAACAATTATTTTTCCTAGCTAGGACTTACATAATTCGATTAATTTTAGTTCTCATCGTTAAGGAGTAAAGATAGATTCTAAAATAGATGGAGCTAGAATGATATATGAAATTATGGAAGTAAATGATAAATTTGGAAAGAGCCTGGTACTGTTAGCTATTTCTTTGAATGTATTACTGGGAATTAATTAACTTTCTTTTATTAACAATATAAGTAAAGATAGAAGATAATTATTGAGGGTAAAACTTATATCAAGACAGAAACAGATTCTTCAGCACTGAATATTGTGTTTTGAGACCTGAAAATAGCACCGCCCGTTCATATAATTAGTAGCCGATTTTTTTTATTAATACCCTCAATTAAATAAAATTAACAAAAATATCCTTAATTTTTTTATTTTGAAAACTGCCCTAACCGCTCCACAGTGGGACGGTTATCTTTTTTTTTTTTTTTGAAAAAATCTTAAAATGAAAACAGTAAACTAAATGACTATAAATGACAAAAAATTTGAAAATTAGAAATGAAAAACTTAATCGGAAACTTCAACTCAAGTTTTGAGGCTCTTTCCTTTGTTTTTTTACGATTATAAATTTTGAAAAACGGCATGGCGGTTACTGACGCATGCATCTTCTCGCAAGCTTTTCGAAAAGTAGTCATTTGCTGAAATCGGACATTCAAGTGCCGTTTGAAGTTTCGTCGTCATTTTTCGCCTTCTCAGTGAAGATATAGTCTCTCTTGCCTTACACACGGATCATACAATAAAATCGTGTATAATTGTTAGAGCATTAATATACATCCGTCTGAAAGAAATTAATTGAACTAATACAATATTTATGTTTTGTTCTATCATTTAGTCAGGATTTTATATTATCAATTTGATATCAATCATTAAAAAAATTAATTGATGAACAATTTCACTACTCAATTACTCCTCAATATTTAGTAGAAAAAAAAACGAGAGACCGCCCCACAGTGGGGCGGTTCACTCCCATAGACGACTGTCCTACTGTGGGGCGGTTGTCTATGGAAGTGGACCTCCCCACAGTGGAACGGTCGGAACATTTTTTTTGAAAATTTTAAAATTAGAAGGTATTTTTGTTATTTTATTTTTTATTTTTTTGAGGGTATTTAAAAAACATCGGAATTAGTACCTGCAATGATTAGAAAAGGCCTCGCGTGATCGCACATAATTATGACTTCACACAGATTACAACTTCATATATATTTTTGTATTTTATAATATCTTTCGTTCCCAAAAAAAACGTAACAAAATATATTTTGATATTTTATTAAAGAAAGTATGAATATTCAAGTTTGGTTCCTCTCTATAGTAGTATGGAAATCATTGAATCTTTTACAATGAAATTTTGATAATTTATTTTAAATTGAACCTTTCAGAGGCTAAACCTGATTATTATCATTTAATTCAGACAACATAAAAATTAAAACAAACATATCTGACAAAACCTATCCGAAAAGTCCATAAAATCAAAGAGCGGAGACCATTCCTCAAACCTCCACTTCTACGAGGGAATTAATTGTGAATCGAATTTCCAAGAAATTTCCAAAAGAGGTGCATTGCATTTTAGGGAATTAATTGTGAATCAAATTTCCAAGAAATTTCCAAAAGAGGTGCATTGCATTTTAAAACGTGATGAAATCGACGAAGGTATGTGGTTTGCTTGTTCAACAAGGCTAGGGAAGAATTCAAGGCTTTAATCTTGCCGACAAAGCATACATAAACAAAAAGGCGTTTACTTTTCGAAGGAAATGATAATATTTTTTGATAAAGTGCACGTGACATTTGACCAACTTGATTCGATTTTAAAATTCAAAAAAGAAAATTCGTTGTTTCTCTGACAAACCAATTTTGGTTTGTCCACAGTAGAAAAAAACGGGCCGTGACGTGATTTTGATTTTGTGTGCTGTGACTAAATTATTTTTTTATGTGTCATGACATGTTGTGATTAAAATGTTAAGAGGTTGTCACGACACAAGAATAGTCACGCTGTGTCTAAACGTGTCGTGACTAAACGTGACTCGTGTGACTATTTTATCATAATTTAAGTTAGTTTATTCAAGATTCACCATTTAATTAAGATCAAACGGTCCTAATTACACGTGACTCGCGTGACCACGTGACGTGCCGTGCCGTAACTAGATCTTTCGCGTGACGTGATGTGCCATGCCAAATTTTCAAAAGATAATTACGGCACGAGACACACGAGTCACGACACGTAACCGGCACACGTGCCGTGACGTAACCGTGTCGTTCTGTGACGGAGCCGACTCCGCCGTGCTATTTTTTCCACTCTAGTGTCAACTCACGTAACCTTACAATATGTGTATATATATATATATATAGGACAGTGCTACGGTGATACGCGTAGCATAGAGCCCCTCCGTGCTACGGCTCACTTTTTGAGTTTTCAAAATCCTAACGGTCGATCCGAACCGTTCAACATGATCTCCATATGAATATGTACTTGCAAACCAAATTTTACATTTTTTAGAATTTTTTTACTATTTATTAAGCCACTTTGAAAAAACACTAATTTGTACACAACAGTAAACTTTTCTGGACCATTGGATCAGCAATTTTCAAAATGGCTTAATAAATAGTAAAAAATTCTAAAAAATGTAAAATTTGGTTTGCAAGCACATATTAATATGGAGAACAAGATGAACGGTCGGATCGACCATTTGAACATTGGAAACGCAAAAATGCTCATTTAAGCATATATTGGCTTTTGCTTATATAAGCATAGTAGCCAAGCTCTATATATATATATATATATATATTTTTATGTTTATTCTGTTTTCTTTAAAATCTTGTAGATCTTAAAAAGTTCAAAAAAAAGAACTAAATACTAACACTTATTTATGATATTCTTTGTAACATGTCAACATTTGAATAGAAAAAGTTAGAACATATGTGAAATAGACAATTTCGATTTTAATATAAATGGTCAGCATTTCAAAATTCATGGGATGACTAATATCTTGTCAATCAAGAATATCAAAAATTTACAAATTGTGTTCAAATTTTATGAAGTACTTGTACAGAGTTTGGACATGTCATTTACGTATCAATTTATGAATACAAAGCTTATCAAATCCGAAGTTGACATGATTGGTGCGCGAACCCATCTCATGCTAAAATTATTCATTGATATTAAATTAAGCATCAACATACATATTGTGTATTTGTGTTAGAGCAGGTTAACATGCTTCAGAATCTATCTAAAAAATATTAAAAAAAAAAAATTTGGTCTCTAAGTACAAAACTAATGGAGCATTTTAATCCGGCTCTATTGTGTTAATGGATTACATATGAAGGACGTAGGCGTATGTTAACATTGGTTTTTTTTTTTTTAAATAGAATTAGTTTAAATCAATTTAACGGAACAACCTCTAGCGGGAGGTTTTTCGAAATCTAGCCTCCACCGATCCTAGGAACCGGTGGAGCGAAAAAAACCCAATCTACACCGGTCCTAGGGACCGGTGGACCATGTTTTACACTAGCCGAAACCCTCGCCACAGAAAATCCCTCATTATACCTCCACCGATCCCTAGGACCGGTGGAGGCTTGATCTCCAATTTTCCCACCCGAGAGTTCGAGTTCCATCTCTGTCTCTCCCTTTCTTCTCCTTCGTTTCCTCTCCGAACTCTTCTTGTTTTTTTTTTTTTCTTTTATCCTCTCAATTTACTCAACCATTTCTCCATCCAATTGTTTTAAAATTTCTGGATCGTCTAAGAGAGTTAGAAACTCTTCGGATCTATGATTTTGACGAGGTAAATATCCCTCTTTTTATAATTTTTTATTTTAGCCGAATTAAAATGAATAACTAATTTAATTTAGTTTGTTTAGTATATTTAGATTGTTTTTGTGAAATGTAGTGTTAAATTAGTATTTGGTGTAATTTAGTGTTGATTTGGAGTATATTTAGTAATTTAGTGGTAATGTAGTGTAATTTAGAGTTAATTTGATGTTAATTTAGTGTAATGTAGTGCTAATGTAGTATTAATTTAGAGTTTATTTGATGTTAATTTAGTGTAATTTAGTATATATGTAGTATAATTTTGTGTAATTAAGTGTTCATGTAGTATAATGTAACTTTTTAGTAATATGTATTATATTTTTTGTAAAATTAGATAAATGTGTGATGACTCTCATGAAGTTTAAAATTAGATAAAATTATAAATGTGTAAAATTAGTAATATGTAGTATAAATTTGTGTAATTAAGTGTTCATGAAGTTTATTTTTAAAATCAAAATTAGATGATATGTTGTTTACATATAGTTCAATTTTCATTATTGTAGCCATATGCTTGAAAAAATATTTGTTTATATATTTATGTGTGATGACTCTCATCAGTTGCAAAAATATTTGTTTATCAAATTTTCTAACAGAGTCAATGGATAATCCGGATTATCCAGAGTTGTTGAAATTAGCACCACAGAACCACAGGGCATGGCAAGTTCGTGATATGGTAATTTTGATTATATTTATTAATTATTTGTTGCAAATAAATATTATATGAAGTATTTGAAGGGTTTATAATGTTTTAATTCTTTTTGGCAGCCTACCTCTTCATTGCAGGTAAATTCACATCAGACTAGTATTGCTTACAACAGTCGGATGGAAGGTGCTCTGAAGAGGTTAGGGTTGTATCAAATTGCTCGCCTTAATGATTGCAAGATTGATCCGCATTTGATTACTGCTCTGGTTGAGAGGTGGAGGCCGGAGACCAATACATTTCATCTACCTGTCGGTGAGGTGACAGTGACGTTGGAAGATGTTGCATGTCTATGGGGCTTATCGATTAAGGGTAATTAATAATCAGAAGTTGTTTATCGGTTAATTTAATTACCTATTTATAAAAAATAAATTGTTAATTGTATAATTCTTTTAATTTGCAGGTGACGCGATTACTGGCACCAGCTATACTGATTGGGACCCATACTTAGAGTTTGATCTAGGGGCTGATCCGGCTATTTTTTACAACCACCTCCATCAGACAATGCCATATAAATATAGGATTTATAATCCTAACACATCGAAAGAACGATTGTCCGTCTCTGCTTATGCGCTTAGACTAAAATGGTTGCGGGCGCAATTTAGTTTACCCTTAGAAGATTGGCACAATGATGAGATAGTTGCACGGTACACTCGAGGTTTTTGTATGGATTTATTCGGGTCGGTTATGTTTCCAGATTCAAGTGCAGATGGAGTCCCTGCGATGTACTTGCAATTCATCACTGATCTAGAGACTCCACGAGAATACAATTGGGGAGGTGCTGTACTTGCACATCTCTATCGAGAGTTGTCACGTGCTTGCCATGCGGGGGCAGACACGATAGCGGGTCCGATGTTGTTGTTACAGATTTGGTCATGGACTCGATTTGCTGTTGGTCGGCCTATACCCCGATCAGAGCCACCTCCCTTCGGTGGTGCCGATGAGGATACCAGGAATGCTTTCGGTGTGAAGTGGACCACTTTTCATTTGTGGCCAGAGAACCCTCACTTAGGTAAAAAGATTTATAATTCGAGATAACTTCGATAGATTTATAATTGTTTTTTAAAATTTATATTTTTTTTACAGGTGGTACAGCCACGTATAGAGATAACTTCGATAGACTAGCTGATGAGACAGTTACCTCGACATGTCCGACGACAAAAGAGGTATTGGATGAGATGCGGTTACGTGATACATTTTTGGATGGTGGAGTTTCAGCATGCGGATAGGGTCATGCGCCAGTTTGGTAAGTACCAAGAGGTCCCGCCTCCTCCTCCTCTACCATGGGATGAGATCAGTTATTTACGAAAGACGTGGTATCACAATGGCAATTCAACAAGGGATGGTTGTTGGGCGATTACTCTTAGTGAGTACATCGAGAAGCCTGCAGTATTAGTTGGAGAGCGGAGACCATAATGACATGAGTAGGCATCATATGTACATGCATTGGTTCAACGCGCGTGGTATGAGATCAGTGTATCTATCAGATAACAATCCGGAAGCTCTACGACGTCAGGCTCCCCCGCGGACAGGAGATGTTGCAACACTGGCATACGTTCCTCATGGTCGTAGGCATTCTCGTGTGGTTCGTACATTTTTTTTTTTTTCAATCAATCGTCATCATCAATATTAATGTGCAATATGTCACAGTTCGAAATGTATTATGCAGATTTCTCGAGAGATACAATTCACTATGCAGGCAATAGACATGGTGAAGACCCCGGGACAAATGGCATATGGCAAGATGATGCTCGAGAATGCTCGTGACATTATGGAGGATATTGATCAGATCCACATCTTCCGAGGCATACTCGACAGTGCTGGGATCCCTATGGACTTGGACATGATCAATTTGGATGATGATTTCCCTGATCAGCATTATCGTCGCCCTACAACTTCAGAGCCTCTCCCGACGTGGGACAACTTCATGAGCGGCACAGAGCATGGATCTATATCTCAGTTCATGCTCGATGAACTAACGGGAGACTTTAGTATGATGGGACCATCCACTGCAGATCCGGGAAATCTTACAGCAGATTATGCTCCATCCACTTCAGGTCCACCTCTTGGAGTCCGTACAAGGCAGCCTACTCAGCCGTACACTCCCGGGACTGACGCCCTTGGACCACGGCCTGCGCGTCGACGAAGGCGTTAACTTGTTTCGACTGAGTAAGTGCCTCTGTTAAGCATGATACCTTTTAATTTTTTGATTGGATCCATTATTTATTGATTAATGCATGATACCTTTTAATTTTTTTTTTTGCAGAGGTACCTGAAGAGTAATTAGATTGGATCCATTAATATAAGGTTAATGTTAGATTGGATCCATTATTATATGTATGTTATCTGTAATGTTAAATGTTCTATTGTAACTTTAAAAATGTCAACATAAATTCTTAGAATACAATAAAAATTCTTAGAATACAACATAAATTCTTAGAATACAACATAAATTCTTAGAAAATGAGTACAACTTAGTTCAAATAAAATGAGTACAACATAAATTCTTAGAAATCCCTAAATCCTACGAGTTTATCGAGTCGATGCACCTGTTACAAAATGAGTACAACTTAGTTCAAATAAAATGGCAAACGAATTGTATTTTGAATTTTTAAATTGTTTTACCCGAATGTCTTGCTGTAGTTGACTCTTGATTATGTTGTCGAGCATTCCGCCTCGTGGCAGGGGCCTCCATCTTGTCCATAGTCATTATTCTTCGCTTGTGTTTTCTCCTACCCTTATTTATTTTTTCCTTATCCGGATCTGGCCTTATAATGGGGCCATCAACCAATGGCCAATTCCGTTTATTTCCAAATCCATTGAAACGACCAGACCAAGTGTTTATATAATTTTGTAAGCTGTAATATGGGCTAACATAGTCGTTAGAATTTAGCCTCCTAAAGAAACAAACTGCCAGAACATGATTACATGGGATTCCTGTTAATTGAGGTCTCCGACACACACATATAGGCATTCCTTCTGCAGGGAAGGTAACATCGTACTTCACTTCGCCCCGAACACCCTTCAATTAAGAAATCATATTTACATCAAATGTATTACGTGAAAGTAAATAATTAGATTTACATCAAATGTATTACATCAAATGTATTTACATCAAATGTATTAAGAAATCATAATTCGCTGTGGCATCAGACACCACTAATTTTAAACATAAAAATTGTTGAACTAATTGATTATAATAAGCCGCTAAAAAGCTTGAATTTAATTTACTTCATTAGAAATTAATTTGATGGGTTAGTGTCACGAGATCCAGTAACACAACATTCCTCATCGTCATTAGAGTGGAAAAAGAAAAAATGTGCCCCGACTAACATACCATGATTTAGTCTCGTACCGTGCCGTGCCGTGATAAAATTAATATTTCACGTGCCGTATCATGTCATGACCAAAATGTCAAGGGGTGGTCACGGCACGCGAATGGTCACGCCACGTAAGTCACGCCGTGCCCAAACGTGCCGTGATTAAACGTGACTCGCGTGACCATTTGATCATAATTTAGGTTAGTTTATTTAAGATTCACCAGTTGGTCAAGATCTAACGGTCATAATTACACGTGACTCGTGTGACGTACTGTTACAAGATGTTTCGCATGTCGGGCCTTGCCTTGCCAAATTTTCTAAAGACGATCACAACGCGCAAATAGTCATAACACGGGACACGCGAGTCATGACACGTAATCAAAACGTGTGTTGTACCGTTGCGTACTGTAACCATGTTGTTCCGTGACAGAGCCAACTCTAATCGTCATCAACTGCATTTTCATACACTATGAAAAAGTGAGAAAAAAGATTTTGATATGTTTCAATTGAGTGCGAATCTGAGGGATCGCAGGACCCTGCGATTCTAATTTCAACTATTCAAACGATGAAACCTAGAAATTTTTGGAGAAGTCAGTTTTTGTGCACGAATCTCGAAACATATGAACGGTTGGAATTGGAATAGCAGGGACCTTGCGATCCCAGAGGATCGCAGCAGATTTATTTCCGTTTCAACTAGCAGTTATGATTGAATATTCGTTTCATAATGAACACAAAGAGTTTCTACAATAATCACTAAATAAAATTGAAACGTTAATTCTTCAAATCCTTAATTTCCATCACAATCATACTAATAATTTTATTTGATTATTTAAGGTTTAAACTTTTTAACAATTAAAAAAAATTAAAAGTAAAAGCATGATCGAAACATTTAAATCTTTCCAATTTTAAATTTGTTTTTATAATTGAAAATGGGAAGGATATTTACATTTTATTTATGAGTAGGGTTCAAATGCATCATGCCTTTCATGCTTCACATTTTTATTTCCGTTTTTAAAGTCCAAACAGTCTATCCGAGCTGCTCAACATAAATTCATATTAAAATGTGTTTGTAGATCAAATTTTATAATTTTTGAAAATTATTTACTATTTTTTTATATAGGTAAAATTACTATTTTGAACTACCTGTGGAAACCAACAGTTTTGTCCAGTGGCAAAGTAATGTTTTTGTGTGAGAGGATGTAGGTTTGAAATCCAGATAAGAAATTTTTTTGTAGATATTAAATAGTTGGGTGGTTGGACTTCCGACTTATATAAAAAAAAAATTAAACTTTGAAAATAAAGATGAAAATATGAGATACGTGTTGAGACATTTGAATCTACTCTTTATTTATTTGTAATAACAGAAGTATCAGTAGATTTGTTTTTTTTTTTTTAATAAAAGTGAGTACACCCCACCAATTTCTTTACTGAAACCACATATGTTCAGAAGACTGGTACCAGTTCCTTCAATACATACAAACCTATTAAAGCTATTACAATCTTTCAAACAAACAAACAAGTCTACATAACCTATCTCACAAATTGGAAGTCAACCACATACCGTCTACCGGATACGTATCCTCTGTGGAGTTTTATAAAACTCCGCACCTGCGGAGCAAAACGAACGGACCAGATTAACTCTCAGCCGCTCTGATATTCGGGCTAACGGAGGGGGCTGTATTATTGGGCTTTGAGATTCGTGCCAAGTCAAAATGAACAGACCAGATTAAAAGCTCCACGCAGCTCTGCAGAAAAAACTCCGCAGAGGATACGCTTCCACCGTCTACCAAGGGACTTGGGCCACTTGGCCCACAGAAAACATCAAACCAACATAGATCGGTTTCAAAAATTACACAAAGCACAAGTCGATCCAGAAGTCCTTGAAATTTGAAAACCATCCTCCCAAAAAGCTACTTCCCCAGTCCCCAGGAATTCATATCACCGACGGTACCGTAACAGGGAATCTTTTACAATTACTTGATCTGGACCGTTCTTTTTTACTTGGCACGAATCTCAAAGCCCAATAATACTGCCCCCTCAGTCAGCCCGAATCCCAAACCGGCTGAGAGTTAATCTCAACCGTAAATAGCTAATTGTAAAAGGGAATCTTTTACAGTACCGTCGAGGATATGGACTCCAGTCCCCAGTCCCCCACAAAGGAGAGAAAATAAATCTGCTGCGATTCCAAAGAATCTTAAATGGGTGGATGCACAAATTTCAAAAGAAATTGTTTTTTTTATACGAATCTTAAAACAAATAAATGGGTGGATGTAGAATCCCAGAGTCCTGCAATTTTTTGGGAATCGCAGCAGATTTGAATCCCAAAGGAGAAGGCCTCTGTCCTCCATAACTGGTTCACCTCTATCCCTTTTGTACCAGCAATCTATCAAATTGAATTGGAATATTTAAAACATCACCAGATAATATTAAAGACAGTTTCAACATAGATCATCATCCTTAGAGTTAACTCAAAAAATAGCAAAAGATATAATTTGAGATCCAACAGTTATAGGATTAGTCTTCACACCGTCAAAACACAACCATTAGAGACTTAGAGTTGGTTAGTTGCTCAATTTATAAATTGATAATCGGCAAAGCATCTCCTGAAATTAGTTAATTGATATATTTGAACGTAATCGAAGCTCAATTAAATGGAACTAAAGCTAGGGGTGAAAACTGGCCGGATATTATTCGACCGAATCCGGATCCATATTCAAAAATTAGATGCGGATATCCGATATCTGAATATCCGTGCAGATAGTGGTCCAAATATAGTTTTGAATTTTAATTATCTGTATTCAAATAGTAGATATATATCATGTAGTTTAATATATATTATGAAAATATTTATGTATATATCTGTAGATATTCGATATCCGATCCGTATTCATATCCATATGTATCCATCTAATATTCAATCCATATTCGATCCGTCTAATATTTTACCATTATCAGATCCGTTTTCACCATTAACTAAAAGGGTGCTGATTTTTGTTGTACCTAACGACACCTAGAGGGGGGGGGGTTAATAGGTCTGTTTAAAATCTAACCTCTTCAACTTGTGACTATTGGTCGGATAGACAAGTTCCAAAACTCGTTCTTGTGTATAACTAATCTAACTAACTTATCTACTGTAAGTTTTTGGTGGAATCAAGAACTTGTAAATTAAATAACTAATAAATATTAAAGTCAGTAAAGTAAATAGATAGAGTTAGAGGAAGTGACACAAGAGTTGTTAACGAAGTTTGGTCACTGAAGGACCTATGTCTCCGGGGCAACGCAACCTTAACAGGTGTGCCTTTCTATTACGCAATGAAGAAAGGAATACAAGTTGTGACTGGTATGAGACAACACTCATGCGGTCCACACACACGACAGTTTGAGCACAACAGCTCAAAAGAAAGAAAGGTGAGCACACAGGCTCCGGTATGAGGTGAGATACTAGGCTCCAGTATAAGTGAGCTCGCAGGCTCTAGGTTTCACTTTACTCAAGTTAGGTGAAGTAAATTTGAGATTGCTGGAGAGATAATTCAAGTTTGAGCACAAGCAACAAAATGGACTAGGCTAAACCTCTCAAAAGGATTCTAAGGTGTAAGATTTGTGAGGTATTATCTCGTCAATGAGACAAGAGACATAACCCACTATTTATAGTGGAGTTCAAATGAGAGCCAACGGCTCTTTGTAGATCACAAGATCCACAACATAATGGTTTAACCTAATTTGCTTATGCCTAAGTTTCCAGCAATGATCATACCCGGTTATTTGAAATTTAAATTTGAAATCCAGCCAAGCAACAGCTAGACTTGGGTGATCTCAATCTCAGATCTACTTTACCATACTTTTGGACATAAATAAAAAATACAACACAAATGGTAAAGTATAATCTTCATAATCTTCATAATCTTGATCTTCATATGATCTTCATATGATCCTTCATATTCTTTACGATTCAGCATCTCATTAATATCCGACATTCCAAAAGGCTTGCGTGAATCTTTCATCCGATCATATGCATTAAATCTTTCCTTATAGTTCGAGAAGATCATGTAACATATCATAGGTCACGTTCCGACTTGTCATGATGAATACTTTGACTTTCTTTGACTTCGGACGCGCCTTGTTATGCCAATTTGTCATGAAATGCACCGATGACTTTTGTTGACCTATGACCGTAATTCTTAAACCTGCATATATTCTTAAATAGAGAAATTGTAAAATTTAATAGTTATATGTTTTGCAAATTAGTCAAACAACACAAAAGATTGCTTACAACAACAATTTTAACAACAATATTTTGACTCAAGGCAACAATTAGGTGAGAGAAAAAATTTATTTAAACTATTCTATCCACATTTGAGAAAGAAAATTAACAAAGCACCATACTAGTGTACCATAATGAAGCCGACATTTTTATTAATATCCAAAGTTTAATACAAATTATTAATTATGCCCAGATTTCCAAACTTTCGCTAAAAATATCCAAGCCGGCCAGAAAATGGCCGGCTTAGGTAAACCGGCCATTTTCTGGCCGGCTTACTCCATTTTTTTTAAGAGAGAGACTATGAAGAATAAAATATTGAAACCTAACTCTGAAAACTTGAAATTTTTGTTTAAATTATTTGTTATACTACTTCTTTTGATGTATAATTAGCATATTTATACTAACATACGCTAAATTACTTGAAATTATGTTGAATTACACTATATTACAATAAATTATGTTCAATTATACTAAATTACGTTAAATTACAATAACTTCGCTAATTATGCTGAAATCCGTAAAAAAAACACTAAACTACACAAAATTACGCTATAGTAGACTGATTTTGCTCATCTTTCATGAATCATAAAAAGTAGTAAAAAAATTCCAAAAATAATAAAAAGTGGTAATCTGCAAGTTCATTATGTAACTAATTTACTGAACTACTTGGATTGAATGATAGAAATGAAAATCTTAATCGGAAACTTCAACTCAAGTTTTGAGGCTCTTTCCTTTGTTTTTTGGCGATTCTGAATTTCGAAATCCTACATAGCTGGCACAGACGCATGCGCATTTTTGCAAGCTTTCCGAAAAGTGGTCATTTGCTGAAATCGGACACTCGAGCGCCATTTTATGACCGTTTGAAGTTTCGCCGTCGTTTTTCGCCTTTTCAGTGAAGATATCGTCCCTATTCATATGTAATTTAGCGTAATTTACCGTATTTTAACATAATTTAGTGTAACTCAACGTAATTTAACATAATATAGTGTTATTCAACATAATTTCAATTAATCTAGCGTATTTTAGTATAAATATGCTAATTATATATCAAAAGAAGTAATATAACAAATAATTTAAACAAAAAATTTTAATTTTCAGTGTTAAATTTCAATATTTTGATCTTCATAGTGTCTCTCTAAAAAAAAAAAAAAAAAAACAAAAAATGGAGTAAGCCGGTCAGAAAATGGCCGGTTTACTGGGGTACCTAAGCCGGGCATTTTCTGGCCGGCTTTGGTATTTTCGATATTGGGTCCGATTCTGGGCATAATTAATAATTTGTATTAAACTTTGGATATTAATAAAAATGTCGGATAATGAAGCATCGCCTCTATAATAGAAATTTATTCTTCAAATAAATTTAAAGATATACATGATCAAATAGTGAACGTTGTATTACCTTTTATTCTTAAAAAATATATTTACAGGGACCGGTCCGCCTTATTAATTTCTTTGAAAATTTTGTTATCACGTACTTTCATAAGATTTCTAAAATAGCACTATAAATAAGAAATTATGTTATTTTTTTTGTGAGCATATGGATTAGCATCAAATAACTATCAGCAAAATAATTATTTAGAATCTGCAAATTAAAAAAGTGCTAATACCTATTATCGTTTTTTTTTCTGCATTATGCAATTATGATCCAAAAAAATAGTGTATAAATATTCTATTTTTTTTCAAATCAATGCTGCTATGATCTAATTTATAATAAGATCATTATGTGACTACGTATTCAAACCCAAAAATATAATGAATTAAATAACAAAACAAGCATGGTAAAATAAAAATTAAATATAATCTCAGTATGACACAAATTACCGTCGTTGTAATATATAATGTAGTAGCATAAAAATAACAATTATTATTCCGTTAACAATGCATAGTAAAACTGCATTTATACTTCCGTATACAAATCCGTATATGTGGTATACAGTGGCTTTACACATGTATTAACAAAATTGCATTTTAAAACACTGATAAAAATGCTAAACTTCAACGAGTTTTATTTTTCTTATTGTGCTAGATTGTCAAGCATCAAAAGTTAACTGAATGTGCTTACAAAAAAACTTTTTGTACATATCTAAGGTGAGAAAATGTCCAATGTTACCTTTGAAAATACAATTGACTAAATATTTTAAATTATTTATAGATTTGAGAATTGAGAATACTAGCAGAAAAAACCAATTAGGACTGACAAAGAAGGAATCATCAGTTGATTATGTCTAATTAATTAGGTGTCCATTAAAGAAGTAAACGACCACTTTATTAGTTTCTTTTCTGAAACGTGGACAAAATGGTTCAAATAATTTTTTTCTCTCACCTCTTTGCTGCTTCGAGTCAAAAAATTAGTGTTAAAATCTACACCCAACTAAAGCTCAAGGGTTTTCAGATCTCCACACAGATTGGATCAGGTCAGATTAAGGTTATCTAATTTTGTAAATTCTCGGGCAAATAAAGATTCAATTTTGATATATAGATGGCGAGTCAGTTTCGGTCGAATATATAGTCACTATATTTCTGATTGCTTTCTTCAGATCGTTCGAATTTGATTTGAGTTCTGATGCTCTGTAATATGAAATTTGCATTTGAATCTGGATCGGCTTGAATGGGTACTTCAGATTGGGTTGGCTACTGGGCTGCATCACTTCTGAATTCATCCCTTTAATTTTCTTTATTCTCAAGTGGGCCTTTACGATTTCACACTGGGAATGCTAGTTGTTGGGCTAAAAGCCACCTTTAACAAAGATGAATCCGGGCGGTGGGTCTGCGTTGATAATCGTGCTGGCACGACTCTCGACGTAGATAAACGGTTAGATTTTTCGGATAGTTAATACATGAGAGGAAGGGTTCATGAAATGCTGCAAAAATAAATATTCCGGTGAAATTGTCGTCGAAGAACAATTAAAAATTCGAAAAATAAATTTAATAAATCAAGAAATTGTCATCAAGAACAATTAAAATAAAAAAATAAATTTAACAAGTCAAGACAATGTCATCGAAGAACAATTAAAATATGAAAATATATTTGACAAATCAAGAAATTGTCATTAAAAACAATTAAATACTAATGAAAAAAGTAAGAAATGGGGGTGCGTTTGTCTCATTAATTTCGAGTGCGTATCCTCATAGATCTCATATTTTGCGTGACCGACGTATCCGGTGCCTATCCTATTCAGAAAAATGACGCGGGGCCAGTATTATTTGAGCTTTGGATGCGTGCGGAACGTATTTGAACGGTTGAGATTTTTCAAAATGTCATACAAAATATGAGATATCTCAGAAGTAGCAATTTTGACAATTTCTTGATAGATCGAGTCCTCTGACGTTGAAATATATATATATATAGAGTTTGTCTATAGTACAACAAACTTATTTTGGCTACAGTACATTAATTTATTTTAATTTAAATCTGACCTTTTACCAAACATCTTTAAAAACTCCTTTTCCTATAAAAGAGAAATTTGGATAAATTAATAAAATCAAGGATGGAAAGAGTTCAGACAACAATGTAGATCAAAACCAAGTAAGAATATACTTCTGTTTTAGCAGTGCCCGTCATTCTAGAAAGCTTCGGATAGAGCTTGAACAGTGATTGATATGTGTTTTGTTCCACGACAACAGTATCTGCCTGATAAAATGGATATCAGCATTAAGAACTGCACTAGTGTAATTATGTAATTACAAGTCAATTCTGGAACCAAAGTGCATATGCTTGTTAAGTACATGGTATTAGATCAGTGCTGGTTCGGAAATCAGATCACCCCATCGTTTTTCTTTGGTTTTCAGTTGAATGAGGCATCGGTGCGTTAAGGTACAGAATATATAGTTTGTAGACTAAGATCTAGAAATATAATATAAGAGATTCTCAGTATATTTTTAGCAATGCTGAAATATTGTTGTGTAATTTTTTGTTGACTAAGTGTAAGTTTATTGCACTATAGAATATAGTCTTTCAGGAAGTGCCTAATTATTACATCAATAACTTGTAAATAAAAGAAAACAAACCGGAAGAGATCAAAAGGATTACCTGTATTTTCATACCTTCTTTCACTTCTACTGCTTGGTGAATGCCATCAAGCCATCTCCTTTGCTCTTCTACTCGGCCTGTAACCTTTTTCCTGGGGTGAGCTGATAAGAACATATAAATAATAAACAACCATCACAATTTGAGAACTGAAATCAATTCTTGGTTTTCGTAAAGCTTTCCTTTCCTTAATCATCACACATTCACATAATAAAAAAAGGAAGAAATTAAGTATTTCTAAAATTGTAGGATAGGACTTACCTCATTAATAATAACTGCCTTGTCATTTTTTAACAATGTACGAACATCACGTCTGTATAACTCTTTGGCTTTTATTGCATTTGTGACAAACCTATATCAAATCCCAGAAAGAAATACAAACAAAAGGAATAAAAATAGGGGCAAAAGAATCTAAAAACAAGAGATGAAGATCACAATTATAATAGACACCTTGCCCATGGATCATTCTCATCCCACAAATCGTTTGTCTCTAGAATCATCTCAGCCAGAGCAACTCCCTCCTCTGTCAGATCTACTGAGTGCTGCTTCAGATCAACATTGTAATGCTGTGACAAAAACAAAGGTGTGCCAGAAACAAGAACAGAAGGTAAAACCCTAGTCCGTAATCAAATACATTATAATTGTTATTATTGTCTTCGATATAAGCTCCTGTTCTAATTTGTGCCAGGAAGCTGGACATGGACCCAATTGGTACCTTAACACACTGGGATGTGCCTGACGAAATTGAAAAAACAAGAGGAAAAAAAAGAGGAACTCCGTACTGATAAGCAGATTTGAGCCTGACTCATTAGCAATCTAGTAGAGACGAGAGCTTTACCAGCAATGACCATTACCAGTAAAGTAAATTTGCTGATAAAGAACAATGGCTCTGCAAAAGTTTCCAATCAACAAAAGATTGCAGAGGAGATTGAAGGGAGAAAGAGCTTGGTACCTTATTGCGTTGAAATTAAGGGGAGCGTTGTCGAGATTGGGGATCTAAGCCATCAGATCCTTCGCCTAGGGTTTTAGAATCGGGATGCGATATCTCCTTTTTAGCTTGGTTCTTTTTCCGATCGCGGTCGCCGGCCGAATGATCTTGCAGTGGCGTTAGTGCTGTGATGTGATTTGGATTTGGCGGGCAGTTTCTCTCCGTCGTGCGTCGTCGTCGAAGGTCTCAGGGGAGACTGGAGGAAAGACGAAGAGGAATATTTTTGCGTAAAGACTATTATACCCCGAATATTAGCGTACAATCTGTGAAACGGAGGGAAACAGAGAGTTAAATTAACGATTTAATCTAGACCGTTTCAAAGATAAAATGAACGATTAAGATTTAATTTAATTTTTCTGTACCCCATATATATATATGCCGAGTCTCACTTCGGCTTTATTCACTTTTTTTGACCCGCTATATAATTGCAAACAATGAAAGAAATAAAAGATCCCAAAATCCTTGCACTTTCAATCCACCCTTTTTAGCCATCGCAACCCACACTCATTCCTCTCTAACCTTTCTTTTCACTTTTCAAAAAAGATCGAAATCCTCATAAAAAACAAAGTAAAAAAGTAAAGGAAATTTCAATGGAGAACGGCGACTCGGCCAATGGCGAAGCTCTAGACAGAACCCTAACCCGCGAGGATTCCCTCTACGGAGATGCCTTTGCCTCCCCCACAAAAGGCGACGACTCCGATAAAATTATAGCCATAGAAGAAGAAGACTCCGCCACCGAGAGTGAGGTGGTGCTCCAGCGTGTTCAGGAAGAGCTGCGCAGAACTCTATTGGAGGTGGAGGAACTGCGCAGATCTCAAATGTCCTTGGCAACTGAAGCGAGCAGGCTCGAGGGGGAGGTGGTGAGACTCCAGTCCGATCTTGTTACATCGGAGGCTGCAACTGAGGCGGCAGAGGAGGAACTTAATAAGAATAAATCGAAAGCTGATTCGTTGAACAAGGCACTTGAGGTGATTAAATTAAGATCCGCATTTATGATAGGGTTTAATCTCTCAAGTATCGTGTAGTTTTCGTATATCACCATTTGTTGATAGATATTGTTTAATTTTCATATTTCGTTATTAACTTATGTTGTGTTTAGTCTGTAGCTGTTTTGGTTCCCTGGTCAGATTTTGAGGTCATGTGCCTGTTATCAGATCCTATGAAACTGGTAATTGTATTAGACTATTAATATTAGTGTGAAGTCTATAATTGGATTAGCGTAAAATGGAATAGGCTTTTACTAATTAGTCTGATATTTGAGAAGCTCTTATCTGAAGCACAGAATCCAATTGAGATTGTAAACATAATCAAAGCTTCAATTACTGTTGCTAGGTTTTAACTAGTTGATCTAAGAGGTTTTGAAGAGGAGAGATTGCTACTGTGTACCAAATGCTTTGTAATCTGGAGTATACCAAACTCAAGGATAAATAAGTTGTTGCTATTTAAGAAACATTTTGCTGAATTTAGCTACCCACAAGAACTCCAAAGAGGATATTATGTGAGTGTATCAGACTTGAGGATTGTAGTTGTGATCTTAAATTGATATGTCAAGGAACTCTGAAGAGGATATTATGTTTTGTTCAGTGTAGTCCTAATCATTTTGGTCAGTTTAGTTATGTTCTATAATATACATGTTAAGTCTCAATAGTACAATCTTGTAACCAATATTGAGTTTAATACTGCGTACGTGTTGCTAAAAGGTTTTTCTTGTACTAAATCATCACTGCTACAAGAATTATGAACTATGGTATTATTACAGTAACTTATTTTTCCATTAGATTCACAGTCAAAGAGGCCTAGTTAAACAAGAGTTAAGACATACAGATTTCATATCTGATTTTCATCTATGTTGGCCACTAAATGCAGGAGGCAAAGGAAAAAGAGGACAAGTTAGTAGTAGAAAAGGAGAAGCTGATAGGTCAGATGGAGGCATTGAAGGAGGAAATCATCGGGACCAAGCAGGAACTCATCGAGACCAAGCAGGAACTCACCGAGATCAAGCAGGAACTCATCAAGATCAAGCAGCACAACGCCTCCCTCCAGGTTGAGATCAGTAACAACTGCCAATCTGCTGCTGTCTCTGCTGCCCAGGCCCACCAAGGTGCCATATCTTTATGTAATTTTTGTGATTTGTAATTCAAGAAGTGATGGGGATGTGCTTATGTGCTTAACTATGTGATGTATGAACAGATATGGCAGAGGTGTTGGAGAGGAATGCCCATCTTGAGGCAGAGATTTCCAAGAAAACGGGTGAAGAAGCGGAAGGTGTTGTGGTGGTCAGGGAGATGACGAGCTCACCCAACTGGGTTGGCAATGCGGTGGCCGCATCAACTGGTGTTGTGGCAACTGTGGTCGTCATGTCCCTCTATTTCCGTCTCAGGAAGCAGCAATAGATAGAAGAAAAGCAAATGAAAATTGAAAATATTGTGGAATACGAAATACGAGTTTCTTAATAAGACTGTCTGATGCTATGTCATATTGCTTGTTTCCATAGTAAGTTTTGTTGGTAGTGAAACTACGTGAGCATTGGGTTTTAGAAGAGAATGTTTCTTTTTTCCTGAAACAATTTTGGCGCCGGTTATGGCGATTGTTTGTTTATTTTTCTTTTGTCTGATTTTAAGTGGTCATAAATTCTGTTGACAAAACCTTTTTTGTTTCAAAGGAGGATTGTACTAAAACTACACAGTTAGCTAACCAAGTCCAACGTATGTCTTGTTTGCTGGAGGTGGAACCGTGGACCTCAACGCCATTTTTTTATTTTTTTTTATTTTACCAAATTCGAGGTCACTTCTAACCAGTGCTGTAAAAAACATTCGTTTAGGCTGATTAATCGGCCGATTAGTCGTTGGCGGTGGTTAAATAGTCACAGATTTTCTCAACTAATTGGCCGATTATTTCCTATTATAGTCAATTATTCCCGATTAATCGCTTGGTGGTACTCTGTACGTTCGACGAGTGCATACTATTATTTACAACACTGTTTCTAACTTTGGAAATATTTTAAATTCTTTTACAGCGGCAATAATAGACTAACTCGGAAATTTAAGAGTGAAAACGGATTGGATATGGATCGGACACAGATCGGACGGTGGTAAAACTATATCCGTATCAGTTTTTACTTTTTTTATACAATACAGATTGGATCATTGAATATTAAACGGATATAAATTGAATCAAATATTTATTATAAAATATATAAATATTATTAAAAATTATCAAAGATCATAATAGTTATCGAATTATAATAATGAATAATATAATTTGTTTCATATTATATATTAAATATATATTTACTATTCGGATATAAATAATTAAAATTTAAAAACATGTCCGTACTTAGCACTCCGACAATCTTGAAATTTGAATTCTCTTTCTATCAAAAAAAAAATATCGATCAGCAAAAGATTATCATTGCGGTGTCCTCAAATCTTAAAGTTCGAGTGGTACGAACAAGGTGCCAAAGACCAAAGTTGATTATTCTGTGTATTATATATTTGTTCTTTTTAATACCGATAAGGCAGTGGATATGGATCCGTTATGATTAACCCAATACAACCACTTCCTGCTTTCCAATTAAGGTGGAAAAAACGTGCCGTGCCGTGACTTTAATCTTGTACTGTGTCGTGCTGTGACCAAAATGTGAAGGGGTGGTCATGACACGCGAATGGTCACGCCACGCGAGTCACGCCGTGCCTGAACGTGCCATGATCATACATGACTTGCGTGACCATTTAATTATAATTTAGGTTAGTTTATTCAAGATTCACCATTAAATCAATATCTAGTGGTCCTAATTCCACGTGACTCGCGTGACTACGTGTCGTGCCGTGTCGCGACTAAATCTTTCACGTGTCGTGCCGTGGCGTGCCAAAGTTTCAAAAGATGAACACGGCATGCAAATGGTCACGGCACGGACACGCAAGTCACAGCACGTAACTGACACGCGTGCCGTGCCGTTCCGTGATGGAGCACGGCGGAGAAAAGGAACGTAGCGGTAGCACCCATTCAAAAAGAGTTGAAAATCGAGATCCTTCATTGGGCTTGTTTGGACTGGGTCATTCGAGGCTACATTAATAAAAAAGGAAAAAGAACCTTCAATTGGGCTTGAAATAAAGGGAGAACGGCATCGCATGGGCTTCTCAACTGAGCAAAATAATTTTGGGTTGCGAGCCTTTTATCTCTCTTTTTGGTAAATGCAAGATCAAAACTTTACAAGTAACTTTAGTATAAACGGTTTGGATTCACCGTTTGAAGTCGATTTGATAGGTTTTGAAATTGGTGTTATATAAGCTGAAATGACACTGATATTATAGTAGCCAGACTCTCTAATAAATCCTATAAGTATAAACGAGTCTGGCTACAATAACATCAGTGTCATTTCAGTCTATATAACACCAACTCCAAAACCTATCAAATCGACTTCAAACGGTGAATCCAAACTGTTCAAACCGATCTACTTCATTAGTTGTGCATTTACATGCAAAATTTATAATTTTTCGAATTTATTTAGTATCAAGTCAAGCGGTCAAATGTATAAGTTTTTAAATTAATTTTAATACATTCATTTTTCAATATTTTTTACCGCTTGATTTGATAATAAAATAAGAGTGAGGCTACGGTACTATGCATAGCACAGTTTGGTCCGTGCTACGGCTCAATATTTGAGTTTTTAAAATTCTAACGGTCAATCCGAACCGTTCAACATGATTATAAAATGAATATGTACTTGCAAACCAAAGTTTACATTTTTTCGAATTTTTTTACTTTTTTTTAGATAGGTGAAAATCACTTGATCTGAAAATTCTGGACCATCCAAAAACAGTGATTTTCTATCTATCTAAAAAAACAGTAAAAAAATTCGAAAAAAATGTAAAATTTGGTTTGCAAGTACATATTCATTTTATAATCATGTTGAACGGTTTGGATCGACCGTTAGGATTTTGAAACTCAAATATTGAGCCGTAGCACGGACCAATCTGTGCTATGCATAGCACCGTAGCCTCACTCATAAAATAACTCAAAAATATAAAAAATTTGCATGTAAACACATCACTCATAAAGTAAATCGGTTTGACCGGTTTGGATTAGTCGTTAAAGTCTATTCAATCAATTTTGAAGTTAGTGTCATATGACACCGATGTGATACTAGCCGGACTCAGTATGAGTCTGGCTACTATAACATCAGTGTCATTTCAGCCTATATAACACCAACTCCAAAACCTATCAAATCGACTTCAAACGGTGAATCCAAACCGTTCAAGCCGATCTACGTATTTACATGCAAAATTTATAATTTTTCAAATTTATTTAGTAGCAAGTCAAGCGGTCAAATGTGTGAGTTTTTAAATTAATTTTAATACATTCATTTTTCAACATTTTTTACCGCTTGATTTGATAATAAAATAACTCGAAAATATAAAAAAATTTGCATGTAAACGCATCACTCAGAAAGTAAATCGGTTTCAACGGTTTGGATTAGCCGTTTAAGTCTATTCAATCAATTTTGAAGTTAGTGTCATATGACACCGATGTCATACTAGCCGGACTCTTTATTAGGGGGGAGTTATACAATATAGGGAGCATTAACCTAATTTCAAAATTTCAGAAGGGTTCTCTACAAAAATACAGATACTTTTTTCTGGGGATGTAGTTATAAAATATAAGGACCATTAACCTAAATTTCAGAACTTCAGAAGTGTTTCGCTAAAAATAACACAAATATAGTTCTTTTTCTTCTTTCCGTCCAGATTAAACCGAAGAGTTGCGTTGTATCCACGAACCCTCTCTCTCTCCATCTCCCAGTCTAGGGGAATCCTCTCTCTGTAGCCAACGATGGTGAGTTGTACTACACACCATGCTTGATTTCTTTCATAGGGTTTACATTTTTTTTTCTTTTTCGTTTTTCCTTCTGTCTAGGTTTTAGATTTTAAAATTACGTAAACTAGATCGCTTTAATTGATCTACTTACTGACGAAGTATCTCTATGGTGCTATGGACAGTTGATTGAACGAAATTTAACTAAAAAGTGTGGCTCACTATTTGGAACCTTATTTCTAGTAGAATCTAACGCCCCAGTTCGTATTTTCCACAATCGATACTTGTACCGGAATAAACAATATATGGAAAACTGAATCGTGTTTTTGTTTGCGTTCTGCTATTTTGGAATGATATTTTGATTTCGTATTTCTTGAGAGCGATTTTAAATGATTTGGGATTGAATAGAGGTTTTCATGACGCTCTGTTAAGTGTTTAATCAACTCTAATTAAGGCTAGTCTATTGGGTTAAGTAACATTTGGTATTATGGGACAAAAATACCTCAACATGTAGTAGTAACACTTCAGTCAAATGCTGGTACAAACTGGTTCCATTGCTGATTGATACTGAAGTAATATTAAATTACCACAAATGCAGTAATTGTCTTTTACTAGGTTCTGTTTGTTTGTATACTTAAGAGTATTTTTTTCTTACTAGGCTGATCCAGAGCTTGAAGCGATCAGGCAAAGGAGAATGCAGGAGCTGATGGCACAACGTGGTGGCATGGTATCGATTTGTTTTTTTTTTTTTTTTCTGAAGTTTATTTGGAATAGCTTATACAAACCGATGGGTGTGTTTGCTCACAAAATTATACTTGAACTGCATAATAGGGAACTCAAACTCAGCAGCAAAATGCAGGCCAACAACAGGCACAAGAAGATGCCAAAAGGTACTTTACATTCTCTTGTGGTTATGTTACTAATTCTACTTTTCTTGGACTTAGATGACATAAATGTATTGGTAGGGAGGCCGAGGAGCGTAGGCAGCTGATGCTTACCCAGATACTTTCAATTGAAGCCAGGGAAAGGCGTAAGTTTTGTCAATAACATTTTTTGTTTTGATTTTCTAAGTTAAATCTGTACATTAGTCAGGTATTTTATAACAGGCCTTTCAAGAGATTTTACTCTTTTTCGTATTGAATCTTATTGATTGGATGCTGGTACCAATGTTGAAGTTTGTGCTTTGTTGCTTTCTCTGAGAGTTTCTCTTATGTTTAGGCAACCGTTGTTTTGATCAATTAATAATTTGTCAGCATGTTGTTGTTGCCGCTTAGTGCTAAAACTGAAATATCTGAAGCTTGCGTGCATTTGTGCAAAATGTCAGTTGCAAGGATAGCATTGGTGAAGCCTGATAAGGCAAGGGGTGTGGAAGATGTTCTTCTAAGGGCAGCCCAGATGGGACAGATTTCTGAAAAGGTTTTCCAATTATTTGCATAGATTTTTTTTTTTTTTTCTTATGGGAAATTAACCCAACTATTTGTCTATCTTATGTGACAGCCAAACATGTCTTATATGTGACTCACACTCACAAGTTTTGAGGTTGTTTGCAGAGAATACAGTATGTCATTTTTTTTTTTGGCAAAGAGCCAGTAGGCAAATACACTACACTATGTCATTTAGAAAAGTTAAATTGTGTTCATTTTTTACAAAGCCAAAGTGAGACAAACTTTACAGAAGTTTTCTCATAGCTTTCATGGATATGTTAGGAAACAATTTAGTTAGTTGCTATGGGTTTTTTTAGTTGTTTTGTGCTTAGCTTTCCCATGGCTAGGCTTTTTGCACAGGTCATCCCCAATGGGCTTTGTTGGAAGTACTAAATTCCATATTTAATGTTTGTATGCTTATTGTTTTCCATTTGTTGTCAAAATTGGTCTTGCCATGTAAGTTAATTTATATTTTCTCTGTGGTAGGTATCCGAAGAGAGGCTTATCACACTGCTGGAGCAGATTAATACCCAGACAAGCAAGCAAACTAAAGTTACTGTAAGTTAACTACATTTTTTTTTTTTTGTAAAGCTTCATGGTTTATGGTCTTTAATTATGAATAATACTCAGGTTGGTTGTCATCTGGTATTTATGTTCTCTTTTATTTATATAGCTTGTTTGGCTTTTCTGCTATTTTTTTTTGCATATGTTCTGGTTTTTGTTAACTTGTTGGTTTTAATACCCTTGCCCTGTCTTTACCAAAAAAACTTTTTCTTTATGCTTCAGGATCCCTTGATAATGGATTAGACAATCTTGACAACCATCAAAGATAACTTATAATTTTAAAATCCAACAGTTGGAACGTACTCTATACTTTATTCGCATGATATAATATTTAAATTGTATTTAAATTGATACACAATTAATCTGTAATGCTATTAATACATCTGTAAAACTTGTTTTAATTTTTCGAAACTTTCTTGACTTAATCTGAGAAAATGTTGTTAACGTTTGTCAAGTTAAGCTGCTGTCAATGGAATGTATATTTTCCCATCTTTTTATTGTTTATTGTGGTTTTATATTTTTGGTTGGTCAGATCCAAAGGCGTAGGAGTGTGCTTGAAGATGATGATTAAGAAGAAGCTAAGATTAATTGTATGCCATCTTTTCTTAAATGCAATTACCAGTGTTTGTACTTCTATTTTGTATGCTTCTTTAGTGTGTGGCAGTGGCTGATTTTATTGAAATTAATTAACTTCTTTTGGTGTCTTTGCTGAAACTGGACAACTTTGTTGATGTTTCTTGGATCTGAGGCAAATTTCTATTGTTTTCTTGTGGTCAAGTGTACTTGATTCAGATCTTTATTATTTATCCCTTTATAAGCGTCAGGAATAACATATAATGTGACACAATTAAGAGAAATTGCTTAAAATCGGGTATGTGACTCCATGGTGTTTGAGCCCAACATCTTTAGATCATATCATGAGCCTATAAATCCATGCTTGCTTTATTGTACTATTCAAACTGATTGTGTGATTTTCTAGAACTCCCAATCCTTATATGTTATGAATGTTCAGTTTGTGAGTAGTAGTGGCTCACTTTGGTTGGATTTGAATATATTTTCAGTTTGCCTATAAGTTTTCATATTTCCAAAAGCTTGGCAAGCTTGAGATTGAAAAAAATAGTTGAGGAATTGCTAAAGATGCTTTCATCCAACCATCCACAAGTTCTTACTCACCGGTGCTTCTTGTGAAAATGAACGATGGGACTTGGCGCCTAGAACTTGTTCGATTTGATATTTTTTTTGGTAGAAAGTCCGTAGCGATATTTCATTAGTTAGAACAAAATTAATTACATATAGCATCTGTATTAGTACTTACACTATTACAATTGAAACTCCTTTACAAAAGTAGACAAGAAAAATTAGAAAAAAAGAAAAATCAATTAGTACTTGCACTATTACAGTTGAAACTCCTTTACAAAAGTAGACAAGAAAATTAGAAAAAAAAGAAAAATCAAAGATTATTGCGCTAAGATCAGTAGATAGTGAGCCTACAGGATTTTCATACTCAGATTGGTAGGTTGTAAGTCTGTATAATTTATTGTCATTAGTACAAAATATTGTTGTTGTAATCAAGGCGGAATAGGGATATTCAGGAGAGCGCTAAGATCAGTAGATAGTAAGCCTATAGGATTCTCTGTATTCATACTCAGATTGGTAGGTTGTAAGTCTGTATAATTTATTGTTGTTAGTACAAAACACTGTTGTTGTAATCAAGGCGGAATAGGGATATTCAGGAGAGCATTCGTGCTCAAATGAGGTTTGTGCTTGAGTTATTTAAAAAGAAACACAGAGAAAGGAGATAGGAAAAAGGAAGGAGAAGAACAGGGAGGAGGAGGAAGAAATGGGTCACCGTCAGTGCTATATCATCATCATTAACCATAGAAATGGGTCACCGTTAGTTCATACTCCGAACCCGTTGAATTGAGATGAGGCGAAGAGCGGCAAGGCGATGAGAAGTGACTAGATCGGGCGGAGGAGCCGAGGGTGGTGGACACTCAAAACCCTGACCGCCTCACTGTCGCCTTTGTCGATATCAACGAGGGAGCGGACTGAACCCTAAGGCCATCCGAGCAGCACAACCCGAGGTGGGACCAGTGCCGAAGGGAGCATGAAATTTTTGTTTTTTTTTTGGACGAGGTTATATTGCCTACCAGAGGCGATCTGCCTGTGCGCCAAGGAGAGAAGAAACCAGAGGCAGCTACATGCTATGCCACTGCGCGAGGAGAAGAAAAATAGAGCCCCTGCCGACACTGCCGTGCTCACCCTAAAGTCCTAAACCCTGGGCCAGGGCCCAGGAGCAGTGCAATCACGCCTCTAATTTCGATTTCTTTTTTCCCTTATTAATTTTTTTGTACTGTTGGCTGAATCCATTATTCATTTTTGAGGAAATTTATGATAATTTGCGTTCTTTTGTCAATATGATTTCAGTTTCTCAGCAAGAGATATTGGCTCTACACAACAGATTCTGTCAGTTGGATCGAAACAATGGTGGATTCATCTCAGTTGATGAGTTCATGTCAGTTCCTGATGAGTTCAATTTTGTTGCAGTTATTTTCAAGGTTTATGATTCAGACTGCAATGGGGCCTAACATTTGATAACATTTGAAGACAGGATAGCATCGACTTCTTTCTTTTATTTTTTTATTTTTTAAGTGATTTGCTAATTTCTATTGTGCATTTGTGCTTAGGAAATGAATTGGATTTTGGTATCAATTTAATAAATGCCCTCTTAGACTCTTAGTGTAATTTTTTAAGTTGAACTAGATTTTAAGTGTACGTGTATCAGATTTGTGCTTAGTGTAATAACAACTTCATAACTGGTTCACAAATAGTTGGAGCTTTTATTCTTCTTTAGTTTAGTTTGAATTAAAAAAATAATGCTTGCTTACTGGCAGTTATATGCATATTTTTTAACAGTAGCAGGATCTGAATATATATATATATATTGCCAATATTTAAAGGGATAAAAATTTATCAGAGTAATCTGATGTTTCAGTGTTATTTCTAAACACAACAAGAACATTAGGTACTATATCTTATCTGTTAGCTGCAAATGCTATAAACACGATTCGGTAGGCGGTTTGGGCGTAGGCGGGATGGGAGTTATGAAGTCGATTTGAATCCGAACTCATTTAGAAAAAAGAACCCGAATTTAATTTTTGCCTACCCCTGGCTCAAATTCTAACTTCACCACTGGGTAGGACGACAAAGGCAACGAGGCGGACTGAATGAGCTGCGATTAGATCCGAGGTGGAAGCATCGGCTCAATAGAGGCAAGGTGGTGGTGATCAGCAACCAGATCCGAGACAGAAGCGCCAACTGAATGGAGGCAAGGTGGTGGAGAGCGGCGATCTGATCTGAAGTGGAAGCGCCAGCTCAACGGAAGCAAAGTGATGAAAAGAGACAGCGGGAGAAGGGAGATATGCTCAGTAGGTTGGGTGGGGGGGGGTGGTTAGGCGGTGGGAATTGCCTTCTACGCCTCTGAAAGCGGCAAGATCGAAAATCCTACAATATGTACAATATGATGCTCTAGCTTGTTTCTCTGATTTTTTTTTTTTTTTTTTACTAGCTTGAGTTTGAAGTCATTTGGATTGATTTGATTGAACTTGACTCGAAATAATTGATATGTAACTATGTTAAATTAAGAATATATATGTATATATTAATAATATAGCTTACAATTTAATATATATATATTTTTTTTAAATCTTCGCACATGTTACGAAGTGGTGAAAAGGGCTCGAACTTTTGATTTTTGGATATCCAGCTTCATAACTTTCTTTTAGCCAACTATGTTACTGTCCTATTCTCATCTATAATTTAAGAGGAGGGTTCAAATACCTCCATCATGCCTCCATTTTTAAAAACTTTAATAACTCAACATTTAAAACTTAAAACTCAATAAAACCGTTGAATATGATCTACATCATTTTATCTATGCACGTGTAAAAAATTATGACATTTGAATTTTGTTTTGGTTGTCATTAAGAGTTTGTAAAAAACATACTAATGTGGATAATTTCTAGATGTTGATTTTTCAACTTATTGATTCACATAAAAACAAAATCAAAATGTGATAATTTTTTATGAGTACAGAGATAAAATGATGTGGATCATATCCAACGGTTTTATTTTGACTTTAAAGTTTTAAATTTTGAGTTATTAAAGTTTTTAAAAATGGAGACATGGTGGAGGCACAAAAAATGGAGGCATTTGAACCCTCCTCATAATTTAATATCAATGTGAACTTTTTAAAATTTTATATTAACAAATTATTGACAATTAAATACAGAAATGAAAAAGGCTAACAGGTAAAAGATAAAAGCGGCGGCCGAAAATTCAGTTATTTCATTCTCTAGTATTTTGAACTAATATGGTAATACATAACAAAAAAAAAAAAGGTAATAATTGAGCTCATACAAAACTGAAGCTGAATTTGAATTAATATGAGCACGATGAGTCGAATAGAAACTAAGGTGCTCTTAAGCTCACCAAAAAGTTTGGTAAACTAAACTTCAAAATCTATCATATTAGTTTTGAGCGACGAATCCAAACTGTTAAAATTGATCTACTTCATGAGTGATTAATTTACATGCAAAGTTTTTAGATTTTTGAATTAATTTAATATATACTATAAAGTCAACTGATAAAAAATATTAAAATAATTTATAGTATCAAATCATCACTCGTGAAGTAAATCGTTTCCGATAGTTTTGATTTATAGTTTGAAACTAATACAATAGGTTTTTTTAGTTAAGATTCATTGTTTGAAACTAATACAAGTTGAGATTTATTGTTTGAAACTAATACAATAATTTTTTGAGTTAAGCTCACAATCACCTTGGTGAGCTTAAGAACACCCTAGTTCTACTCTGCTGAGTCAACTGATTTTCTTTTTATATCTCAATTAGACGCAATGCAACTTAGAAACACATCTAGACGCTGAGACACTTGAATACGTTTTTTTCAAGATGAAATACGAATTAAAATTATCAAATCACTACAGCGATAACCCCTAAATTTCAAACCTAGCACTTCTCACATGAAAATAATACCTCAACCAACTATACTATGTTATAGATCAGATCGACTTCGATTCGTTTGCATTCCTTGATTCAACGGAGGTAATATTCAAACTCACTGATCTGTAATACGGGATGCAATATCAAATATGAACAAAGGGCAATGAAAAGGAGTAGAACTAGGGTGTTCTTAAGCTCACCAAGCTCTTTTATGAGCTTAACTCAAAAACCCATCAAATAAGCTTCAAACAACGCATCTAAACCGTTCAAACTAATCTACTTTACAAGTGATGAGTGATGAATTTATATGTCCAAATTATAAATTTTCAAACTAATTTAATATAAAATCATGCAATAAAAAAATAATAAAAAATAAACACATTAAATTAACTTATAAACTATTTTTTTTACTGCTTGATTTTATACTAAATTAGTTCTAAAAATTATAAATTTGACATATAAACGCATCACTCGAAGTATATCAATTTCAACAGTTTAGATACATCATTTAAAATCAAGTCAATAGATTTTTAAATTAAGCTTACAAAGGAGCTTGATGAACTTTAAGAACACCCTAGTTCTACTCCAATGACAAGTACCTCACAAAGGAACTACCACAATTCAAATTCACTGCACCGAAGTATGGCAACTTTGACCCGTCTGTGATATTGTATCCGAATCACAAAATATTTTACATGAAAAAAATCATTGATATTTGTACAACAGATTTAAAGGGTTTCCATAAGCATGGCTCTGATCTTGGCTCTCAATTCATCAGGTACATCTGCTGAATCTTCACGTTTTTCCCCTACATTAGACAAACTCCTCTCTCTCTCATCCTTGGATCTTTTACTAGATCTTCTTCGCTCATCCCTATGAGACTGTCTGTATCGCCTTTCCTCTTCTTCGCTATCTGACGAACTGTAACTCTTCCTATGGCGGCTCCTCTCTCTTTTTCTGCCATGCCCTTTATTGTTGTAAGAATGTCTCTCTCTCTTCCTCTCAGTTCTTTCTCTCTCTTCATCTGATGAACTGTGATCCCTTTTACGGTGCTCACGATGATGTCTATGATTATGATGCTTCTTGTCATGACGAGGGCTCTCTTCACAGGTTTCTTCATCAGAATACTTTCTCTTTCTCTTCTCACTTCTTTCTCTCTCCTCCAAAAGATCACCATGCTTCCTGTAATTCTTCTCACGATGTCTCTTTTCCCTCTCACTTCGTCCCTCCTCTAGTTTCTCCCTCTTACTATTCTCTCCATCATCATCCTCGTTACTTCTTGAACCCTTATCACCTTCAACTTTACTAGATTCTACCTTATTAAGCAACTGTGGCAATGGGGGCCCACCACCGCTGGCACCGCCAGTCTTAATCATAGAGGCAAACATTTTCGCTCTTTTCAACCTTTCAGCTTTGATCTTTTCTTCTTTAGAGATGGAAGCAGCTTCTGATGAGACCAAGGCTGCAGTTTTAGCAATTGTCTTGGCAATCCAGTCCTCATCAATGCCACCAGGTTTGGTTGGACCAGGACCTGACTTATCCTGGCCCAAATCTGATTTGGACAATTCGGGCCGAAAAGAAGGGCTCACGCCACGAGTCGCAGCACGAACTATTGCCGCTGCCTCTTGCGTGGTCAAACCAGCCCTCAAGTTCTGATTGGTGGCCTCAGTTTTTTCAGGTTTTTTGGTTTTGCTAAATGCCATTTTGAATTTTTCAGGTACTTGCGGTTCCTCAGAAGGTTCACAAGAGGCGGTTTGACTGGATGGTGTGGGTTCGCGTGCCCTTTTCTCTGGGCTCTTCTTACGCTGCACATAATTATGAGAAATAATTAAGTCATATGTGTTCTCCTTCTTGCAATATGAAAATACTTAACAAAGTTGCAGCTGGTACCTTCCAACCAGTTCTAACATATCACTAAGGTTTATGATCTGGGGATATTAATTCAAAAGTGCCTTTATGAAAACCCCCGTAAGAAAAACTATTGGCCAATTAACAAGGCAAAGTGCAGAACTACAGCTAATTTCAACAAAAGGTGAGGGAGGATTGATACAATCAAGAAATCAGATATCAGAAAGAATAGTCTGAAACTTATTTTTTTCAGGAATGTAGTTCTCTTGTTTTGAAACACCTCGAAAGAAAATTTTAAATAACTTGAGAATCAAACAAATCCTTGGAACAAGAATCAAGTCGCAAAGACAAAGATAACAAGAACCTTAAGATACAATTTCTCTAAGAAGAGAATTAGCTAAAGGAAGCAATGACACTTCTAAAAAATTCCAAAGATATTACACAATGAAAATATTGAAATGGATATTACAAATTTACATTATGTTTGCATTTCGACAAAGTTCCAAAAATACAATCGAAAGATCTACTAAAGAACTGTGCATCAGCAACCAAATTGTAAACATTACTTACCTGTTGATTTCAGAGATCAAGTGTAAATCATCATTTGCACATAGTTCTTCTCAAGATGAGAACCCAAAACAGAAAAATAAAGTACTATAGGTAGCTGAACTTTCCATTCAGGAAACAAGAGCTGGAAATAAAAAATAGAACAAGAAAACCGGACGCACCTACGAGCATAAGATACCTCAGAAGAACCTTAAGGTGCTTAGTAAAATTATTCAACACAATTAGCAACCGTCAATACCAAAAATACTAATACATGAAAGGTTCATCATATCATACCTCTTTTGCATCTTCTAGTATCTTTAGATAATATGGATGGTAAGCATTTGTTGGCACCAAAAAGGGGAAATTATTAGTCGATCTATCCTGGTTTATCAGTACTGCTTCAAGTTCCCGTCCATTTCTGTGAATAAACTCTGCAATCTTCTCCATTGCAATCTTCATTACAGAGGAAGGCTCCATCATAACCACCTGTGACTTAGCAGGTCCCACATTCTCAGTACCTTCTTTCACTTTAACTTTAGCAATACTGGGGTTTATTTTAGCTATACTAGGGTTTTTCTTGGCCAGAGCAGGTTTCTCTCCAGTCAGTAAGGGGGGTTCTTTTTCATCTTGTTTGGGGGCCTTTTTCTCGATTTCCATGCCCTTAGGGGCGGGATGAGCGTTAGATAGAGGGGTGATGGCCTCATCTTCGTCTTCAGCAGACCCATAAACAGATCCAAGCAAAGATAAAGCACCTTTGTCAGAATTAGCTTCTGTTTTTAGCAAGTTAGAATTTTCAACTAGGAATCGAAAGTAGGGGTGGAGGTGATGATCCGGCAATAAGAAACCAAAAGTTGGATTGTTTCCTTGTTTGACTCGAAGAACAATTTCTGATTGGCCACCGTGCTCACTGACAAACTTAGCACTTCGAGCAATAATTTGGTGCACCTTCTCTGAAGGAGGCTGAGAAAAATAATTGAGGTAAAAAAAGAAATAATGTTAATGTTGGTATTCAAATGAGTACATATACCGAGACAATAAATGTGCCAAATTTTACATACACTAAAGATTTGACAATTTGTAATTAGGTTGAATGAAGGTCATTTTCTTAGTATTACTTAAGAAATTGTTCCAATTACAGGTACCAAGTTGATAAAAGCTGGTAATTGTAAATACCAAATGACATGTATACAACTGGAACAGTTCTGGAGAATATAAACTAGTTTAATTAAATCATATATGTTTGGTATACTAGACAGGATGTTCTTATAACTCCTTCAATTTTAGACATTTCATTTCTCCTCTCTTATTAAACTATTCTACTGCACCAGACTAGTAGCACAGAACACACAATAAAAGTCTGCTAGATACCTTTCCTTCAGTCTGGTTATTTTAGAGACCTTTATTATAATCCCACCTGCGTATACTTAGCTTACATGAGAGAAACTTCAGACAATGTTGTAACACTTCATCTCAGCACCAAGCAATGAAATCTAGAGAGTAAGCTGAAAAAAGAATTACGAAATGATCTACAAATAACAGTCATATGCTGTGTCACAAGGCAAAGGAAACTACGAAAATTCAGTTTTTCATCATGTTTTCTGCCACTTACTAGGTTGTTTAATAAACTATCGGGCAATGGAAATGGTGGACGATAGCACGAACTGGACCCCTCCGGCTTGAGTTCAGAACCAGGCTTGGTATCCTCCTCAGTACTTCCATATGAAAAGGAAACAGCTGCATAAGCACCTTGAGATTTACTTGTCTCCTCTGTTTCTGAAATAAAAGAGGGCAAAAGTTGATTTGTCAGTTCTCAATAAACACAGATTGTACTCCAAGTTTAAAAGAGAAATAATATGACATCAAAATAATTTATGCAAGTGCAAAAATTGCAAAAAAGGCATACAGAAATTCTTACTTGAACCCGCGATAGATGCTCACCATTATACAGTGCCTACCCTGCATACTTTCTAAAATTGAGAATACAGGAACATTGGGTGCCAGGATTAAAGCTGAAGATGTTTTGATCAGCCAATCACAGGGAAATTTAGTTAATTTCATTAGTCTCTCCGAAACTCTTATAGCTCTACAACCAACAGTGTAAAACGAAGCATTCAACTAAAGAAAATATCATTTAAAATGAAATTAAATATCTTTCCTTACTTTTTAATTTTTTTTCCTGTTTACAATTATAAGGCCAACAAGAGGCCCCTTTTGCTTAATTACCCCTCAAGACCACAACACCCAATGCACCAATTATCATGATGCGAAGCCCCAGTAAATCTACAGGGTGGAAGAGGGAGGGAGGGAGGGAGCATACCGTTAGGACCCAATTTATCCTCTGATGGCAGATCGAGGAATCGTTCCTGATCAACGACCAGCTCCTCGGCCACCTCTTCCTCGGACTTATATATATAACCAGGCTTAGGTCTTAGAGGCACTCGGTCGAGAAGGTGGCGCACGTCATGGCGGTCTATGAGGAGAGACGAGTCAGCGCCACAGGGGACGAGCGCCGTGGCGGAGTTCACGAAGTTCGCACCGGCGTCGTCGTCGAAGAGCAGCGCATGGCGCCCGATTATTGAGAAATTCGCCATCGATGGGCTCTCAGCGGAGATCGCTGGTTAGGGTTAGGGTTAGGGTTAGGTTTTGGTGCATCGAAATATAGAACGCGGTTATGCGTTGCGGAGTGAGTCAATAGTCAATACCCTTCGGGAAGAAAATATCGGATAGACCTGGTCTAGAAACCGGTTTATCGTCGGGTGAGGCATATAGATGTGAATCCACCTTCAGATCCGCTTCGACTACCAATGCAATCTTTTTAATTACAGTTCCGGATAAATGGGATAATAACGAGACCTTACACTATGACTATTACATTGCACGGACTAGTATCCTCTCCATTACCGTAAAAGATTCTTTTTACTTAACGGTTAACTCTCAGTCGCTTTGAGATTCGGACTAGCGCAGCAGTATTATTGGGCTTTGAGATTCGGGCCAGTTAAAAAGAACGGTTCAGATCCAGTAATTATAAAAGATTCCTTATTACGGTACCAGGAAGGATGTGAATTTACCTTGCACTATGGGTTGTATCTGGTATGGCCGAATTTTTTTAAAATACCTCTGTCAAATAAAAGATAAATAAAAAAGCACTGAATTCTGAAAATTTTATACTTGACACCTCAAATGGCGGACATCAAAAGTGGTCCGTCATTTGAAATGATGGATAGTTAACATTTTGGAATTCCAACCTTTTCGGCTGATTAAATATATTTTTTTTGTTAATTTTTGGAAATAGATAGAGAAACTTATAATTTGAATATATTACAAGGAACATTAAACAAAACAGATAAAATATTTATAATTTAGATGAACCAGAAGTACTATGAAATATTTTTCAGGCATGATTTTTGACGGATGTAAAAAAAATAAACTAATTCTTGTTGTGTTACTGGAAAAAAGTAAAAATGTTTTGGATCTCAGTTATTGATTCCGGTTCAAAAGTCACTTCTGGGTAAATAAAGAAATTATTGTAGTCCTTATAGTACATTCAAATTCTAAGATACTCTATCTATTTCTGAAATTTTTTTTATTAAAGATATTCCAATTCTAAAATACTCCATCTATTTTTGAAAATTCTAAGATATTCCAAAATTTTAACTGTCCGCTATTTCAAATGGCGGACCACTTTTAGTGTCCGCCATTTAAAGTTGCAGACACCCAAGAATGGTCCGTCATTTGAAATGGTGGACGTGCTAAATTTGAAATTTCCAAAAATCGATGGTCTTTTGATTTATTTATTTTTGACAAAGATATTTTTAAAAATTTCGGCTTGTATGGTTATTACCTTACACTATGGATTGTATGGTTATAACAGAACAGGTTATGTTTTACCTTACACTATGGGCTGTATGGTTATAACAGAACTGGTCATGCTTTAGAAATACAACAATAATCCCTATTGAGTCTTTAGCTACAAAAATAATTTCATAGCTACTTTTTGGTACAAAAATAGAGGGGAAAATATGTTCTTTAAGCTCACACTAATTCTTCCTTTTGATACAAAGGAATTGGTATCCCTTTTAGACACAGTGGATGGAGAGCAGGAGAGGGAGGCTATGGATCAAATGTCTGGAACCGACCTACAAGCTGAAGATGTTGGCTGAATTTCAATAGCAATTTACTTGGTATAAAATCAGTTTTTGTGTCAATCTCTGTTATATGGTACTTTGCAGCTGTTTTGATATAATCTGGTATGGGTTTAGTGATACCTTTTAGGTTTTCTAGCAAGTACTGGTTCATGCTTTAGGTTTTACTTAGTCATTTTTATGAAAATGATTTTACTTAGTCGTTTAATGCTTTAGGTTTTATGAATGTAAAGGACATGAAGATAGGTATCAAATAGTTGGTACCATATCTTTGTAACAGTGGTTTCTTTGAATGAAATCGGTGAGGTTATGACCTCACTTCAATATTCACTTTGGGTGCGGTGCGTTTGGATCACTTGAGGTTAGCATCTTGGGTTAGTGTACTATTTTTCTTCTCTATTCTATATTTGAATCGCTAGAAAATAGAGATATTCTCCAGATTATCGTTGTTCTTGTTAATTCCTTCAAAAGATGAAATAGCGCTAACCAGGGGTTAGCACTCTTCTTGCTATTCTTGAGGTTGCATCCAAATGCACCCTTTGTCTCTCAATAAAGCTGAATTTGTATATTTGTTTCAATCAATTAATTATAAGTCTTCTTATTTCTTTTCTGCCTAATAGGAGAATTGAACCATATTTAAGCAATTTATTTTTGTTATTTTTCTCATTTATTATTCTTCGTTTTATTTTTAAGAATAATAATTTTAATTGATCAGGACCAACTTGTCCACGGCATATATATAAATCGGTCCTACTTCATACAATTAAGCATAACATGATGTTTTTTTTAACTTGTAAACATGATGTTATACTTCTAAATTAATTTGGCTCAAGAAATTAAGTATAACATGATGTTTTTTTTTTTAAATTAGCATTAAGCTTTATACAACTTCCTTTCAAAATAGATTGCATTAATTTAACGTAAAATAGTTATGACATTTAAAATTAAAATAGTTCTTGAGTGAGCCTATGGTGCTATGCATAGCATGGATGGGGTCCGTGCTACGGCCAAAAATTTAACTTTTTAAAATCCTAATGGTCGATCCAACCGTTCAATGTGATAACCATATGAATATGTACTTGCAAACTAAATTTTATATTTTTTTGAATTTTTTTACTATTTTTTTAGATAGGTAGAAAAATCAGTGTTTTCTGAAAATTCTAGACCATCAAAATTCTACCTATCTAAAAAAATAGTAAAAAAATTCGAAAAAATATAAAATTTAGTTTGCAAGTACATATTCATATGGTTATCACATTGAACGGTTGGATCGACCATTAGAATTTTAAAAAGTCAAATTTTTGGCCGTAGCACGGACCCCATCCGTGCTATGCATAGCACCATAGCCTCACTCATAGTTCTTATTCAAAACCTGAACAAGGACTCTATCATATGTGATATAGAGTTTGAGGATTTAATTGACATCTCATCACTACAGCAGAAAGGGGTATCAGCGATAATATAAGCGCTGGTCGCTGATACTCATTCCGGTCGCTGAAAGTCAAATTTGGTCGCTGAAAGACCGGTCGCTGTAAGCCTTGTCGCTGATACTCTTCTGATGACGTCACCGGTCGCTGATAATACGTCACCCGGTCGCTGATAAGTTTTTGCGACCAACTTTTTTTGGTTGCTGTCGTTTTTTTCTGACGTCAGAAAAAAGCATCTGCGACCAAATAAACGGTCGCTGATACTTAAAACCGGTCGCAGAAAGTGTTCTGTCAGGTTTTTGAATTTTTTTTTATTATTTAAATTTCCACCATTTAATAATTGGTACGACACGATTGGTACGAAATGTACCAAACAAATATAACAAACTATCATTCATATGCAACACAAGCAACAAACTATCATATTGCAAATTTTAAATTATCTCAAAACATGATCATATATATTCATCCAATGCAGGTCATTGTTACAAAACTACGCATCTGTTCAATTCATCATTCTTTTACAAAACTATGCATCTGTTCAACACAATGCAGGTCACTGTTACACAAGCAACAAACTACGCATTCTTTTTCAATTCAACATTTATCCTCCAATGCAGGTCACTGTTACAAAAAACATATTTTCATTAATTTTGAAAAATGATTTTCAAACTAGGAGTCAAGCAAAAATTAGCTTTACTAAAGATGGAATTAAGTTAAATTAAAGATCTTTAAGAGCAAATGTCAATCTCAGGGCCACATTAAACATAAAAGCAGAGACATTACACATACAGCATTGCTATTCTATATTGAGAAATAAATGTAGCACAAACTGTAAAGTACTCATATAAATGAATTCTCGTACATATTGTTATCTAGAAATGAAATAGTTTTAAAAAAATATATTACCTCATTAGTTGACAAAAATGTGGGAGATGAAATATTCCATGCATGGTTAGCCAATTGTGAAGAGGGGCCAATTGTGAAGAGGGGTTAGCCAATTAACTACGATATTGACTAATTAGCAAACGAGACAAAACGGCAATAAACAAAATTTTAAAACAGTTAAGAGAAATCATCAAAAGGAATCTCCGACAGAAAGGATACCTTAAATTTTGATCCATCTTTGGGCTCCCAGTATTTGGTTGAGATATGCTCAAGCTCAAATCTACTTCAGTACCTATAACAATTATGTACATGAATGTCATTTATAGAAGCTAGAAAATGAAGTATACATGAAGTACTAGCTGAAGCAATGTCAGTTCATCTCTAAATGTCAGTTCTGAAATTGTAACAAAAGAGTTTACCTATGAGTCCCGACAACACCTTAAATAAGTCATAATGAATACACGTGAATATTGCTATTTAAGTAGCAGATAAGTATGTAAATGATATTTATTTTGGAGTCCTTTAAATTCAAAACAAGTATTATACAAAAAAATTTTAAGGTTAGAAGCATAGGTCTTATACAAATATTTTGGGGGAATTTCATGTATCTCCTTCAAAACTTCAATATTATGTATTTCCCCTCAACTCTGCTAAGTTGCTAATGGCTGCTACATTCATATCTTACTTTCATTTTTTTTTCTCCCTTTCCAACTCTGAGCATGATTGAGAAAGCGACAGAGATGAAAGGAAATAGGAAAAGAGAAGGACTCAATCATTTGAACAAAGACTTTAGAGACTTTAGAGACGAATGTTGGTGCCGCTGTCTGTGAACTACATAAACTATGCGTCGGTCTCATCATCATACTAAGATACAAATGGACTTCTAATAGTTCCCAAAATAGTTCAAGCCTACAAGCACTCAATCACTCAATCCAAATAGAAGTTTAAGCCTATTTCAAGAGAGCCTCAAATTTCTGAACAACAAGAACACAAAAAAGGACAAATAACCTTGAAATTGATGCTTTATTGCTCTGTGATCAAAGTTTTAAAAATTGATGCTTTATTGAAATTGAGTTTTTAACAGGATAAGGATACTGGTAATATCATGTAAGCATCAATTGGTAAGCAATGCAGACTTTCAGTATCTAAACTAGTAATATCCCAAAATTATTTTTTGCTAAAGTTACTAACTGTGCGAAACTAAACTTATCAATTTCTTGAAATAATAGATGGAGTGAGGCAAATCAGCCGCATAACAAGAAAAAGGCAGCAAGCCACAGCACCACAGCAACAGGCACGAAGGCCATCACAAAACCAGCACAGCCACAAGGCAAAAAGGAAAAGAGAGGAAGGGTCAGGGGTTACCCGAGAGAAGAGCAAACCGCACAGCTCGTGTAACTCGGTCGGTACCGAGGAAGGCCGCCTTGCCTCCGATCGCCGGTACCAAGGCTCCGCCTCGCTTCCGGCCTCTAAGAGAACAGTCACCCGACAGTTTAGAGAGAGCGAAAAGAGAGAGGAATCAGAGAGAGCGAAAATCGGCGGCTCCGTGTCTCAGCAACAATCGCACACACAGAGAGAGCGAAAAGAGAGAGGAGAGGTCGGGTGATCAGAGAGGAGAGGTCTTTGGCGGCTCCGTGTTTTTTTTTTTTAGCTAAACCTAAAAAATTTTGGCGGGGGCTTTTCAGGGTTACCTTTCAGCGACCGGGCCAAAATGGTCTCAGAAAGTAACGTCGCCGCTGATATACTTAATTTTTTTTTTCCTTTTTAGATCTTCAGCGACCGGCGATCTGACCGGTCGCAGATGCTCTTTTTTGCTGTAGTGCATATTATCTTTGATGATAATTAAAATGAATTTATCTAATTATTTTCACTAGGCAGAGCATCCGCCATCTATTTCAATTTTTATCTTTTAGAGTGAAATCTTGTTTTACATCAAACAACCAAAGGTCGCGCAGTATTAGTTTAGAAAGAGAGTTTGCAATATGAATTACTATGTATGTATACCTGCCTTTTTTTTATGAAACTTTCTAAAATATAAAGAGGTAGAATTAAGAAACAACAATGCATAATAAAAGTTCATATTTTTTTAGTATTGACTTTCAATTATTTTATCCGAAATATGCAAATCTAAATTTTTACCGTAATTTATTTGACATGCAATTTGATTGTGTGTCATGAATGCTATTTTATATTAGACAAAAGGCTAACGTCATTATGGACATCATGTAAACTTGACATGTAAATAGTAAATCATTATTTACTATAATGCGAAAATAATAATTTCTCATCCATATTATTATTAACTAATATATATTTTTAGATGGAAAATAGTTTCTTTTTAGGTAAAAATAAAAGTAACAGCAGCATATATATTAGCGCATAAAAATAAAAATAAAAAAGTTAAAACAGAACAAAGCCTTCTATATAGCAAATAAGGAAATCAGATGTTGCCCAAAGTTAAAATAGTTGCTTCGGCAAACTATTTGTTGGGTGCAAATATAGACATGCTAAATTTGGGTAGAATTTGAGGAACCGACTTCTCTCGTCTCTATAAATACTCTCTATGAGTAATAGCACTAATATCACTCCATATCTCTCTCTTCTCTCATAAGGAATTCGCCCAAGAAATCCAATTTCTGCTCGAGTTCTGTTCCCAACTTGAAGGGTTTCATCTGAGATCTGACGTTCAATTCTCCCCAGCAAAGAGGCCGGTTTAGCTTTTGGATTTCAAATCGAGGTACTTCTCTTATACATATTTTTTGGTCTCGTAGTCATTTTTACATGGGCTTATGAATGCTTAATACCCAATTGATATAAGCATCTTGGTTTTTCTGGTACCCGAAACTTATGAACAAAACATCGGTTGAGAATTTATTAATTGTATCATTGTTTTTCTCTGTTTTGTAAGAATAACAATGAATTTATTAATTGTTTTAATGGATTTTAATGGATTTTTCTCTGTTTTTCTTTTTTAAATAAAGCCTCAGTAAGAGACAAAAGATGATATAACCAACAATCAAAACTATTCTTTTCTGCCCGGTTATTTCTAAACATCATGCTGTTTTTTTGAATTTTTTGAATTTGTAGACTAATTAACTCTTTAAGCTAACTTGGTTGAGTATGTGTTAGGAGATGATTTTGTAGATTCTTATCAGTTCAAGTTGTTGCCTTTTTGCCTCCCCTCTGAATTAATTTTGATCCTAGCTATTACACCACCGGATTGCTTCAATCCTATTATATTCTGAAGTATGTGTATTCTTCTTTTTCTTTTTCTTTGGAACAAAGATGACAGAATTTTTTTTTTAAAAAACGAATTAAATTAATCACACAGTTCTTCAAAACTTTTAGAAAGCTACCTGTAATTAATGGGCTCTTTTGTTCAAAGAAAATACTGCAACTATACTTCCAGACTACCCATCATACTGCACAGAGAAGAGTAAAAATTGTTTTGACTTTCTTTCTGTGTTGTCTAACAGCATAATCAATGAGATCACTAAAACAGGACCAAGTGCTTAATTCATCTTTAACTCATTCCTATCCAACATCATCAGATCTTTTGTACATTGGACATAACAGGAAGAAAGGTGATCAATTGATTCATTTTCATAACAGAAGCAACATTGTATGGTCAAAATAATGGTCAATTGATTCATTTTCTTTCTGACATGAATGAAGGAACTCATGTTTCCACCATTTCATGTCAGAAAGAAAACATAATACAAGGATTTGTTCTAGATGTTGAGAAATACAAGGCATTTTTTTCTTTTGTTCAGTAGTCGATGTATCCTAAGCTTTTTCGGTAGTTGTGATATGATCTGTAGCAAGAAAATTGAGAATTTGACGAATTAATTATTCTAATAGTTTTATTTTGTTATTTGAATTTTAAAACTTCTGTTATTGACGATTTAAAAATTAGAGGTGCAAAGAAATGGATGCATTTGAAATATATTATAACAATAAATATAAAACACAATAATTTTTTTTCTATTATCAATTTAACATCAACACTATAATTTTTATCATCTTTAACAGGGCAAAACTGAAGCTCTAACATGAAACGACAACTTCCAAGTACATCTTCCGTAGACGAGCCTCAGAGAAATGTTAGAAGCTGCAATCAATTTACTCCATCTGTGCCCATACAGAGGGCTGTTTCCTTGGAGCAGCCTCATGTGAGTTTTCCGCCAAGGGTTCAGTCTATGGCCCCAAATCTGCATGGCGACCATCAGAGCACTACATCAGTTTCTGGTGAGAGCATTTCTAGCTCCTCAGATACACCACAAGGCCTTCAGGCATTGGCTGGATCCACATCCCCTCGTGCGTGTGTACAATGTGGGGGCCTTATATCAGCTCTAGATGAAAGAGGTAATTATTTATCCTCAGAGGTACCACCACCTGCCTCTGATCCATTGGTTCCATCTACATCCCCAAATCTCAGGAGCAACATACCTGCTTCAGAAGAGAGGAGTAATGTTTCGCTTCCAAGTACGTCTCTAGTAGATGAGCCTCAGAGACATGTTAGGAGTCACAATCCCTTTGCTCGTTCTACGGCCCGACATTTTCGTGTATTCACTCAGCAGGAGAGACAAAGGGCTGTTTTCTTGGAGCAGCCTCATGGCTTTCAGCCAGGGGTTCAGTCTGTGGCCCGAAATCTGCATGCCGACCATCAAAGCTCTACATCAGTTCCCGGTGAGAGCATTTCTAGCTCCTCAGATGCCGCACATAACCTTCACCCATTTAATGGATCTACAGCCCCTCGCGTGTTTGCACAACATCAGAGCCTTATATCTGCTCCAGATGAAATGGGTTCTTTGTCCTCAGAGGTACCACTACCTGCCTCTGATCCACGGGTTCCGTCTACGGCCCCACAACTCAGGAGCCGCTTTAGCCTTATCCCTGTGGGTCCACCTTGGATCGCTGAAATAAGCTACACAAGGGTTATTCTTACACCCGTAGCACCTCCAGTTGGCACCCGTTCATTGGATCAAATTGCAGGATCACATCTCAGTGAACAACCTCAGAACCGCACATCTCAGGGTCAAACTAGCAACCATTCACAATATCAGGTACTTCTTTTGCTCCCATCAATAACATTATTTTTCTCTAGTAGAAAATGGGATGGAGATGGTTGATGCAAGTACAAAATAACTAGAACATGATTTAAGTTTGAAATTACGGTTTTGATCCGTTAGGGTTTAACACAAGTAGTCCTGACTTTCATTTTGATGTTTCAGTGCTAATATTGTGGCTTCCAATATATCAGAAAATAATTAGCACTGGCAATTGATGCTTGCATATGTCGGAGATTTTGAAATTATTCGTACACCCGCTACTGAAGAAAAGTTTATTTAACATTCTCTTGTACTCAAATTAGCATAAAACTTAAATGTACACAACACTACCTAAACAAGTACTCCAGAATCCCCCTTTTTCCCCTTGATTTGTACCTTTTAGAGATAATTTAACCCTTACTTTGCAAGCAATAAAAAATATGTACAAAAAATAGAGAAGTACTAGCATTAAGCAATGTTCCTTGGATAACTGTTTTCAGCATAATTTTCTTCTGTGAATTTCAGAACCCTCAGATTATACAAGCTGTCAGGCATCAGGATATGCGTATGGACATCAACCGCTGGAGCTATGAGGTCTTTCTTTCCCCCACCCAAGCCCCTATCTGCCCACACAAAAAAAATAAGCAAAAAGAAATATAAACCACTTAAAAAAATAATTATTGAATATTGTTTTTTATTATAGGAACTGCTTGAATTGGAAGAAAGGATTGGGAAAGTCAACACAGGGATCAAATCATCCGAGCTCTCCAAATTTGTGAAAAAAATAATCTGTTGTGGGGAGCAGGACGAGGCAGAGCGATGCGTCATCTGCCTGGTATCATGATTCTCTTTGTCTCTTTATATTAGTCTGTTAGACACCATTGTTAGCAAAATTGGTACAACTAGAGTTGTAATTGACGCATAAGCTTTTGACTGTGTTTTGGTTTATAGAATAAATCCAATTTAAGTGGTTCAACCGTGTATTTCCATAAAAAAAGAAGTCAATTCCAAATGGGCCTGGAATGGGCAAAAATATGGAGACAAGACGGAAATTATACCTCATAAATCTAATTAAAGGTTAAAATTTTTGGCAGGAACAATATGCTGACGCTGATGCAAAGGGACAACTGAAGTGCGGCCATGAGTACCACTTCTCTTGCATTGGCAAGTGGATGGAGGAGCAAGCTGTATGTCCCATTTGTAGACAGAGAGCTGCTCACTTTGAACAATAAAGCTGTTGATGCATATTTTTCTTTCATTTTATTTTTATCCTGAAGAAATCATATTGTTCTTTTTCGCTGTAAGAATTTTTTGTAAAAAAATTGAAGTAGACATATTTAAACATATTTTTCTTATTTAGACAATATTGGGGATTTGTTTTGAAGTGCACATAGTTAAGGCAAGCCTTGAGTACCACTTGTATCATTGTATTGCTTCAATATTTCAATGAAGAAAACCAGGGGATCTTTAGTCACTCCAAATAATTTCAATTTAAAAAAAAATTGAAAGTCATGATAGTACATTCTGTTGTATAATACTTGAAAATCTTGATATAAGATATTGACATCGGTACACATGCCCGACATGGCAGCACTGACATCCCATATGACCCCAACCATTTTCCAGAAATTGCTGATTCATATTGCATTCAATGATAAAAGGAAAAAAGAAAAGAAAAAGCAGCTGTTCAGCTTAGGTAATTAAGACATAACTATAGTTTGATAGAATCTAGAGATTCAGCCAAACATTAGACATTTCATTGAAGGGCGCCTTTACCTTGTTACACTACAGAAGTTATTTGTTAAGGGATTTAGTATGATTTTATTTCAAGTAAATTGGTTGATCCAAGGATGTACTTACAAAAAGATCAAGTTCATGTCAATAACTATTTCAAAAGAGGGAGACAAATCCAGCTCCTCAGCATTCCATGTAGAAAGTTGTTCACTGTCAGGAGATCTCAGACAATCTTAGTTCCGTGATCTGATATTTGTTTCAATTCAGGCAATCTTTAATCTGATTTCATTTTATACCAAGTGGTCGTATTTGTACAATCTTGCTCAATCTTCAATTAACCGCACTTTGATCGAGCGAGTTTATCGGAATGTGTATTTCTAATTGTTCCTTTTAACATTAATATCCCCTGAGACATCATTGAATCATATTGTTAGGAAAAAAATTCGAAGTACGAACAGCAGAAATTAGAACAAACAGAAAAATAATAGTACAAGTAAAGAAAAATCGGAGCACGAAATATAAGGAAGAATAATGCAAACTTTCATGTATATGCATAGATTGACGAAATATATAGTTCAGACAAAATGTAAGAGCACTGTAAGTATTTAATATAAACATCTCGTAAAGAAAGTGTTAGGCGTTTTGGCAGTAAATATTGCTGAATGGGTTGTTCTCAAGAGTCAAGAACATGAAAATTTTCAATTGTAAGTACTCAATTTTTTTTTTCAATCCTATATATAGTTTCAACACTTTTTGACCTACATATCGACACTTCTTGCGGCAAGTATAAACACTTTTGTCCGACTGCTAGCGCCTGAACAGGATGGTCAGGATCGTGCGAGTTCATACGGAAGAAATGAAGTGTGGATATTTTGGTGTGCAATTATCACTGTTATCTACTAAATTAACGATACATATTGTGAAGTATCCACATTTGGGCTTGTTCAGCACATTTGGGAATCTCATTAAGCCCATTTTAAATAGAGAATAAACAATAGAGAGGGTGGTAACACACGTGGTTAGGAGAAAAAGTCCTAGGACTGTGGTTACTCAAATGTTGAGAGTTCGAGCTCCTCTCACGACTTTGCAGCTTCTGCGAAGCTTTAAAAAAAAAAAAAAGTAGAGAATAAACAAAAGTGAATTCATAGCACATAAGGCAATGTGAAACAATTTCTTGGAACTATCTGAATTGATTGTTTCTTCAAAATTGTTACATGAGCTTACGGAAAAACTTCATAATATTACGCTTGTTTGAATGAATTAGTTATAGTATAGTAATCGTTGATTTAGTATGTTTCATTCACTTAATTTTGCGGTTATTAATACAATTGTGTGTCATTATGACTTCTTCACTTCTGATCAAATCTTTCGTTATTTATAAAGTTACTACCTAACAAGGACATTAAATGGTGTTGCTTTTTTTTAGTATGATACCCAAAAATAAAAAATTGACTTCACACGAGCCATAGATCTAGGAGGGATCTCGTTTCAATGCAATGCCTTGCGGTGGGATATTGAAGAAATTACACCACATAATTTATGTAAAAAGAAATATATGGTGCATTTTGGGTAATTAGAAAAATGTCAACGTTGTGATAAAATGATAGCATTTAGAATTTTCACCCGAGTACAAAAATTTTACCCCAATTTCACATCACCTTTCGCGAGATCAAAACATTCACCATGTATTTTCGAGGGAAAAAACATTCATCATGTTGAATTCAGTATCTATGATAATTTACAAAGCCTATTAAGGATGTGCGATTTGATTATCACAGTGACAATTTACAAAATGGCTCTCCCATGACATTAGAATAAATGGCGGTTCTTTGTTTAAAAATTTTAAAATGGTTTTAATTTGGTGAGATAAGTTGTTTTTTTGTGAAATTTGTCTATAAAAGTGACAACTTTTGTTAGACTGAAAGTGCCTGAACCGGTCAGGGTTCGTGCGTCTTCATATGGAAGAAATGAGGGTGTCACTGTTAATTTTATAAAAAGGGTTAACTAATCAAGAATATTAAAGAAACCGACAACATTTTTCAGTGAAAGGGATATAGCAACCGAGAAAGTACAGGGACATTGCACTGCTGATACCCTGGCATGAGTACCACTTTCACTATCCTGCATGGTTTATCATTAAATTACTTAGTATTATATTGGACCAAATTGTTCTGATTCTTGAGAGGAAAATGATTTATCTTATTCGTTGGGCCCATAACTATTGGACTTGTTTGAATGAATTTGTTTCATTCATTTGATCTTCTTGTTAGTCATGTAATTTCGGTGGCATTCATGGTATTTTCCACTTCGATAAATCGTATGTATGTATGTATAATTTTAATAAACATCTGAACATTAACTCGTATAGTTTACTGGATATTGAAATCGCTATATATAATTCTATGAAATAAAAAGAAATCTATGAGATATTGGAGACAAACTAAATTGTTGTGCTCCATATTAAGACTTTTTTTTTAGGGGAAATTGGTTCCATGCCACCCCAAAATGCCGAATTTAGAAAAATACCACTCCAAAATTTTGCTTTTGTTAAATGCCACCCCAAATCTCATTTATTAAGAAAAATGCCATAAATACCAAATTATTATACATTTGTAATAAAAAATAAACAGAATATATTGTATTTTGAGTAGTATTTTCGTATATTCCAAAAATACCCTCACCCTTTCATCTCTTCCGTCGAGCCTCTCCTCCCAGTCGCGGCCAACCATCATCAACAAAAAGGCATCAAGCCACAGGTCATGCAAGAAGGCACAGAGGCCACAGATCAACAAAAGGCTCACAGGCCGCAAGTCAAAGCAACAGCCACAAGCAAGCAAAAGCACAAGGTTACAGCCCTCTGTACAAAAACCACAGGTCAAGGAAGTAAGGCACGAAGGCCTTCACACAGCACACAACTTCAAGCCGCAAGGCAAAACCAAGAATAAAAGAGTCAAGGCTCACAGGAGAGGAAGGGCGGAGAGGAGAGGAAGGGTTTTCAAATTTGGATCAAGGTTATTTCGGTAACTTCAGTTATTATGTGAATTGTTAATTTAAAATTATACATTAATATGGTATTTGTGGCATTTTTCTTAATAAATGAGATTTGGGGTGGCATTTAACAAAAGCAAAATTTTGGAGTGGTATTTTTCTAAATTCGGCATTTTGGGGTGGCATGGAACCAATTTTCCCTTTTTTTTATTATTGTGCTCTGATGACATTGAATAAATCATTATTGCAGATTTTCAAATTTGAACCAATTTTTATATCACCATATGCAAAGATACTGAAACGAGGTACGTATATAGACAATTTGGATAAAAAAATGGCTTATGATGCGGCCGCTGAGATGGATCTGACAGGAGCAGATGAGAAGCTCCACGATCTGTTTTGGCACACCTTGGCTAGACGGTGCTGAAGGACAATGGGCTTCAACTTGACGGTACCAGGTACTGACTCTGCAGCAGAGTTATGTTAGTACTGGTAGGCGACCAGTCATTGTACTGGTAAATTAGATATCAGCGGAGGTATGGCGATGTTTTGTTAGTGTTTGAGTAACTATGTCAGGATTGTAAATAGGTTTTAGTATATTTACAAGAGCTGTAATCCTTTTGTTAGTGCTTTTTTTTATCAATAAAAATCATAAGATGGCATTGCCACCTTACCCTCAAAAAACATTTCAGCTTCACAAGGGTAATTCTTTTGTGCTCAAATTAGCATAAACTTAAATGTACACAACACTACCAAAACAAGTGCTTCAGCTTTCCTCTTTTACTTTGATTTGTTTCCTTTTTGCAAGCAAAAAAATTTATGTACACAAAACAGAGAAGTGTTACCATTAAACAATGTTCCTTGGATAACTGTTTTTAGAATGGTTTTCTTCTGTGAATTGCAGAACCCTCATATTATGTTAGCTGCCAGGCACCGCGATATGTGTATGGACACCAACTGTATGAGATACAAGGTCTTTCTTTCCCCCACTCAAGCTCGAGTGCGTATCCTCTGAGAATCTCAACTTTTGTGTGACCTACGTGTACGGTGTCTATTCGGGGATAGCGTAGGGGGCCAGTATTATTTGTGCTTTGAGATTCGTGCAAACGTATTTGAACGGTTGAGATTTTCCAAAAAAATTACCCAAAGTTTGAGATATCTCAGAGGATGTGAATTCCTCAAGCTCCCCTCCCCCCCCCCCCCCCCTCCCCAAAAAAAAAAAATTAATAAAGAAATAAAGGAAAATAAAAATAAATCACCCAAAAAATAATTAATGAATATTGGTATTTTATTATAGGAACTGTTTGCATTGGGAGAAAGGATTGGAAAATTCAACACGGGTCAAAACATCCGAGCTCTTCAAATTTGTGAAAAAAAAAATCTGTTCAGGATGAGGCTGAGCGATGCGTCATCTGCCTGGTATCATAATTCTATTTCTCTCTATATCAGTCTGTTAGACAATAGTTATCAAAATTGGTACGACTAGAATCATAATTGATGGATAAGCTTTTGACTGTGTTTGGTTTATAGAATGAATCCAAGTTAAGTGGTTCAACCGTGTATTTCCAACAACAACAAAAATCAATTCCAAATGGTCTAGAATGGGCAAAATGTGGAGTCAAGACGGAAATTATACCTCATAAATCTAATTAAAGATTTAAATTTTTGGCAGGAACAATATGATGCTGCTGATGTTAAAGGACAACTGAAGTGCGGCCATGTGTACCACTTCGCAAGTGAATGGAGGAGCAAGCTGTGTACGTGTCCCATGGAAATAAATCTGCTGTGATTCTTTGAGAAACACAGGATTCTGTTATTTCAAATTCATCTCTTTATTATTTGGAATGCACGAATCTCAAAAACAATTATTTTTATGCATAAATCTCAAAACAGATCAAGGAATGGATTTGAAATAACAGTATCCTGTGCTTCTCAAAGACATATTTAAACATATATTTTTTAGGCTATTGATTCATATTTTTCTTTCCTCTTTTTCTTTTTACTTTGAAGTAGACATATTTAAACATATATTTTTTTTATTTAGACAATATTGGGGAGTTTTTTTTTTTAAGTGCACATAATGTAGACAAGCCATATACTTCTCTTGCATCATGGTATTGCTTCAGTGTCTCAGTGGAGAAAACCAGAGGATCTTTAGCCACTCCAAATAATTAAAAAATAATAATAAAATTTATCATGATAGTGCCTTCTCTTGAATAATACTAGAAATTTTTGATATAAGGTATTGACATCGGTACACATGCCCAACATTGCAGCACTGACATTGCGTATGGCCCAAGAATGGAGTGGCTGCACAATTAGCTAGGAAAAAGTTCTAAGACTGAATATTCAAAGGTTGAGAGTTCGAGTTCCACTTACCACTTCTTCGCAGCCTCTGTGAAACCTTAAAAAAAAAAAAAAAAGACATCGTAACTGCTATCACACAACTTCCTTTCAAATTAAATTACGTAGCTGCTATCATATGATATATTTAAAACCAATTCTATGACATTCAAAATAGTTCTTTTTTCTAGTTCTTTGATATAAAACTTCTACGCGAGTTTTCTAACTACAAAACCTGAATGAGGACCATCGCATATGACATAGTTTGAGGATTTCATTGACATCTCAATTTATCTTTGACAGTAATTCAAATGAATTTATCTAATTATTTTCACTAGCAAGGTAGAGCATCTGATTTGAGCCATTTATTTCAAAAAAAAATTTAGAATGAGCTCTTGCACCAAGCAACCAAATTAAGGGCATCCCATATTAGCTTAGTAAGAGAGTTTGCAATAAGAATTAACTAAGGATGTACACCTGATTCTTTTTTATATGTGAATTTTTCTAAAATAAAAAAAGAGGTAGAATTAAGAAACAGCAATACATGTTACTCAAAAAAGAAACAACAATACACAATAAAAGTTCTTATTTTTTTAGCAAGAAATTTCAATTATTTCATCCGAAATATGCAAATTAATTTTTACCGTAATTTATTTGACATGCAATTTAATTGTGTGTCATGAATAACATTTGATATTAAACAAATGGCTGATGTCATTATGGACATCATGTAAACTTGACATGTAAATAGTAAATCATTGTTTCCCATACTGCGAAAATAGTAACTTCTCAGTTCTCACCCATATTATTAATTTATTATTATGGGAAAATTTCTAGTGTACCAATCAAAACTTTCAAAATACCCAATATCCCATCAAAACATTAAAATTTCTTATTTCTCCATTCTAAATTGAAATCTTTTTTTATTTCACCATATATTGATTAATTCTGAAAACAGTTTGGCGCCTAAAAAAAAGTAACAACAACTTGCTGCACAAAGTTAAAACAGAACAAATTAAGTCTTCTATATAGCAAATCAGGAAATTAATTATGATGTTGCACAAATTTAATTTAGTTGCTTCAGCAAACTATTTGTTGCTTGCAAATATAGATAGGCTAAATTTGAGTAGAATTAGCAAATAGCGCACACAACAATAAACAACATCTTTTTTTTAGCACTGGTCGCCGAGTAATAAAAAGAATGAAAACTAGATTGTTTCACTTTAATTAAGGAAAGAGGAAAGATAGAAAAAACGAAAACGAAAAAAAGACTATGATAAACTATTTTTTTTTCATTTTAATTTTGGATTACGGATTAGATTAAGAAGGCTGCTATTTTCAGGGCAGTTTTGTCCTTCTTAAACCTTCCTATTTTATACTTCTAATTAAACTATGTTATAATAGGAAAGTTAATAACCATTTAAAAGTTGAGAGAAATAGTGTGCCGTTGAAAACATATTTTTTTCTTTACTTGAAGCCTGTAATGCTTGAAAACAAAAGATTGATTCTTTGCTTATTTCAATATCTTATGTTATCTTTTTTGTTTTAATTTTTTTCTGGTTTTACAGTTTAATGTTTCTTTTTATTAAGAAGAACCAAAATAAATCAAAATATAGAGAAATTATATATATATGATTTTCAAGTACTTTTAAATTCTTCTCACTAAATTAAATGCTTAAGAGCTCAAACTTTGTACTCATAAAAAGACTGCTCCAAAAGTCCAAACTATTAAGTTATTAATCTGGTTAAATTAATGAATATTTGTACATGTTTTTTTTTACTATATAATATATAAAATGAGTTTATGGAATATATTTGCTGCTAATTTATACAAGCATTACTTGGTCTATTTACTTGCTGCTAATCTAAAAATGGGTTTATGGAATAAATTTGTACATTTTTTCATTTTACTATATAATATCTAAAAATTAGTTTATGGAATTTATTTGCTGCTAATTTTTAAATCTGATTAATTAATTAATTAAATTTGTACATGTTTTTTTATATAAACATTCTAAAATAGTTCACAACTTCACAAATCTATCTATTATTTATAAAGAAATATGTTTTGCTGCTAATTTATTTCTTTGTGTTGATAAAGTTAATATTTGTTTTTCCTATACATAATCATGCCCGTAAAGTAAATAAAGAAGGATAAGAAATTTTAGTGGTGAAATGCATATTATACAAAAAATAAGGCGATCTTATCAAATATATTTCAAATGAGAATAAATTTTATATTTTCAAATATGTAATCAAGACCACCCTATTAAATATATTAAAAGTTTCTTGTTATGCTACACTGCTTATAATAAGTACTCGGCCTATTTGATTAGTATCCTAATTTGTAACAGCTTTTAAATAGAAACAAAAATAAGAAAGTATTTAAAAAAAGTAAAATTATATTTAAAAAAAAATCGCTCTTAATAATCTAATTCAAGCAATAGCGCTCCCTTAGATTAAACTCTTCTCTCGTCTATATAAATACTCGGCAATAAACCAATCTCTCCTTTCTCCCTTGCTCTCCAAAAACTGTGGAAAAAAAAAAGGAGAAATCAAAAGGAATTCGCCCAAGAAATCCATTCTCCCGAGTTTTGTTCCCAACTTGAGCGATTTCATCTGACGTTCAATTCTCCAAGCTAATAGGCCGGTTCAGCTTTTGGATTTCAAATCGAGGTACTTGATCAAACTAAGCACTTGTTTCTTGTATCGTTGTTTTTCTCTGTTTTTGTAAGAAAAAAAATGGAATGATGAAATCATTGTGAATTGTGAAATAAAATTTTTGGATCCAAATGACCGTAATCAGGTCACCAAAGGGAATTTTTCTTTTTCTTTTTTAAATAAAGCCTCAATAAGAGAAAAAAGATGATATAACCAGCAATCACAATTATTCTTTTCTGCCCGGTTATTTCTAAACATTATGCTAATTTTGGAATTTTTTTGAATGTATAGACTAATCAACTCTTTAAGCTAACTTGATTGAGTATGTCTTAGGAGATGATTTTGTAGATTCTTATCAGTTCAAGTTGTTGCCTTTTTGCCTCCCCTCTGAATTAATTTTGAACCTAGCTATTACACCACCAGATTACTTAAATCCTATTGTATTCTGAAGTATGTGTATTCTTCTTTTTCTTTTTCTTTTTCTTTTTCTTTTCCTTTTGGAACAAAGGTGATAGAAGTTTCATTAAAAACGAATTATATTAATCACACAGTACTTCAAAACGTTTAGAAAGTGACCTGTAATTAATGGGGCTCTTTTGTTCAAAGAAAATGCTGCAACTATATTTCCAGACTACCCATCATACTGCACTGAGAAGAATAAAAATTGTTTGACTTTCCTTCTAGGTTTTCTAACAGCATAATCAATGAGATCCCTAAAACAGGACCAAGTGCTTAGTTCATCTTTTAACTCATTCCCATTCAAAATCAGATTTTTTGTACATAGGACATAATAGGAAGAAATGGTCAATTGATTCGTTTTCATCACAGAAGAAATATTGTATGGTGAAAATAATGGTCAATTGATTCATTTTCATCACAGAAGCAACATTGTATGGTGAAATTTTTCTTTTTGTACCAGCCACATGAATGTTGTAATTTTTTGGGAATTTTTTTAGTTTCCACCAAATTATGGAATTTTCTTTCTGACATGAATGAAGCAGATCATTATGCTTCCACCATTTCATTGCAGAAAGAAACATAATGATAAGGATTTGTTCTAGATGTTGAGAAACACAAGGCATTTCCTTCTTTCGTTCAAGAGTCGACATCTGTTAGCTAGGCTTTTTCAATAGTTTGTGATATGATCTGTAGCAAGAAAATTGATAATTTGATGAATTAATTATTCTAATAGTTTTATTTTGTTCAGAATTTCTAAACTTCTGTTATTGACGATTTGAGCATTAGAGGTGCAAAGGAATGGAGGCATTTGAAATATCATCTAAAAATAAATATAAAGCACAATAATTTTTTTCCATTATCAATTTAACATCAATACTATAATTTTTATCATGTTTAACAGGGCAAAACTGAAGCTCTAACATGAAATGACAACTTCCAAGTACATCTTCAGGAGACGAGCTTCAGAGAAATGTTAGGAGCCGCAATCCCTTTACTCCGTCTATGCCCAGAGAGAGGGTTGTTTTCATGGACCAACCTCATGTGAACTTTCAGCCAGGGGTTCAGTCTATGGCCCCAAATCTGCATGGCGACCATCAGAGCACTACATCAGTTTCTGGTGAGAGCATTTCTAGCTCCTCAGATACACCACAAGGCCTTCAGGCGTTGGCTGGATCCACATCCCCTCGTGCGTGTGTCCAATGTGGGGGCCTTATATCAGCTCTAGATGAAAGAGGTAATTCTTTATCCTCAGAGGTACCACCACCTGTCTCTGATCCATTGGTTCCATCTACATCCCCAAATCTCAGGAGCAACATACCTGCTTCAGAAGAGAGGAGTACTGTTTCACTTCCAAGTACGTCTCTAGTAGATGAGCCTCAGAGACATGTTAGGAGTCACAATCCCTTTGCTCGTTCTACGACCCGACATTTTCGTGTATTCACTCAGCAGGAGAGACAAAGGGCTGTTTTCTTGGAGCAGCCTCATGGCTTTCAGCCAGGGGTTCAGTCTGTGGCCCGAAATCTGCATGCCGACCATCAGAGCTCTACATCAGTTCTCGGTGAGAGCATTTCTGGCTCCTCAGATGCCGCACATAACCTCCACCCATTTAATGGATCTACAACCCCTCGCGTGTTTGCACAACATCAGAGCCTTATATCTGCTCCAGATGAAATGGGTTCTTTGTCCTCAGAGGTACCACCACCTGCCTCTGATCCACGGGTTCCGTCTACGGCACCACAACTCAGGAGCCGCTTTAGCCTTATCCCTGTGGGTCTATCTTGGATCGCCGGAATAAGCTACACCAGGGTTATTCTTACACCCGTAGCACCTCCAGTTAGCTCCCGTTCATTGGATCAAATTGCAGGATCACATCTCAGTGAACAACCTCAGAACCGCACATCTCAGGGTCAAACTAGCAACCATTCACAATATCAGGTACTTATATTTCTCCCATTAATAACATTATTTTTCTCTAGTAGAAAATGGGATGGAGATGGTTGATGCAAGTACAAAATAACTAGAACAGGATTTAAGTTTGAAATTACGGTTTTGATCCGTTAATTTTTAACACAAGTAGTCCTGACTTTCATTTTGATGTTTTAGTGCTAATATTGTGGCTTCCAATATATTGGAAAATACTTAGCACCGGCAATTGATGCTTGCACATGTCGGCGATTTTCGAAATTATTCGTGCACCCGCTACTGAAGAAAAGTTTATTTAACATTCTCTTGTACTCAAATTAGCATAAAACTTAAATGTGCACAACACTACCTAAACAAGTACCTCCAGCTTCCCCTTTGTCCTTGATTTGTTTCCTTTTTGAGATAATTTAACCCTTTGTTTGCAAGAAAAAAAAATTATGTACAAAGAATAGAAAAGTACTAGCAATAAACAATATTCCTTGGATAACTGTTTTCAGCATGGTTTTCTTCTGTAAATTTCAGAACCCTCAGATTATACAAGCTGTCAGGCATCGGGATATGCGTATGGACATCAACCGCTGGAGCTATGAGGTCTTTCTTTCCCCCACCCAAGCCCCATCCGCCCACACACAAAAAAATAAGCAAAAGGAAATATAAACCACTTAAAAAAATAATTATTGAATATTATTTTTTTATTATAGGAGCTGCTTGAATTGGAAGAAAGGATTGGGAAAGTCAACACAGGGATCAAAACATCCGAGCTCTCCAAATTTGTGAAAAAAATAATCTGTTGTGGGGAGCAGGACGAGGCAGAGCGATGCGTCATCTGCCTGGTATCATGATTATCTTTGTCTCTTTATATTAGTCTGTTAGACACCATTGTTAGCAAAATTGGTACAACTAGAATTGTAATTGAAGCATAAGTTTTTGACTATGTTTTGGTTTATAGAATGAATCCAATTTAAGTGGTTCAACCGTGTATTTCCATAAAAAAAAGAAGTCAATTCCAAATGGGTCAGGAATGGGCAAAATATAGAGACAAGACAGAAATTATACCTCATAAATCTAATTAAAGATTAAAATTTTTGGCAGGAACAATATGCTGACGCTGATGCAAAGGGACAACTGAAGTGCAGCCATGAGTACCACTTCTCTTGCATTGGCAAGTGGATGGAGGAGCAAGCTGTATGTCCCATTTGTAGACAGAGAGCTGCTCACTTTGAACAATAAAGCTGTTGATGCATATTTTTCTTTCATTTTTTTTTATCCTAAATAAAACATATTGTTCTTTTCGCTGTAAGAATTTATTTTTAAAAAAAATTGAAGTAGAAATATTTAAACATATTTTTCTTATTTAGACAATATTGGGAATTTGTTTTGAAGTGCACATATTTAAGGCAAGCCTTGAGTACCGCTTGTATCATTGTATTGCTTCAATATTCAATCAATTAGTTGTTGGCAGTGACCAAACCGTCATAGATTTTTTCAACTAACCAGCCGATTATTCTCAATTATATATGACCAATTATTCCCGTTTAATTGTTTGGCAGTACCCTGTCCGTCTGACGAGCACATACCGCAACACCGATTTCAATGATGAAAACCAGGGAATCTTTAGTCACTCCAAATAATTTCAATTTAAAAAAAATTGAAAGTCATGACAGTACCTTCTGTTGTATACTTGAAAATTTTGATATAAGATTTTGACATCGGTGCACATGCCCAACATGGCAGCACTGACACCATACGACCCGAACCATTTTCCAAAAATTGCTGATTCAGATTGCATTCAATGATAAAAATAAAAAATAAAATAAGCAGATGTTCATCTTAAATAATACATAACTATAGTTTGATAGAATCTAGAGATTCAGCCAAACATTAGACATTTCTTTGAAGGGTGCCTTTACTTTGTTACACTACATAAGTTATTTGTTGGTTATGAATATGATATTGTGGACATTTATTAAGAAATTCACTATAGTATTATTTCAAGAAATTGGTTGAATCAAGGATGTACTTACAAATAGATCAATCCATGTCAATAAACTATTTCATAAGAGGGGAATTTCAAAAAAAAAAAAATAGGGAGACAAATCCAGCTCGTCAGTATTCCACGCAGAGAAAGGTGTTGACTGTCATGAGATCTCAGACAATCTTAATTTTGTGATCCGATATTTTGTTTCAGTTCAGGCAATCTTCGATCTAATTTCATTTTATACCAAGCGGTCGTATTTGTATTTCTTTCAAATTTTGTTTGGTTGATAAAATTATGTTAGAGATGAAGGGTGAATGAGGTGAAAGATTTAATTTCTTCTTCTTCTTTTTTGAAGAAAAATATGGGTCTAGCCCGTATTTCATTCATGATATGGTCCATTACATAAGTGATGTAATAGTGAAATAAAAACAAAAAGAGCTCAAAACAGTTGAGCAACTAAATGAGAAAATGAAAAAGTGAAGTAGAGAAAACATAGAAAGATTGTATTGAAGTCTCTAAGAAAACAGAAATTATTCTTCAAGTTCCTTGGCAATTGATGAAGCAGCACATCCTCCCAATAGCACCGACCCTCCTGTGCTATCCCATCATACCAATATCACAAATACGGCTGTGATATGGATTTTCCAGCACCATTTATACTTATATTTGCTTCACCATCTTCACTCCCTTTTTACCAGTAATTGTGTCTCAGTTTCGGACTGCATGTACCCATACGAGTGGCATGTGCCCCATACCAGTTTTGATAAAAATTGTCTATACCAGTAGTATACACATGAGACCCATATTCCAACATCCAATTTCAGCCTCCTTGCCGTGTTCCTTTCTCACTGTACCTCTTTTGGTTTATCATTTCTATACCCTCTGAACTAGCATACTATAACTCCATTTTGTCTGAACCTGTTCTACTAGATCCTCAATATCTTTCTCCGAATCTCTGAAAATTCTGCAACACCTTTCTCTCCATAAAACAAATTGCGAGATTAGCAATATTGATCTTTCCTTCGTTGTATATCTCCTATTGGTTAGTGCAGAGATGGCATCAATGTTGATAATATCGGAGACCATCGGTAATCTGACATCTAAAAGTGAGGACACTCTTTTATATAGTGTTCGCGCAGCGCAGCAATTATTAAACAAGTATTTTGTTGTCTCGGACCCATTCTTGCACATAACACACCAATTGACAAGACACCATCCTCTTCTCTTTAAATTATCAATTGTGAGAATTCTATTAATTAATAGTAGCCAAGCAAAGACCTTCACTATGGGTGGTGCGATTAATTTTCAGATTTTATTGTTATCTGTCTTCATTCCATGCTCATTCATCATACTAAAATATGTCGTTTTTACAGAAAAGACCCTTGTTACCTCCAACTTCCAGACAACATCATCGTGCTGATTTTGTACCAGCTGAATAGCTTGCAAAATTTGCTGTTGCAGATTTTCCTTTTCCAACATTGCCCTTTCTAACAAATTCCCATGAAACAGTAAGCTAAAAGGTTGAGTTTGCATTACCTCAGACAATGTGATAAGTGGATCAATATTGTAAGTAAACAGAATTGGAAATCTATGTTGCAGAATTCCAAATCCCCATTCATGGAGCCAGAACCGTATGGTTTCACCATTATCAGGTTTTCTGATAGTTGAACTATCAAAGAAAGGGTATGCACATTTGAGTGTTTTTGTGAAGAGAGTTGAATCCTGCTGCAGGTTTGATTGCCAATGTGTGCAATAAAAAAAATCGACTTCCATAATTTCTCTTCCAGTTTTGCCCACTGCCAACACTATTTCATTAGCATTGCAAGATTAAAAATTCTTAGATCCAATACTCCAAGTCCTCCAAGTTCTCTAGGAGTAGAAACAATGCTCCAATTGGCCAAATTTAGTTTGTGAGATTCTGCGGCCACCCCATGCCAAAGAAATCTTCGTCGAATTTTGTCTATCTCTTGAATTACCCATATCGGTATTCTGAAAACCAACATATAATACGTTAGTAAGGATGATAAAATCGAGTTTAGCAATTGCAATCTTCCCGCAATCGAGAGACTTTTGGCCGCCCATCTCTCCAATCTCTTGCTAAACTTTTGAATTAAGGGTAAAAAAACCTCCTTTTTCAGACCTCTATTTGATAAAGAGAGTCCCAAATATGTAAATGGAAAAATACCAAGAGTACATCCCATCATCTGTGCAAGATAAGGTCCTTGTTGATTAAGATCCACTGAAAGTAGCAGCTCTGATTCATGTAGGTTTACCGCTAAACCCGATAAATCCTCAAATAGCAAAAAAACAATTTTTAATATTTAAGTACCGACCTGGTCGAACTAAAAGTTTTCTTATTCAGGTTGAAGTAAAAGTGATTTGAATGCAAATTGGGATCATAATAAAATGGGTCCCAATGTGCAGCGGAGACGGGTATATTAACACAGAAAAAACCGGAGAGAGAGGGTGTTTTATGGGCATTGGATCAAAATTGGTCTAATTTTCAGTTAGAGTTGTTTAATTTGCTTTAAAATTTGTACAAATTTGTACACAAATTGGAAATCGAACCCATTTTGATCCGGTGCGCATGGGACACCCTCTTCTTCCTTATTAACTTTTTTTTTAAGGAAACACCGTAAACCGGACGTAAATCTCTGTTGGGTTCTGGGATGTGCTTACCTGATTGAATTCAGATCTTCCCTGGTACCGTAATAGGAAATCTTTTACAATTATTTGATCTGGATCGTTCTTTTTAATTTGACACGAATCTCAAAGCCCAATAATGTTGCCCCCTCCGTCAGCCCGAATTCCAAAGCAGTTGGGAGTTAATCTCAAACCGTAAAGTGAAGGGAATCTTTACAGTAATGGAGAGGATACTTGTCCTACCTGATTGAGAAAGGCTTGGGTCCGATGCCCATCGTACTCAAATTTGGGTCCGATGGGTTTGGGACCGTCCGATCCACTTTAAGATCGTGCGCACAAATTTTAAAACAGATGCGAAAGTTGCGGACGCGAATTCTAAAACAGATCGGACGGTGAAAAAATCCGTCGAACTCACTTTGGATCCGATGCCCATCAGACCCAAATTTGTGCCTGCCTGATTACCTACCTGACTACCTACCTCATTATAACACTGTAAACCGGGTGTATAACTTCTTGCTGTCCAAACGGGCGACGATTCATAGGTCCAGTAACCGTGCTTATCCAACAGACAGTCGAATACGCCCGTCTAATTTTCTCCGTTAGGCCCTTTACGGATTTTCTGTGCCGTTGGTAAATGTCGTAAATTGAATTTAACTACACATTACGAATCTTAAACTGATATTAGCGATGTACAAACGACCGCAGAGAATGCTACTTTTATGCTTACTAAGATCTATACGTAATCGGATTAGGTAAAGCAAACGAAAGAGGGAATCTGGCTCGGATCCTATAATAGCAGCGGATCGGGTTGCGGGTTTCTTCTCCCGTTTCTCTCCCCATACTTGCAGCCCGGCCCGGCGGCGACCACCGGGAACTAACTCCGCCTTATCGGAGCTCCGTTAAGAAGATCAATCTCCGCCCGGTAAGGCCTCTCCTTCCTCGTCTTTTGTTACCAAAACCCTTTCTGAAAACCCTCTTCGTTTTTTATGCCTCCAATAATGGATGTGCTTTGATCTCTTTTTCTGGACTCTTACTTGTGTTCTTAGCTTTGTTCTGAGGATTATCTCTTCAATTTGACCAATTTTATTTGGAATTATGCTCAAACTATAAGTACAAATATATTTCTGGTTTAACAAATAATTCTTCTCTCTTCTTCACAAATAAACTTCTTATTCATTCGATACATCACAACAGCCGCGGAATCATAATCAATGAAGTTCCTTTTTCTTTTGTTTAACTGCTGTAATTGCTCAACTATCTAATTGATGAATTCAAATAAAAGATGATAGCATGTGTCAAAATCTAGCCTGAGAAGATGTTCTACTTATATCTTCTCCCTCTTGTCAGAAAAAATAAGTAAATTCTCATTCAGGACAGTGGAATACTTACAGGTCCAGAAGGTGAATTAAAAAGGGTGCTTCCAGTCTCTTTCATGCCATATTATATCTCTACGATCTCTTTGATATATATCCTGAGTGGCGTTCTCCAGTGATGGCATGGGAGATTCTTACCAACATGAGTTTTAATTCTTATTTGTTCACCTCTAGTAGTATAACACTTTGAATCTATCCATTGTTCAGCATCTCAACTAAACGACCAGTCAGACCAGCACCATGACATACCTCTTGTAACTGCGACAACAAGAGAATACCTTCACCGACATAGAAATTACTGAAAGCTTTTATAATAACCCCTCCTATATTCTCCAATAAGCATGCCGTTGGAACCAGGCACAATTGAGGTCCCAGTAACCTCAACATCTCTAATCGCACTCTCATCTCCCATCACAGTGACAGCAGCTGCAGCCGCTGCAGCAGCAGCTGCTGTCTCTGCACCACCACACAATCCGCGGGAGCGTAAATTGCGGTCAGCTGTGTGGAACGACTTCTCAAAGCAGCGCCGGCCTGATGGCAGCTGCGTGGCTATATGCAACCACTGCCAGAAGCAACTGACTGCGAGTAGCAGGAGCGGGACCACACACCTGAGGAACCATCTTGCAATTTGCTTATCTACAAAGCCGCGCCCAGGACCTGGCCGCAGGAAGAAGCTAGTTGTGCGCCGCCATCTGCTCCCCACTCATGCAAGGTTGGTATTCTAGAAAGGTTCTTGTATTAATCCATTGCTTATACTCCTTAAGGAACATATTGATTTGCTTCTGTGATTATTTGTACTGCAATTATTTTCGTTCTGATCTGCTATCCCTTTATAAATATGTGTTATCTGCATATTACGTGTCTCTTCAGAAAACATGGATCCCATATGGTTGTCACAACTGATGGAGATGACCCTCTTGCATGTGTGGCTGATGGTGTGTCTGTGGTACCGTTCGACCAGGAGGCAAGCCGGCGGGACCTGGCACGCATGATTGTTCGGCATGGGTACCGCTTCTCTATGGTGGATGATGTAGGGTTCCGTACTTTTGTTCATAACCTACAACCACAGTTCAAGATGGTACCATATGATGCAGTTAAGGCTGATTGCATGAAGATATATGATAACACCAAGGCAAAACTACACGATTCCCTAAGCAATCTTCCTTCCAGGTATTCTTTTGTTTAATGAGGTGCTTAAAACACCTTTATACACCATCAAGTCATAAACACATAGGCCCCTTTTTTTCACCCACCTCTTATTAAAATCCTAGATATTCCTAACATGCAGGGTGAGCCTATCAGTTGACACATGGCGGTCAAGCACTGGTATGGAGTACATTTGCCTGACCTGTCATTTCATCGAACAAGCCGCAGGATGCACTGAATGGAAGCTCAGAAAAAAGATTCTCAACTTCATACATGTCGAAGCAGGGTTGAATCCAGATATAACCGCCAAAAAGATTTTAGAAAAGATCCATGAGTGGGGCCTCGACAAGAAACTGACCAGCATAGTTCTTGACAACTGCACAGCTGGCGACCTGGTTGGTCGGGAAATAGTCAGGATTTTGATTTCAAAAGGATTTCTTCTGTTGAACGGTGAGTTGTTTCTCGTGCGATCATGCGCACATGTGCTCAATCTGACAGTCCAGGAGAGCCTAGAGCAGGCTGTGGAGATGACGAACTGGGTCCGTGCGTGCATCCAGTATGTGAAATTTTCACCAGAACGGTTCTCAAGATTTCAGAAGTATGCAAAGCAATTGGGGTTGCCACAAAAGCCCTTGATTTTAGACTCCCTGAACAACTGGGCTACTACCTATTCTATGTTTGACTCTGCATGTCACTACCAAGATGTGTTTGGAAGGCTCGCTGAGTGGGACCCAGCATTCCCTGGCCCACTAAACCCTAAAGACTGGGCCGATGTGAAGGCCCTTACAGACATACTGGATGTGCTGTACCACACTATGGAGAAATTCCCTGCCACTGAAAATCCTACAGCCAATCTCTGCTTCAACGAGTTGTGCGGTATCCATCATCTTCTAAAGACCTGGTGCACTAGCCCATCACCTGTAGTTGCGTCGGTGGCATCTCAAATGCTTCTTAAATTAGAGGCCTATTGGGACCTTACTAAAACTCTTATGGCAATCACCTCAATCCTGGACCCACGGTACAAGATGAAATCAATCGAGTATTTCTTCAAGCAAATGTATACTACTGACACATTTGAGGCCAAGTCGAGAACAGATGAGATTCGAAAAACCTTTATAAACTTATACAACGAGTATGTTGCACAGTCTGCCAACTCTTCAAGTAATCCAGCTGTTCTCTGCTATGCAGGAAACAGTGGATTGGGTGCAGGTGCTGGTACTGGGTCAGGTACTAATTACAATAATGGGTTGGATGAATCCAAAACATTTTCTAGGATTACTTTATCTGATGCTAGGAGGGGTTTAGATCAGTATATCCAGGAGAGCTCGACAGGTCAGAGCCTCAAAACGGATCTGGATATGTATTTGGAGGAACCCGTATACCGGACAAAGGAGGAAGGAGCTGAATTTGACATCTTAGGGTGGTGGAGGTCCTTTTCTGCAAAATATCCTGTGCTATCCTGCATGGCACGGGATATGCTGGCTGTACCAGTCTCTATTGTACCACTTGATGGGGAGGCAAGGATGTTGAATGAGTATTTAAGTACCATGGATTCTGGTACTGTTCAAGGCTTGATTTGTGCACAAGATTGGTTGCGTGATGAACCAGATGGTAAAAGGCTTTCTCTTCCTAGTGGACGGTTCCATTTTCATAACTGAATTCGACTTTCTTTATTTTGTTCATAATAGTCCATCTGAATTATTTATAATTTATTTTAAATGTAGTTCTAGATGGTGTGCATGGAAATGCAGCTTCTGTTCCTAGTACAAACGCCGAGGATTCTATAGTAAATGCACAGCCTTTGGATTATTCTGCTTCTCCTAAATAGGTGATTGTTTTTCCTGAATAAGAGTGATAAGAAATGGAAAATATCTCCTATGTACCCTTCTGAAACACCAATAATGCCATTGTACTGATTTATAATCAGAATTATGTAATTACCGCTAGCTATGCATAGTTGCTTCTATAATCAGAATTATGTAATTACGCTGAGGATTCTATACACCAGTTGTATCATGTATGCCATACTTTATATTATTATTATTATAGACTAGCTGACTATATACAAGTGTCGACCCTAAGACTAGCTATTGATTTTCTTTGGTGCAGGGATGAGGATTTTCTGAGAGGTTTACTTGGGGACGAGTAAATGACAGACAGGTTCAAGTATCCGGGCCACAAATAAGGCTTAGTTTGTAGTTTTTTATATTGATTCCTGGTGTATATTGTCGTTGTGTATTACTAACTGAGTTTGTTGTAGGATTAACTAAAGTATGCTTTACATGATTGATAATTTATTGTTAGTTTGGATCTCCTATAGCACTAGCAGTGCGGTAATTGATTTAGATCTCTCTTGGATTGTTTCATAGACCATAGTTTCCGTTCTCCAAAGCTCTACTTATCCGAAAAGAAAACGAGAGAGCGTGATCTTTTAGAAGAAGGAAAAAAAAAAATTAAGAACTCATGCCCGTAGAGCCCTGACGATGGGCAATTTCCTCTCCTTTAGGCTATATTTGGATGACACAAGAATAGCAAGAACATGTATTCTAGAAGAGAAGTATTCGGAATAACATGTGCATCCAAACAATATTTTGCTATTCAGAATAGCTAGAATAGCTGTTATTCTTTATGCTTTGTAAATGTTGGAATATCTACTATTCGGAAATGTGAAATGAGAGAAAAAATATTTCTTTTTAGATTTCCGCCAACACAATCTCAAAATGACAAATTTGATACCACTTTCCGCTATCTCCACGTCGTGACAATTCATTTGAGATCCCACTTGTCTATCTTTTTTTCTTAATTAACATCTTGTTAACACTATTCTTTATTGGTTACAGCTATTCACTATTTCACATATCAATCTAACAACATTTTATTAATCCGAATAGCACCATTTTCACACTAATCTGAAAATCACTATTTTTTCTCTATTCTCATTTACTATTTTAAAATTTCGCTATTCTAGCTTATTCTAACTCTCATCCAAATGTACCCTAAGAGTAGTCATTTGCAGTGCATATATATATGTGATGTTAGACGAAACTGATTAGCATTATTATTTTATGTTTATTCGAGAGTTTGTAGGTAATTTTTTTTTTTTTTTTGGGAAACCAATTAATTTAGAGGAATTGTTAATTCTTTATGATTTTACTAGGATATGGATATATAACCACCATCTTTGTAATGCAAAACGGCGATACTTTTATTCCAATCATAAATATTCTCCTATCGCCCCAGAGGTACATTCCAGAGTGCAATTTTATAAAAGAATTTTGACATCAAAATTCTAAAATTCAAATACAATAAATTGCCTGATGTAATATAATAAAATAAAAATAGTGTGAAACAATCTTAAATTGTTTCTACTTCCCGTGAGATCAAGCAACTTCGTAAAGATAGAACGACACCCTTACATGGAAAAGTTAAATTTTCATTAAAAGAAGTTAATTCCCCACATCTGTATCATCTTCTGAATTATTTGATAATTTTTGGTGTGCCTATGAAACATTCTAAGTTGTTGTAACATAAAATTTTTTTATTTCTTCATTCTAAATTGAGATTTTTTTTCTTATTTTCTCGTGTTGATTAAATCTGAAAATTTAAGCTTAACTTTAACTCTGATTTAATTTTAAAGTTGAAATGTCTATTTTACATTTTCTTAAACTAGCCACCCAGATTAGCTCCAGATTAGCTGTACACAGTCATGTGCTTGCGCCTCCTTTGGTATATGGGATTAGTTAGATCATTGATCGCTTTTTTTGTTTGAAAGTCCGTAGACGATTATACTAATTTAAAATAAAAGTTACAAGCTAGCTATTACATAATATTAGACAATAAGTATTTTTGAAAGCATTCAGCTGTAAATAAATAAATACCACAGGGCATGTGTATTATGTGGACACAAATTTGATCATTCTTACTTGATTGTAATGATAAAAGCCTAGTGACACTGTGCATATTTGTCGTGTTCCTTCTGGCAGACTACACCGTATTGAACCCTTCCTTGTGCACAGCCAAAAATACACTAAATCAAACCGGATCGGGAACTGGTCTCACGTGCGAATCTCAATGAAGAAATTTTTAATACATGTTATTCCAATAAAGATTTATGGAGCCCAATATTGTCCCCAAATAAATCCTCGAACCTGCCCCAAGTATTTAATGTCTAATTTTCATTGTCAGCATCAGAGTCAAAATGATGATGAATTACGTAGAGTTTTGGCTTAGATTTTTCATATTATCTCACACTTATGTTTAATTAATTAGAGGAAAAGGCTACTGTCACCCTTTTTATGTTTTATTGCAAGAAACATGTTTTTGGGACTATTTTACACCAAATGAAGCAAGAATCAGATCATCGGATAAGCGACGCTCATCGACTAAGTCTCTGTCACGGCTCG
>JAJGRW010001378.1:0-104598 GCA_025461045.1 Carex parvula | reverse complement strand
TTGCTTAAAATCGGATATGTAACTCCATGGTGTTTGAGCCCAACATCTTTAGATCATTCCATGAGCCTATAAATCCATGCTTGCTTTATTGCACTATTCAAACTGATTGTGCGATTTTCTAAAACTCTCAATCCTTGTATGTTATGAATGTTCAGTTTGTGAGTAGTAGTGGCTCACTTTGGTTGGATTTGAATATTTTGCCTATAAGTTTTCATATTTCCAAAAGCTTGGCAAGCTTGAGATTTAAAAAAATAGTTGAGGAATTGCTTAAGAATGCTTTCATCCAACCATCCACAAGTTCTTACTCCTCACCAGTGCTTCTTGTGAAAAAGAAAGATGGGACTTGGGGCCTAGAACTCGTTCGATTTGATTTTTTTTTGGTAGAAAGTCCGTAGTGATATTTCATTAGTTAGAACAAAATTAATTACATATAGCATCTGTATTAGTACTTACACTATTACAATTGAAACTCCTTTACAAAAGTAGACAAGAAAAATTAAAAAAAAAGAAAAATCAATTAGTACTTGCACTATTACAGTTGAAACTCCTTTACAAAAGTAGACAAGAAAAATTAGAAAAAAAAGAAAAATCAAAGATTATTGCGCTAAGATCTGTAGATAGTGAGAGTAGATAGTGAGTCTACAGGATTTTCATACTCAGATTGGTAGGTTGTAAGTCTGTATAATTTATTGTCATTAGTACAAAATATTGTTGTTGTAATCAAGGCGGAATAGGGATATTCAGGAGAGCGCTAAGATCAGTAGATAGTAAGCCTATAGGATTCTCTGTATTCATACTCAGATTGGTAGGTTGTAAGTCTGTATAATTTATTGTTGTTAGTACAAAACACTGTTGTTGTAATCAAGGCGGAATAGGGATATTCAGGAGAGCATTCGTGCTCAAATGAGGTTTGTGCCTGAGTTATTTAAAAGGAAACACAGAGAAAGGAGATAGGAAAAAGCAAGGAGAAGAACAGGAAGGAGGAGGAAGAAATGGGTCACCGTCAGTGCTATATCATCATCATTAACCATAGAAATGGGTCACCGTTAGTTCATACTCCGAACCCGTTGAATTGAGATGAGGCGAAGAGCGGCAAGGCGATGAGAAGTGACTAGATCGGGCGGAGGAGCCGAGGGTGGTGGACACTCAAAACCCTGACCGCCTCACTGTCGCCTTTGTCGATATCAACGAGGGAGCGGACTGAACCCTAAGGCCATCCGAGCAGCACAACCTACAATATGTACAATATGTACAATATCGAAAATCCTACAATATGTACAATATGTACAATATGATGCTCTAGCTTGTTTCTCTGATTTTTTTTTTTTTTTTTTTTACTAGCTTGAGTTTGAAGTCATTTGGATTGATTTGATTGAACTTGACTCGAAATAATTGATATGTAACTATGTTAAATTAAGAATATATATGTATATATTAATAATGAGTCCGGCTACTATAACACTAGTGTCATTCCAAACTAAATAACACCACATCTTAAACCATTGGATCTACTTTAATATTCGTGCAAGACACTAGTGTCATTCCAGTCCTATCTTGTGCACGAATATTAAAGTAGATCCCATGGTTTAAGATGTGGTGTTATTTAGTTTGGAATGACACTAGTGTTATAGTAGCCGGACTCATTAATAATATAGCTTACAATTTAATATATATATATATTTTTTAAATCTTCGCACATGTTACGAAGCGGTGAAAAGGGCTCGAACTTTTGATTTTTGGATATCCAGCTTCATAACTTTCTTTTAGCCAACTATGTTACTGCCCTATTCTCATCTATAATTTAAGAGGAGGGTTCAAATACCTCCATCATGCCTCCATTTTTAAAAACTTTAATAACTCAACATTTAAAACTTAAAACTCAATAAAACCATTGAATATGATCTACATCATTTTATCTATACATGTGTAAAAAATTATGACATTTGAATTTTGTTTTGGTTGTCATTAAGAGTTTGTAAAAAACATACTAATGTGGATAATTTTTAGACGTTGATTTTTCAACTTATTGATTCACATAAAAACAAAATCAAAATGTGATAATTTTGTATGAGTACAGAGATAAAATGATGTAGATCATATCCAACGGTTTTATTTTGACTTTAAAGTTTTAAATTTTGAGTTATTAAAGTTTTTAAAAATGGAGACATGGTGGAGGCACAAAAAATGGAGGCATTTGAACCCTCCTCATAATTTAATATCAATGTGAACTTTTTAAAATTTTATATTAACAAATTATTGACAATTAAATACAGAAATGAAAAAGGCTAACAGGTAAAAGATAAAAGCGGCGGCCGAAATTCAGTTATTTCATTCTCTAGTATTTTGAACTAATATGGTAATACATAACAAAAAAAAAAAGGTAATAATTGAGCCCATACAAAACTGAAGCTGAATTTGAATTAATATGAGCACGATGAGTCGAATAGAAACTAAGGTGCTCTTAAGCTCACCAAAAAGTTTGGTAAACTAAACTTCAAAATCTATCATATTAGTTTTGAGCGACGAATTCAAACTGTTAAAATTGATCTACTTCATGAGTGATTAATTTACATGCAAAGTTTTTAGATTTTTGAATTAATTTAATATATACTATAAAGTCAACTGATAAAAAATATTAAAATAATTTATAGTATCAAATCATCACTCGTGAAGTAAATCGTTTCCGATAGTTTTGATTTATGGTTTGAAACTAATACAATAGGTTTTTTTAGTTAAGATTCATTGTTTGAAACTATTACAAGTTGAGATTTATTGTTTGAAACTAATACAATAATTTTTTGAGTTAAGCTCACAATCACCTTGGTGAGCTCAAGAACACCCTAGTTCTACTCTGCTGAGTCAACTGATTTTCTTTTTATATCTCAATTAGACGCAATGCAACTTAGAAACACATCTAGACGCTAAGACACTTGAATACGTTTTTTTCAAGATGAAATACGAATTAAAATTATCAAATCACTACAGCGATAACCCCTAAATTTCAAACCTAGCACTTCTCACATGAAAATAATACCTCAACCAACTATACTATGTTATGGATCAGATCGACTTCGATTCGTTGCATTCCTTGATTCAACGGAGGTAATATTCAAACTCACTGATCTGTAATACGGGATGCAATATCAAATATGAACAAAGGGCAATGACAAGGAGTAGAACTAGGGTGTTCTTAAACTCACCAAGCTCTTTTATGAGCTTAACTCAAAAATCCATCAAATAAGCTTCAAGCAACGCATCCAAACCGTTCAAACTAATCTACTTTACAAGTGATGAGTGATGAATTTATATGTCCAATTTATAAATTTTCAAACTAATTTAATATAAAATCATGCAATAAAAAAAATAATGAAAAATAAATACATTAAATTAACTTATAAACTATTTTTTTTACTGCTTGATTTTATACTAAATTAGTTCTAAAAATTATAAATTTGACATATAAACGCATCACTCGTGAAGTATATCAGTTTCAACAGTTTAGATACATCATTTAAAATCAAGTCAATAGATTTTTAAATTAAGCTTACAAAGGAGCTTGATGAACTTAAGAACACCCTAGTTCTACTCCAATGACAAGTACCTCACAAAGAAACTACCACAATTCAAATTCACTGCACCGAAGTATGGCAACTTTGACCCGTCTGTGATATTGTATCCGAATCACAAAGATATTTTACATGAAAAAAATCATTGATATTTGTACAACAGATTTAAAGGGTTTCCATAAGCATGGCTCTGATCTTGGCTCTCAATTCATCAGGTACATCTGCTGAATCTTCACGTTTTTCCCCTGCATTAGACAAACTCCTCTCTCTCTCATCCTTCGATCTTTTACTAGATCTTCTTCGCTCATCCCTATGAGACTGTCTGTATCGCCTATCCTCTTCTTCGCTATCTGACAAACTGTAACTCTTCCTATGGCGGCTCCTCTCTCTTTTTCTGCCATGCCCTTTATTGTTGTAAGAATGTCTCTCTCTCTTCCTCTCAGTTCTTTCTCTCTCTTCATCTGATGAACTGTGATCCCTTTTACGGTGCTCACGATGATGTCTATGATTATGATGCTTCTTGTCATGACGAGGGCTCTCTTCACAGGTTTCTTCATCAGAATACTTTCTCTTTCTCTTCTCACTTCTTTCTCTCTCCTCCAAAAGATCACCATGCTTCCTGTAATTCTTCTCACGATGTCTCTTTTCCCTCTCACTTCGTCCCTCCTCTAGTTTCTCCCTCTTACTATTCTCTCCATCATCATCCTCGTTACTTCTTGAACCCTTATCACCTTCAACTTTACTAGATTCTACCTTATTAAGCAACTGTGGCAATGGGGGCCCACCACCGCTGGCACCGCCAGTCTTAATCATAGAGGCAAACATTTTCGCTCTTTTCAACCTTTCAGCTTTGATCTTTTCTTCTTTAGAGATGGAAGCAGCTTCTGATGAGACCAAGGCTGCAGTTTTAGCAATTGTCTTGGCAATCCAGTCCTCATCAATGCCACCAGGTTTGGTTGGACCAGGACCTGACTTATCCAGGCCCAAATCTGATTTGGACAATTCGGGCCGAAAAGAAGGGCTCACGCCACGAGTCGCAGCATGAACTATTGCCGCTGCCTCTTGCGTGGTCAAACCAGCCCTCAAGTTCTGATTGGTGGCCTCAGTTTTTTCAGGTTTTTTGGTTTTGCTAAATGCCATTTTGAATTTTTCAGGTACTTGCGGTTCCTCAGAAGGTTCACGAGAGGCGGTTTGACTGGATGGTGTGGGTTCGCGTGCCCTTTTCTCTGGGCTCTTCTTACGCTGCACATAATTATGAGAAATAATTAAGTCATATGTGTTCTCCTTCTTGCAATATGAAAATACTTAACAAAGTTGCAGCTGGTACCTTCCAACCAGTTCTAACATATCACTAAGGTTTATGATCTGGGGATATTAATTCAAAAGTGCCTTTATGAAAACCCCCGTAAGAAAAACTATTGGCCAATTAACAAGGCAAAGTGCAGAACTACAGCTAATTTCAACAAAAGGTGAGGGAGGATTGATACAATCAAGAAATCAGATATCAGAAAGAATAGTCTGAAACTTATTTTTTTCAGGAATGTAGTTCTCTTGTTTTGAAACACCTCGAAAGAAAATTTTAAATAACTTGAGAATCAAACAAATCCTTGGAACAAGAATCAAGTCGCAAAGACAAAGATAACAAGAACCTTAAGATACAATTTCTCTAAGAAGAGACAATTAGCTAAAGGAAGCAATGACACTTCTAAAAAATTCCAAAGATATTACACAATGAAAATATTGAAATGGATATTACAAATTTACATTATGTTTGCATTTCGACAAAGTTCCAAAAATACAATCGAAAGATCTACTAAAGAACTGTGCATCAGCAACCAAATTGTCAACATTACTTACCTGTTGATTTCAGAGATCAAGTGTAAATCATCATTTGCACATAGTTCTTCTCAAGATGAGAACCCAAAACAGAAAAATAAAGTACTATAGGTAGCTGAACTTTCCATTCAGGAAACAAGAGCTGGAAATAAAAAATAGAACAAGAAAACCGGACGCACCTACGAGCATAAGATACCTCAGAAGAACCTTAAGGTGCTTAGTAAAATTATTCAACACAATTAGCAACCGTCAATACCAAAAATACTAATACATGAAAGGTTCATCATATCATACCTCTTTTGCATCTTCTAGTATCTTTAGATAATATGGATGGTAAGCATTTGTTGGCACCAAAAAGGGGAAATTATTAGTCGATCTATCCTGGTTTATCAGTACTGCTTCAAGTTCCCGTCCATTTCTGTGAATAAACTCTGCAATCTTCTCCATTGCAATCTTCATTACAGAGGAAGGCTCCATCATAACCACCTGTGACTTAGCAGGTCCCACATTCTCAGTACCTTCTTTCACTTTAACTTTAGCAATACTGGGGTTTATTTTAGCTATACTACGGTTTTTCTTGGCCAGAGCAGGTTTCTCTCCAGTCAGTAAGGGGGGTTCTTTTTCATCTTGTTTGGGGGCCTTTTTCTCGATTTCCATGCCCTTAGGGGCGGGATGAGCGTTAGATAGAGGGGTGATGGCCTCATCTTCGTCTTCAGCAGACCCATAAACAGATCCAAGCAAAGATAAAGCACCTTTGTCAGAATTAGCTTCTGTTTTTAGCAAGTTAGAATTTTCAACTAGGAATCGGAAGTAGGGGTGGAGGTGATGATCCGGCAATAAGAAACCAAAAGTTGGATTGTTTCCTTGTTTGACTCGAAGAACAATTTCTGATTGGCCACCGTGCTCACTGACAAACTTAGCACTTCGAGCAATAATTTGGTGCACCTTCTCTGAAGGAGGCTGAGAAAAATAATTGAGGTAAAAAAAGAAATAATGTTAATGTTGGTATTCAAATGAGTACATATACCGAGACAATAAATGTGCCAAATTTTACATACACTAAAGATTTGACAATTTGTAATTAGGTTGAATGAAGGTCATTTTCTTAGTATTACTTAAGAAATTGTTCCAATTACAGGTACCAAGTTGATAAAAGCTGGTAATTGTAAATACCAAATGACATGTATACAACTGGAACAGTTCTGGAGAATATAAACTAGTTTAACTAAATCATATATGTTTGGTATACTAGACAGGATGTTCTTATAACTCCTTCAATTTTAGACATTTCATTTCTCCTCTCTTATTAAACTATTCTACTGCACCAGACTAGTAGCACAGAACACACAATAAAAGTCTGCTAGATACCTTTCCTTCAGTCTGGTTATTTTAGAGACCTTTATTATAATCCCACCTGCGTATACTTAGCTTACATGAGAGAAACTTCAGACAATGTTGTAACACTTCATCTCAGCACCAAGCAATGAAATCTAGAGAGTAAGCTGAAAAAAGAATTACGAAATGATCTACAAATAACAGTCATATGCTGTGTCACAAGGCAAAGGAAACTACGAAAATTCAGTTTTTCATCATGTTTTCTGCCACTTACTAGGTTGTTTAATAAACTATCGGGCAATGGAAATGGTGGACGATAGCACGAACTGGACCCCTCCGGCTTGAGTTCAGAACCAGGCTTGGTATCCTCCTCAGTACTTCCATATGAAAAGGAAACGGCTGCATAAGCACCTTGAGATTTACTTGTCTCCTCTGTTTCTGAAATAAAAGAGGGCAAAAGTTGATTTGTCAGTTCTCAATAAACACAGATTGTACTCCAAGTTTAAAAGAGAAATAATAGGACATCAAAATAATTTATGCAAGTGCACAATTTGCAAAAAAGGCATACAGAAATTCTTACTTGAACCCGAGACAGATGCTCACCATTATACAGTGCCTACCCTGCATACTTTTAAAATTGAGAATACAGGAACATTGGGTGCCAGGATTAAAGCTGAAGATGTTTTGATCAGCCAATCACAGGGAAATTTAGTTAATTTCATTAGTCTCTCCGAAACTCTTATAGCTCTACAACCAACAGTGTAAACCGAAGCATTCAACTAAAGAAAATATCATTTAAAATGAAATTAAATATCTTTCCTTACTTTTTAATTTTTTTTTCCTATTTACAATTATAAGGCCAACAAGAGGCCCCTTTTGCCTAATTACCCCTCAAGACCACAACACCCAATGCACCAATTATCATGATGCGAAGCCCCAGTAAATCTACAGGGTGGAAGAGGGAGGGAGGGAGGGAGGGAGGGAGCATACCGTTAGGACCCAATTTATCCTCTGATGGCAGATCGAGGAATCGTTCCTGATCAACAACCAGCTCCTCGGCCACCTCTTCCTCGGACTTATATATATAACCAGGCTTAGGTCTTAGAGGCACTCGGTCGAGAAGGTGGCGCACGTCATGGCGGTCTATGAGGAGAGACGAGTCAGCGCCCCAGGGGACGAGCGCCGTGGCGGAGTTCACGAAGTTCGCACCGGCGTCGTCGTCGAAGAGCAGCGCATGGCGCCCGATTATTGAGAAATTCGCCATCGATGGGCTCTCAGCGGAGATCTTTGGTTAGGGTTAGGGTTAGGGTTAGATTTTGGTGCATCGAAATATAGAACGCGGTTATGCGTTGCGGAGTGAGTCAATCCCCTTCGGGAAGAAAATATCGGATAGACCTGGTCTAGAAACCGGTTTATCGTCGGGTGAGGCATATAGATGTGAATCCACCTTCAGATCCGCTTCGACTACCAATGCAATCTTTTTAATTACAGTTCCGGATAAATGGGATAATAACGAGACCTTACACTATGACTATTACATTGCACGGACTAGTATCCTCTCCATTACCGTAAAAGATTCTTTTTACTTTACAGTTTGAGATTAACTCTCAGTCGGACTAGCGCAGCAGTATTATTGGGCTTTGAGATTTGTGCCAAGTTAAAAAGAACGGTTCAGATCCAGTAATTGTAAAAGATTTCTTATTACGGTATAGAGAAGGATGTGAATTCACCTTGCACTATGGGTTGTGGTATGCCCGAAGTTTTTTAAAATACCTCTGTCAAATAAAAGATAAAAAGAAAAACTACTGAATTATGAAAATTTTATATTTGACACCTCAAATGGCGGACACCAAAAGTGGTCCGTCATTTGAAATTGTGGATAGTTAAAGTTTTGGAATTCCAATGTTTTCGGCTGATTAAATATATTTTTTTGTTAATTTTCGGAAATAGATAGAGAAACTTATAATTTGAATATATTACAAGGAACATCAAATAAAATAGATAAAATATTTATAATTTAGATGAACTAGAAGTACTACGAAACATTTTTCAGACATGATTTTTGACGGATGAAAAAAAATAAACTAATTCTTGTTGTGTTACTGGAAAAAAGTAAAAATATTTTTGATCTTAGTTATTGATCCTGGTTCAAAAGTCACTTCTGGGTAAATAAAGAAATTATCGTAGTCTTCTAGTACATTCAAATTCTAAGATACTCCATCTATTTTCAAAAAAAATTTGTTAAAGATATTCCAATTCTAAGATACTCCATCTATTTTCGAAAATTCTAAGATATTCCAAAATTTTAACTGTCCACTATTTCAAATGGCGGACCACTTTTAGTGTCCGCCATTTAAAGTTACAGACACCCAAGAAGGGTCCGTCATTTGAAATGGCGGACATGCTAAACCAAAAATCGATGGTCTTTTTTTATTTATTTATTTTTGACAAAGGTATTTATAAAAATTTCGGCTTGTATGGTTATTACCTTACACTATGCATGGGTTGTATGGTTATAACGGAACAGGTTATGTTTTACCTTACACTATGGGCTGTATGGTTATAACAGAACTGGTCATGCTTTAGAAATACAACAATAATCCCTATTGAGTCCTTAGCTACAAAAATACTTTCATTAGCTACTTTTTGGTACAAAAATAGAGGGGGAAATATGTTCTTTAAGCTCACACTAGTTCTTCCTTTTGATACAAAGGAATTGGTATCCCTTTTAGACACAGTGGATGGAGAGCAGGAGAGGGAGGCTATGGATCAAATGTCTGGAACCGACCTACAAGCTGAAGATGTTGGCTTAACTTTAATAGCAATTTACTTGATATAAAATCAGTTTTTGTGTCAATCTATGTTATGTAGTTTGCAGCTGTTTTGATATAATCTGGTATGGGTTTAGTGATACCTTTTAGGTTTTCTAGCAAGTCCTGGTTCATGCTTTAGGTTTTACTTCTGTCATTTTTATGAAAATGATTTTACTTAGTCGTTTAATGCTTTAGGTTTTATGAATGTAAAGGACATGAAGATAGGTATCAAATAGTTGGTACCATATCTTTGTAACTGTGGTTTCTTTGAATGAAATCGATGAGGTTATGACCTCACTTCAATATTCACTTCTGGGTGCGGTGCGTTTGGATTACTTGAGGTTAGCATCTTGGGTTAGTGTACTATTTTTCTTCTCTATTCTATATTTGAATCGCGAGAAAATAGAGATATTCTCCAGGTTAGCGTTGTTCTTGCTAATTCCTTCAAAAGATGAAATAGCGCTAACTAGGGGTTAGCACTCTTCTTGCTATTCTTGAGGTTGCATCCAAATGCACCCTTTGTCTCTCAATAAAGCTGAATTTGTATATCTGTTTCAATCAATTAATTATAAGTCTTCTTATTTCTTTTCTGCCTAATAGGAGAACTGAACCATATTTAAGCAATTTATTTTTGTTATTTTTCTCATTTATTATTCTTCGTTTTATTTTTTAAGAATAATAATTTTAATTGATCGGGCCACTTCTAAATTAATTTGGCTCAAGAAATTAAGTATAACATGATGTTTTTTTTTTAAATTAGCATTAAGCTTTATACAACTTCCTTTAAAAATAGATTCCTTTAATTTAACGTAAAATAGTTATGACCTTTAAAAATTAAAATAGTTCTTATTCAAAACCTGAACAAGGACTCTATCATATGTGATATATAGTTTGAGGATTTAATTGACATCTCATATTATCTTTGACGATAATTAAAATGAATTTATCTAATTATTTTCACTAGGCAGAGCATCCGATTTGAGCCATCTATTTCAATTTTTATCTTTTAGAATGAGATCTTGTTTTACACCAAACAACCAAAGGTCGCGCAGTATTAGTTTAGAAAGAGAGTTTGCAATATGAATTAACTATGTATGTATACCTGCCCTTTTTTTTTATGAAAATTTCTAAAATAAAAGAGGTAGAATTAAGAAACAACAATGCATAATAAAAGTTCATATTTTTTTAGTATTGACTTTCAATTATTTATCCGAAATATGCAAATCTAAATTTTTACCGTAATTTATTTGACATGTAATTTGATTGTGTCATGAATGCTATTTTATATTAGACAAAAGGCTAATGTCATTATGGACATCATGTAAACTTGACATGTAAATAGTAAATCATTATTTACTATAATGCGAAAATAATAATTTCTCATCCATATTATTATTAACTAATATATATTTTTGGATGGAAAATAGTTTCTTTTTAGGTAAAAATAAAAGTAACAACAGCATATATATTTGCGCATAAAAATAAAAAATAAAAAAGTTAAAACAGAACAAAGCCGTCTATAGCGCAAATAAGGAAATCAGATGTTGCCCTAAGTTAAAATAGTTGCTTCGGCAAACTACTTGTTGGGTGCAAATATAGACATGCTATTTGGGTAGAATTTGAGGAACCGACTTCTCTCGTCTCTATAAATACTCTCTATGAGTAATAACACTAAATCACTCCATATCTTTCTCTCTTCTCTCATAAGGAATTCGCCCAAGAAATCCAATTTTCTGCTCGAGTTCTGTTCCCAACTTGAGCGATCTCATCTGACGTTCAATTCTCCCCAGCAAGAGGCCGGTTTAGCTTTTGGATTTCAAATCGAGGTACTTCTCTTATACATATTTTTTGGTCTCGGAGTCATTTCTACATGGGCTTATGAATGCTTAATACCCAATTGATATAAGCATCTTGGTTTTTCTGGTACCCGAAACTTATGAACAAAACATCGGTTGAGAATTTATTAATTGTATCATTGTTTTTCTCTGTTTTGTAAGAATAAAAATGGATTTATCAAATCATTGGGAATTGTGAAATAAAAATTTTGGATCCAAATGAGCGTAATCTTGTCACAAAAGGGAATTTTTCTTTTTTAAATAAAGCCTCAGTAAGAGACAAAAGATGATATAACCAACAATCAAAACTATTCTTTTCTGCCCGGTTATTTCTAAACATCATGCTGTTTTTTTGAATTTTTTTAATTTGTAGACTAATTAACTCTTTAAGCTAACTTGGTTGAGTATGTGTTAGGAGATGATTTTGTAGATTCTTATCAGTTCAAGTTGTTGCCTCTTTGCCTCCCCTCTGAATTAATTTTGATCCTAGCTATTACACCACCGGATTGCTTCAATCCTATTATATTCTGAAGTATGTGTATTCTTCTTTTTCTTTTTCTTTGGAACAAAGATGACAGAATTTTTTTTTAAAAAACGAATTAAATTAATCAGACAGTACTTCAAAACGTTTAGAAAGCTACCTGTAATTAATGGGGCTCTTTTGTTCAAAGAAAATACTGCAACTATACTTCCAGACTACCCATCATACTGCACAGAGAAGAATAAATTTTTTTTTTACTTTCTTTCTGTGTTGTCTAACAGCATAATCAATGAGATCACTAAAACAGGACCAAGTGCTTAATTCATCTTTAACTCATTCCTATCCAACATCAGATCTTTTGTACATTGGACATAACAGGAAGAAAGGTGATCAATTGATTCATTTTCCTAACAGAAGCAACATTGTATGGTCAAAATAATGGTCAATTGATTCATTTTCTTTCTGACATGAATGAAGGAACTCATTATGTTTCTACCATTTCATGTCAGAAAGAAAACATAATACAAGGATTTGTTCTAGATGTTGAGAAATACAAGGCATTTCTTTCTTTTGTTCAATAGTCGACGTATGTTAGCTAAGCTTTTTCGGTAGTTGTGATATGATCTGTAGCAAGAAAATTGAGAATTTCACAAATTAATTATTCTAATAGTTTTATTTTGTTATTTGAATTTTAAAAATTCTGTTGTTGACGATTTAAAAATTAGAGGTGCAAAGAAATGGATTCATTTGAAATCTATTCTAACAATAAATATAAAACACAATAAATTTTTTTCCATTATTAATTTAACATCAATACTATAATTTTTATCATCTTTAACAGGGCAAAACTGAAGCTCTAACATGAAACGACAACTTCCAAGTACATCTTCAGTAGACGAGCCTCAGAGAAATGTTAGAAGCTGCAATCACTTTACCCCATCTGTGCCCATACAGAGGGCTGTTTCCTTGGAGCAGCATCATGTGCACTTTCCGCCAGGGGTTCAGTCTATGGCCCCAAATCTGCATGGCGACCATCAGAGCACTACATCAGTTTCTGGTGAGAGCATATCTAGCTCCTCAGATACACCACAAGGCCTTCAGGCATTGGCTGGATCCACATCCCTTCGTGCGTGTGTACAATGTGGGGGCCTTATATCAGCTCTAAATGAAAGAGGTAATTCTTTATCCTCAGAGGTACCACCACCTGCCTCTGATCCATTGGTTCCATCTACATCCCCAAATCTCAGGAGCAACATACCTGCTTCAGAAGAGAGGAGTACTGTTTCGCTTCCAAGTACGTCTCCAGTAGATGAGCCTCAGAGACATGTTAGGAGTCACAATCCCTTTGCTCGTTCTACGGCCCGACATTTTCGTGTATTCTCTCAGCAGGAGAGACAAAGGGCTGTTTCCTTGGAGCAGCCTCATGGCTTTCAGCCAGCGGTTCAATCTGTGGCCCGAAATCTGCATGCCGACCATCAGAGCTCTACATCAGTTCCCGGTGAGAGCATTTCTGGCTCCTCAGATGCCGCACATAACCTCCACCCATTTAATGGATCTACAGCCCCTCGCGTGTTTGCACAACATCAGAGCCTTATATCTGCTCCAGATGAAATGGGTTCTTTGTCCTCAGAGGTACCACCATCTGCCTCTGATCCACGGGTTCCGTCTACGGCACCACAACTCAGGAGCCGCTTTAGCCTTATCCCTGTGGGTCTATCTTGGATCGCCGGAATAAGCTACACCAGGGTTATTCTTACACCCGTAGCACCTCCAGTTAGCTCCCGTTCATTGGATCAAATTACAGGATCACATCTCAGTGAACAACCTCAGAACCGCACATTTCAGGGTCAAACTAGCAACCATTCACAATATCAGGTACTTCTATTTCTCCCATCAATAACATTATTTTTCTCTAGTAGAAAATGGGATGGAGATGGTTGATGCAAGTACAAAATAACTAGAACAGGATTTAAGTTTGAAATTACAGTTTTGATCCATTAGGGTTTAACACAAGTAGTCCTGACTTTCATTTTGATGTTTTAGTGCTAATATTGTGGCCTCCGATATATTGGAAAATACTTAGCACTGGCAATTGATGCTTGCACATGTTGGAGATTTTTGAAATTATTCGTGCACCCGCTACTGAAGAAAAGTTTATTTAACATTCTCTTGTACTCAAATTAGCATAAAACTTAAATGTGCACAACACTACCTAAACAAGTACTCCAGAATCCCCCTTTTTCCCCTTGATTTGTACCTTTTGGAGATAATTTAACCCTTACTTTGCAAGCAATAAAAAATATGTACAAAAAATAGAGAAGTACTAGCATTAAGCAATGTTCCTTGGATAACTGTTTTCAGCATAATTTTCTTCTGTGAATTTCAGAACCCTCAGATTATACAAGCTGTCAGGCATCAGGATATGCGTATGGACATCAACCGCTGGAGCTATGAGGTCTTTCTTTCCCCCACCCAAGCCCCTATCTGCCCACAAAAAAAAAATAAGCAACAATAAATATAAACCACTTAAAAAAATAATTATTGAATATTGTTTTTTTATTATAGGAGCTGCTTGAATTGGAAGAAAGGATTGGGAAAGTCAACACAGGGATCAAAACATCCGAGCTCTCCAAATTTGTGAAAAAAATAATTTGTTGTGGGGAGCAGGACGAGGAAGAGCGATGCGTCATCTGCCTGGTATCATGATTCTCTTTGTCTCTTTATATTAGTCTGTTAGATACCATTGTTAGCAAAATTGGTACAACTAGAATTGTAATTGACGCATAAGCTTTTGACTGTGTTTTGGTTTATAGAATGAATCCAATTTAAGTGGTTCAACCGTGTATTTCCATAAAAAAAGAAGTCAATTCCAAATGGGTCTGGAATGGGCAAAAATATGGAGACAAGACAGAAATTATACCTCATAAATCTAATTAAAGATTACAATTTTTGGCAGGAACAATATGCTGACGCTGATGCAAAGGGACAACTGAAGTGCGGCCATGAGTACCACTTCTCTTGCATTGGCAAGTGGATGGAGGAGCAAGTTGTATGTCCCATTTGTAGACAGAGAGCTGCTCACTTTGAACAATAAAGCTGTTGATGCATATTTTTCTTTCATTTTATTTTTATCCTAAAGAAAACATATTATATTGTTCTTTTTCGCTGTAAGAATTTTTTGTAAAAAAATTTGAAGTAGACATATTTAAACATATTTTTCTTATTTAGACAATATTGGGGATTTGTTTTGAAGTGCACATAGTTAAGGCAAGCCTTGAGTACCACTTGTATCATTGTATTGCTTCTATATTTCAATGAAGAAAACCAGGGTATCTTTAGTCACTCCAAATAATTTCAATTTTAAAAGAAAAATTGCAAGTCATGATTGTACCTTCTGTTGTATAATACTTGAAAATCTTGATATAAGATATTGACATCGGTACACATGCCCGACATGGCAGCAGTGACATCCCATATGACCCCAACCATTTTCCAGAAATTGCTGATTCAGATTGCATTCAATGATAAAAAGAAAAAAGAAAAGAAAAGCAGATGTTCAGCTTAGATAATTAATACATAACTAGTTTGATAGAATCTAGAGATTCAGCCAAACATTAGACATTTCATTGAAGGGTGCCTTTACCTTGTTACACTACAGAAGTTATTTGTTGGTTATGAATATGATATTGTGGACATTTGTTAAGGGATATAGTATGATTTTATTTCAAGTAAATTGGTTGATCCAAGGATGTACTTACAAAAAGATCAAGTTCATGTCAATAACTATTTCAAAAGAGGGAGACAAATCCAGCTCCTCAGCATTTCATGTAGAGAAAGTTGTTCACTGTCATGAGATCTCAGACAATCTTAGTTCCATGATCTGATATTTGTTTCAGTTCAGGCAATCTTTGACTGATTTCATTTTATACCAAGTGGTCGTATTTGTACAATCTTGCTCAATCTTCAATTAACCGCACTTTGATCAACCAAGTTTAATGGAATGTGTATTTCTAATTGTTCCTTTTAACATTAATATCCCCTGAGACATCATTAAATCATATTGTTAGGAAAAAAATTCGAAGTACGAACAGCAGACGAAATATACAGTGCTCATATTCCGATTTTTCTTTTATTTTCGTCAATCTATGCATATACATGGAAGTTTTCTATACTTACAGTGCTCATACTCCTAACATCAAACTTCCATGTATATGCATAGAAATACACATTGTAAGTATAGAAAACTTCCATGTATATGCATAGATTGACGAAAATAAAAGAAAAATCGGAGCATGAAATATAAGGAAGAATAATGCAAACTTCCATGTATATGCATAGATTGACGAAATACATAGTTCAGACAAAATGTAAGAGCACTGTAAGTATTTAATATAAACATCTCGTAAAGAAAGTGTTAGACGTTTTGGCAGTGAATATTGCTGAATGGGTTGTTCTCAAAAGAGTCAAGAACATGAAAATTTTCAATTGTAAGTATTCAATTTTTTTTTTTCAATCCTATATATAGTTTCAACACTTTTTGACCTACATATCGACACTTCTTGCGGCAAGTATAAACACTTTTGTCTGACTGCTAGCGCCTCAACAGGATGGTGTTCAGGATCGTGCGAGTTCATACGGAAGAAATGAAGTGTGGATATCTTTTGGTGTGCAATTATCACTGTTATCTACTAATTAATTAACGATACATACTGTGAAGTATCCACATTTGGACTTGTTCAGCACATTTGGGAATCTCATTAAGCCCATTTTAAATAGAGAATAAACAATAGAGAGCACGGTAACACAGGTGGTTAGGAGAAAAAGTTCTAGGACTGTGGTTACTCAAATGTTGAGAGTTCGAGCTCCTCTCACGACTTTGCAGCTTCTGCGAAACTTAAAAAAAAAGAGTAGAGAATAAACAACAGTGAATTCATAGCACAGAAGGCAATGTGCAACAATTTCTTGGAACTATCTGAATTGATTGTTTCTTCAAAATTGTTACATGAGCTTACGGAAAACTTCATAATATTACGCTTGTTTTTGAATGAATTAGTTATAGTATAGTAAACCTTGATTTAGTATGTTTCATTCACTTAATTTTGTGGTTATTCATACAATTGTGTGTCATTATGACGTACTTCTTCACTTCTGATCAAATCTTTCGTTATTTATAAAGTTACTAACTAACAAGGAAATAGCGCACACAACAATAAACAACATCTTTTTTTAGCACTGGTCGCCGAGTAATAAAAAGAATGAAAACTAGATTGTTTCACTTTAATTAAGGAAAGAGGAAAGATATAGAAAAAACGAAAACGAAAACAAAAGACTATGATAAACTATTCTTTTTCATTTTAATTTTAGATTACGAATTAGATTAAGATGGCTGCTATTTTCAAGGCAGTTTTGTCCTTCTTAAAAACCTTCCTATTTTATACTTCTAACTAAAATATGTTATAATTAGGAAAGTTAAATTATAACCATTTAAAAGTTGAGAGAAATAGTGTGCCGTTGAAAACATATTTTTTTTTCTTTACTTGAAGCCTGTAATGCTTGAAAACAAAAGATTGATTCTTTGCTTATTTCAATATCTTATGTTATCTTTTTTGTTTTAAATTTTTTTCTGGTTTTAGAGTTTAATGTTTATTTTTATTAAGAAGAACCAAAATAAATTAAAATATAGAGAAATTATATATATATGATTTTCAAGTACTTTTAAATTCTTCTCAAAAATGCTTAAGAGCTCAAACTTTGTACTCATAAAAAGACTGCTCCAAAAGTCCAAACTATTAAGTTATTAATCTGGTTAAATTAATGAATATTTGTACATGTTTTTTTTTACTATATAATATATAAAATGAGTTTATGGAATATATTTGCTGCTAATTTATACAAGCATTACTTGGTCTATTTACTTGCTGCTAATCTAAAAATGGGTTTATGGAATAAATTTGTACATTTTTTCATTTTACTATATAATATCTAAAAATTAGTTTATGGAATTTATTTGCTGCTAATTTTTAAATCTGATTAATTAAATTTGTACATGTTTTTTTATATAAACATTCTAAAATAGTTCACAACTTCACAAATCAATCTATTATTTATAAAGAAATATGTTTTGCTGCTAATTTATTTCTTTGTGTTGATAAAGTTAATATTTGCTTTTCCTATACATAATCATGCCCGTAAAGTAAATAAATAAGGATAATAAATTTTAGTGGTGAAATGAATATTATACAAAAAATAAGGCGATCTTATCAAATATATTTCTAAATGAGAATAAATTTTATATTTTCAAATATGTAATCAAGACCACCCTATCAAATATATTAAAACTTTCTTTTTATGCTACACTGCTTATAATAAGTACTCGGTCTATTTAATTAGTATCCTAATTTGTAACAGCTTTTAAATAGAAACAAAAATAAGAAAGTATTTAAAAAGAGTAAAATTATATTTAAAAAAATTGCTCTTAATAATCTAATTTAAGCAATAGCGCTCCCTTAGATTAAACTCTTCTCTCTCGTCTATATAAATACTCGCCATTAGACCAATCTCTCCTTTCTCCCTTACTCTCCAAAAACTGTGGAAAAAAAAAAGGAGAAATCAAAAGGAATTCGCCCAAGAAATCCATTCTCCCGAGTTTTGTTCCCAACTTGAGCGATTTCATCTGACGTTCAATTCTCCAAGCTAATAGGCCGGTTCAGCTTTTGGATTTCAAATCGAGGTACTTGATCAAACTAAGCACTTGTTTCTTGTATCGTTGTTTTTCTCTGTTTTTGTAAGAAAAAAAATGGAATGATGAAATCATTGTGAATTGTGAAATAAAAATTTTGGATCCAAATGAGCGTAATCTGGTCACCAGAGGGAATTTTTCTTTTTCTTTTTTAAATAAAGCCTCAATAAGAGAAGAAAGATGATATAACCAGCAATCACAATTATTCTTTTCTGCCCGGTTATTCCTAAACATTATGCTATTTTTGGAAAAAAAATTTAATGTATAGACTAATCAACTCTTTAAGCTAACTTGATTGAGTACATCTTAGGAGATGATTTTGTAGATTCTTATCAGTTCAAGTTGTTGCCTTTTTGCCTCCCCTCTGAATTAATTTTGAACCTAGCTATTACACCACCAGATTACTTAAATCCTATTGTATTCTGAAGTATGTGTATTCTTCTTTTTCTTTTTCTTTTCTTTTTCTTTTGGAACAAAGGTGATAGAAGTTTCATTAAAAATGAATTATATTAATCACACAGTACTTCAAAACGTTTAGAAAGTGACCTGTAATTAATGGGGCTCTTTTGTTCAAAGAAAATGCTGCAACTATATTTCCAGACTACCCATCATACTGCACTGAGAAGAATAAAAATTGTTTGACTTTCCTTCTAGGTTGTCTAACAGCATAATCACTGAGATCACTAAAACAGGACTAAGTGCTTAGTTCATCTTTTAACTCGTTCCAATTCAAAATCAGATTTTGTACATAGGACATAATAGGAAGAAATGGTCAATTGATTCGTTTTCATCACAGAAGAAATATTGTATGGTGAAAATAATGGTCAATTGATTCATTTTCATCACAGAAGCAACATTGTATGGTGAAATTTTTCTTTTTGTACCAGCCACATGAATGTTGTAATTTTTTGGGAATTTTTTTAGTTTCCACCAAATTATGGAACTTTCTTTCTGACATGAATGAAGCAGATCATTATGCTTCCACCGTTTCATTGCAGAAAGAAACATAATGATAAGGCTTTGTTCTAGATGTTGAGAAACACAAGGCATTTCCTTCTTTCGTTCAAGAGTCGACGTCTGTTAGCTAGGCTTTTTCAATAGTTTGTGATATGATCTGTAGCAAGAAAATTGATAATTTGATGAATTAATTATTCTAATAGTTATATTTTGTTCAGAATTTCTAAACTTCTGTTATTGACGATTTGAGCATTAGAGGTGCAAAGGAATGGAGGCATTTGAAATATCATCTAAAAATAAATATAAAGCACAATAATTTTTTTCCATTATCAATTTAACATCAATACTATAATTTTTATCATCTTTAACAGGGCAAAACTGAAGCTCTAACATGAAACGACAACTTCCAAGTACATCTTCAGTAGACGAGCCTCAGAGAAATGTTAGGAGCCGCAATCCCTTTACTCCGTCTATGCCCAGAGAGAGGGTTGTTTCCATGGACCAACCTCATGTGAACTTTCAGCCAGGGGTTCAGTCTATGGCCCCAAATCTGCATGGCGACCATCAGAGCACTACATCAGTTTCTGGTGAGAGCATTTCTAGCTCCTCAGATACACCACAAGGCCTTCAGGCATTGGCTGGATCCACATCCCCTCGTGCGTGTGTACAATGTGGGGGCCTTATATCAGCTCAAGATGAAAGAGGTAATTCTTTATCCTCAGAGGTACCACCACCTGTCTCTGATCCATTGGTTCCATCTACATCCCCAAATCTCAGGAGCAACATACCTGCTTCAGAAGAGAGGAGTACTGTTTCACTTCCAAGTACGTCTCTAGTAGATGAGCCTCAGAGACATGTTAGGAGTCACAATCCCTTTACTCGTTCTACGACCCGACATTTTCGTGTATTCACTCAGCAGGAGAGACAAAGGGATGTTTTCTTGGAGCAGCCTCATGGCTTTCAGCCAGGGGTTCAGTCTGTGGCCCGAAATCTGCATGCCGACCATCAGAGCTCTACATCAGTTCTCGGTGAGAGCATTTCTGGCTCCTCAGATGCCGCACATAACCTCCACCCATTAATGGATCTACAACCCCTCGCGTGTTTGCACAACATCAGAGCCTTATATCTGCTCCAGATGAAATGGGTTCTTTGTCCTCAGAGGTACCACCACCTGCCTCTGATCCACGGGTTCCGTCTACGGCACCACAACTCAGGAGCCGCTTTAGCCTTATCCCTGTGGGTCTATCTTGGATCGCCGGAATAAGCTACACAAGGGTTATTCTTACACCCGTAGCACCTCCAGTTAGCTCCCGTTCATTGGATCAAATTGCAGGATCACATCTCAGTGAACAACCTCAGAACCGCACATCTCAGGGTCAAACTAGCAACCATTCACAATATCAGGTACTTCTATTTCTCCCATTAATAACATTATTTTTCTCTAGTAGAAAATGGGATGGAGATGGTTGATGCAAGTACAAAATAACTAGAACAGGATTTAAGTTTGAAATTACGGTTTTGATCCGTTAGGGTTTAACACAAGTAGTCCTGACTTTCATTTTGATGTTTTAGTGCTAATATTGTGGCTTCCAATATATTGGAAAATACTTAGCACCGGCAATTGATGCTTGCACATGTCGGCGATTTTTGAAATTATTCGTGCACCCGCTACTGAAGAAAAGTTTATTTAACATTCTCTTGTACTCAAATTAGCATAAAACTTAAATGTGCACAACACTACATAAACAAGTACCTCTAGCTTCCCCTTTGTCCTTGATTTGTTTCCTTTTTGAGATAATTTAACCCTTTGTTTGCAAGAAAAAAAAATTATGTACAAAGAATAGAAAAGTACTAGCAATAAACAATATTCCTTGGATAACTGCTTTCAGCATGGTTTTCTTCTGTAAATTTCAGAACCCTCAGATTATACAAGCTGTCAGGCATCGGGATATGCGTATGGACATCAACCGCTGGAGCTATGAGGTCTTTCTTTCCCCCACCCAAGCCCCATCCGCCCACACACAAAAAAATAAGCAAAAGGAAATATAAACCACTTAAAAAAATAATTATTGAATATTATTTTTTTATTATAGGAGCTGCTTGAATTGGAAGAAAGGATTGGGAAAGTCAACACAGGGATCAAAACATCCGAGCTCTCCAAATTTGTGAAAAAAATAATCTGTTGTGGGGAGCAGGACGAGGCAGAGCGATGCGTCATCTGCCTGGTATCATGATTATCTTTGTCTCTTTATATTAGTCTGTTAGACACCATTGTTAGCAAAATTGGTACAACTAGAATTGTAATTGAAGCATAAGTTTTTGACTATGTTTTGGTTTATAGAATGAATCCAATTTAAGTGGTTCAACCGTGTATTTCCATAAAAAAAAGAAGTCAATTCCAAATGGGTCAGGAATGGGCAAAATATAGAGACAAGACAGAAATTATACCTCATAAATCTAATTAAAGATTAAAATTTTTGGCAGGAACAATATGCTGACGCTGATGCAAAGGGACAACTGAAGTGCAGCCATGAGTACCACTTCTCTTGCATTGGCAAGTGGATGGAGGAGCAAGCTGTATGTCCCATTTGTAGACAGAGAGCTGCTCACTTTGAACAATAAAGCTGTTGATGCATATTTTTCTTTCATTTTTTTTTTATCCTAAATAAAACATATTGTTCTTTTCGCTGTAAGAATTTATTTTTAAAAAAAATTGAAGTAGAAATATTTAAACATATTTTTCTTATTTAGACAATATTGGGAATTTGTTTTGAAGTGCACATATTTAAGGCAAGCCTTGAGTACCGCTTGTATCATTGTATTGCTTCAATATTCAATCAATTAGTTGTTGGCAGTGACCAAACCGTCATAGATTTTTCCAACTAACCGGCCGATTATTCTCAATTATATATGACCAATTATTCCCGATTAATTGTTTGGCAGTACCCTGTCCGTCTGACGAGCGCATACCGCAACACCGATTTCAATGATGAAAACCAGGGAATCTTTAGTCACTCCAAATAATTTCAATTTAAAAAAAATTGAAAGTCATGACAGTACCTTCTGTTGTATACTTGAAAATTTTGATATAAGATTTTGACATCGGTGCACATGCCCAACATGGCAGCACTGACACCATACGACCCGAACCATTTTCCAGAAATTGCTGATTCAGATTGCATTCAATGATAAAAATAAAAAATAAAAATAAGCAGATGTTCATCTTAAATAATACATAACTATAGTTTGATAGAATCTAGAGATTCAGCCAAACATTAGACATTTCTTTGAAGGGTGCCTTTACTTTGTTACACTACAGAAGTTATTTGTTGGTTATGAATATGATATTGTGGACATTTATTAAGAGATTCACTATAGTATTATTTCAAGAAATTGGTTGAATCAAGGATGTACTTACAAATAGATCAATCCATGTCAATAAACTATTTCATAAGAGGGGAATTTCAAAAAAAAAAAATAGGGAGACAAATCCAGCTCGTCAGTATTCCACTCAGAGAAAGGTGTTGACTGTCATGAGATCTCAGACAATCTTAGTTCTGTGATCCGATATTTTGTTTCAGTTCAGGCAATCTTCGATCTAATTTCATTTTATACCAAGCGGTCGTATTTGTATTTCTTTCAAATTTTGTTTGGTTGATAAAATTATATTAGAGATGAAGGGTGAAGGAGGTGAAAGATTTAATTTCTTCTTCTTTTTTGAAGAAAAATATGGATCTAGCCCGTATTTCATTCATGATATGGTCCATTACATAAGTGATGTAATAGTGAAATAAAAATAAAAAGAGCTCAAAACAGTTGAGCAACTAAATGAGAAAATGAAAAAGTGAAGTAGAGAAAACATAGAAAGATTGTATTGAAGTTTCTAAGAAAACAGAAATTATTCTTCAAGTTCCTTGGCAATTGATGAAGCAGCACATCCTCCCAATAGCACCGACCCTCCTGTGCTATCCCATCATACCAATATCACAATACGGCTGTGATATGGATTTTTCAGCACCATTTATACTTATATTTGCTTCACCATCTTCACTCCCTTTTTACCAGTAATTGTGTCTCAGTTTCGGACTGCATGTACCCATACGAGTGGCATGTGCCGCATACCGGTTTTGATAAAAATTGTCTATACCAGTAGTACACACATGAGACCCATATTCCAACATCCAATTTCAGCCTCCTTGCCGTGTTCCTTTCTCACTGTACCTCTTTTGGTTTATCATTCTATACCCTCTAAACTAGCATACTATAACTCCATTTTGTCTGAACCTGTTCTACTAGATCCTCAATATCTTTCTCCGAATCTCTGAAAATTCTGCAACACCTTTCTCTCCATAAATCAAATTGCGAGATTAGCAATATTGATCTTTCCTTCGTTGTATATCTCCTATTGGTTAGTGCAGAGATGGCATCAATGTTGATAATATCGGAGACCATCGGTAATCTGACATCTAAAAGTGAGGACACTCTTTTATATAGTGTTCGCGCAGCGCAGCAATTATTAAACAAGTATTTTGTTGTCTCGGACCCATTCTTGCACATAACACACCAATTGACAAGACACCATCCTCTTCTCTTTAAATTATCAATTGTGAGAATTCTATTAATTAATAGTAGCCAAGCAAAGACCTTCACTCTGGGTGGTGCGATTAATTTTCAGATTTTGTTGTTATCTGTCTTCATTCCATGCTCATTCATCATACTAAAATATGTCATTTTTACAGAAAAGACCCTTGTTACCTCCAACTTCCAGACAACATCATCGTGCTGATTTTGTACCAGCTGAATAGCTTGCAAAATTTGCTGTTGCAGATTTTCCCTTTCCAACATTGCCCTTTCTAACAAATTCCCATGAAACAGTAAGCTAAAAGGTTGAGTTTGCATTACCTCAGACAATGTGATAAGTGGATCAATATTGTAAGTAAACAGAATTGGAAATTTATGTTGCAGAATTCCAAATCCCCATTCATGGAGCCAGAACCGTATGGTTTCACCATTATCAGGTTTTCTGATAGTTGAACTATCAAAGAAAGGGTATGCACATTTGAGTGTTTTTGTGAAGAGAGTTGAATCCTGCTGCAGGTTTGATTGCCAATGTGTGCAATAAAAAAAATCGACTTCCATAATTTCTCTTCCGGTTTTGCCCACTGCCAACACTATTTCATTAGCATTGCAAGATTAAAAACCCTTAGATCCAATACTCCAAGTCCTCCAAGTTCTCTAGGAGTACAAACAATGCTCCAATTGGCCAAATTTAGTTTGTGAGATTCTGCGGCCACCCCATGCCAAAGAAATCTTCGTCGAATTTTGTCTCTCTCTTGAATTACCCATATCGGTATTCTGAAAACCAACATATAATACGTTAGTAAGGATGATAAAACCGAGTTTAGCAATTGCAATCTTCCCGCAATCGAGAGACTTTTGGCCGCCCATCTCTCCAATCTCTTGCTAAACTTTTGAATTAAGGGTAAAAAAACCTCCTTTTTCAGACCTCTATTTGATAAAGAGAGTCCCAAATATGTAAATGGAAAAATACCAAGAGTACATCCCATCATCTGTGCAAGATAAGGTCCTTGTTGATTAAGATCCACTGAAAGTAGCAGCTCTGATTCATGTAGGTTTACCGCTAAACCCGATAAATCCTCAAATAGCAAAAAAACAATTTTTAATATTTAAGTACCAACCTGGTCGAACTAAAAGTTCTTATTCAGGTTGAAGTAAAAGTGATTTGAATGCAAATTGGAATCAGAATAAATGGGTCCCAATGTGCAGTGGAGACGGGTATATTAACATAGAAAAAACCGGAGGGAGAGGGTGTTTTATGGCATTAGATCAAAATTGGTCTAATTTTCAGTTAGAGTTGTCTAATTTGCTTTAAAATTTGTACAAATTTGAAGTATGTACACAAATTTTGAAATTAACCAGACGACTCAAATTGAAAATCGAACCCATTTTGATCCGGTGCACATGGGACACCCTCTTCTTCCTTATTAACATTTTTTTTTAAGGAAACACCATAAATCGGACGTAAATCTCTGTTGGGTTCTGGGATGTGCTTACCTGATTGAATTCAGATCTTCCCTGGTACCGTAATAGGAAATCTTTTACAATTATTTGATCTGGATCGTTCTTTTTAATTTGACACGAATCTCAAAGCCCAATAATGTTGCCCCCTCCGTCAGCCCGAATTCCAAAGCAGTTGGGAGTTAATCTCAAACCGTAAAGTGAAGGGAATCTTTACAGTAATGGAGAGGATACTTGTCCTACCTGATTGAGAAAGGCTTGGGTCCGATGGGTTTGGGACCGTCCGATCCACTTTAAGATCGTGCGCACAAATTTTAAAACAGATGCGAAAGTTGCGGACGCGAATCCTAAAACAGATCGGACGGTGAAAAAATCCGTCGAACTCACTTTGGATCCGATGCCCATCAGACCCAAATTTGTGCCTGCCTGATTACCTACCTGACTACCTACCTCATTATAACACTGTAAACCGGGTGTATAACTTCTTGCTGTCCAAACGGGCGACGATTCATAGGTCCAGTAACCGTGCTTATCCAACAGACAGTCGAATACGCCCGTCTAATTTTCTCCGTTAGGCCCTTTACGGATTTTCTGTGCCGTTGGTAAATGTCGTAAATTGAATTTAACTACACATTACGAATCTTAAACTGATATTAGCGATGTACAAACGACCGCAGAGAATGCTACTTTTATGCTTACTAAGATCTATACGTAATCGGATTAGGTAAAGCAAACGAAAGAGGGAATCTGGCTCGGATCCTATAATAGCAGCGGATCGGGTTGCGGGTTTCTTCTCCCGTTTCTCTCCCCATACTTGCAGCCCGGCCCGGCGGCGACCACCGGGAACTAACTCCGCCTTATCGGAGCTCCGTTAAGAAGATCAATCTCCGCCCGGTAAGGCCTCTCCTTCCTCGTCTTTTGTTACCAAAACCCTTTCTGAAAACCCTCTTCGTTTTTTATGCCTCCAATAATGGATGTGCTTTGATCTCTTTTTCTGGACTCTTACTTGTGTTCTTAGCTTTGTTCTGAGGATTATCTCTTCAATTTGACCAATTTTATTTGGAATTATGCTCAAACTATAAGTACAAATATATTTCTGGTTTAACAAATAATTCTTCTCTCTTCTTCACAAATAAACTTCTTATTCATTCGATACATCACAACAGCCGCGGAATCATAATCAATGAAGTTCCTTTTTCTTTTGTTTAACTGCTGTAATTGCTCAACTATCTAATTGATGAATTCAAATAAAAGATGATAGCATGTGTCAAAATCTAGCCTGAGAAGATGTTCTACTTATATCTTCTCCCTCTTGTCAGAAAAAATAAGTAAATTCTCATTCAGGACAGTGGAATACTTACAGGTCCAGAAGGTGAATTAAAAAGGGTGCTTCCAGTCTCTTTCATGCCATATTATATCTCTACGATCTCTTTGATATATATCCTGAGTGGCGTTCTCCAGTGATGGCATGGGAGATTCTTACCAACATGAGTTTTAATTCTTATTTGTTCACCTCTAGTAGTATAACACTTTGAATCTATCCATTGTTCAGCATCTCAACTAAACGACCAGTCAGACCAGCACCATGACATACCTCTTGTAACTGCGACAACAAGAGAGTACCTTCACCGACATAGAAATTACTGAAAGCTTTTATAATAACCCCTCCTATATTCTCCAATAAGCATGCCGTTGGAACCAGGCACAATTGAGGTCCCGGTAACCTCAACATCTCTAATCGCACTCTCATCTCCCATCACAGTGACAGCAGCTGCAGCCGCTGCCGCCGCAGCAGCAGCAGCAGCTGTCTCTGCACCGCCACACAATCCGCGGGAGCGTAAATTGCGGTCAGCTGTGTGGAACGACTTCTCAAAGCAGCGCCGGCCTGATGGCAGCTGCGTGGCGATATGCAACCACTGCCAGAAGCAACTGACTGCGAGTAGCAGGAGCGGGACCACACACCTGAGGAACCATCTTGCAATTTGCTTATCTACAAAGCCGCGCCCAGGACCTGGCCGCAGGAAGAAGCTAGTTGTGCGCCGCCATCTGCTCCCCACTCATGCAAGGTTGGTATTCTAGAAAGGTTCTTGTATTAATCCATTGCTCATACTCCTTAAGGAACATATTGATTTGCTTCTGTGATTATTTGTACTGCAATTATTTTCGTTCTGATCTGCTATCCCTTTATAAATATGTGTTATATGCATATTACGTGTCTCTTCAGAAAACATGGATCCCATATGGTTGTCACAACTGATGGAGATGACCCTATTGCATGTGTGGCTGATGGTGTGTCTGTGGTACCGTTCGACCAGGAGGCAAGCCGGCGGGACCTGGCACGCATGATTGTTCGGCATGGGTACCGCTTCTCTATGGTGGATGATGTAGGGTTCCGTACTTTTGTTCATAACCTACAACCACAGTTCAAGATGGTACCATACGATGCAGTTAAGGCTGATTGCATGAAGATATATGATAACACCAAGGCAAAACTACACGATTCCCTAAGCAATCTTCCTTCCAGGTATTCTTTTGTTTAATGAGGTGCTTAAAACACCTTTATACACCATCAAGTCATAAACACATAGGCCCCTTTTTTTCACCCACCTCTTATTAAAATCCTAGATATTCCTAACATGCAGGGTGAGCCTATCAGTTGACACATGGCGGTCAAGCACTGGTATGGAGTACATTTGCCTGACCTGTCATTTCATCGAACAAGCCGCAGGATGCACTGAATGGAAGCTCAGAAAAAAGATTCTCAACTTCATACATGTCGAAGCAGGGTTGAATCCAGATATAACCGCCAAAAAGATTTTAGAAAAGATCCATGAGTGGGGCCTCGACAAGAAACTGACCAGCATAGTTCTTGACAACTGCACGGCTGGCGACCTGGTTGGTCGGGAAATAGTCAGGATTTTGATTTCAAAAGGATTTCTTCTGTTGAACGGTGAGTTGTTTCTCGTGCGATCATGCGCACATGTGCTCAATCTGACAGTCCAGGAGAGCCTAGAGCAGGCTGTGGAGATGACGAACTGGGTCCGTGCGTGCATCCAGTATGTGAAATTTTCACCAGAACGGTTCTCAAGATTTCAGAAGTATGCAAAGCAATTGGGGTTGCCACAAAAGCCCTTGATTTTAGACTCCCTGAACAACTGGGCTACTACCTATTCTATGTTTGACTCTGCATGTCACTACCAAGATGTGTTTGGAAGGCTCGCTGAGTGGGACCCAGCATTCCCTGGCCCACTAAACCCTAAAGACTGGGCCGATGTGAAGGCCCTTACAGACATACTGGATGTGCTGTACCACACTATGGAGAAATTCCCTGCCACTGAAAATCCTACAGCCAATCTCTGCTTCAACGAGTTGTGCGGTATCCATCATCTTCTAAAGACCTGGTGCACTAGCCCATCACCTGTAGTTGCGTCAGTGGCATCTCAAATGCTTCTTAAATTAGAGGCCTATTGGGACCTTACTAAAACTCTTATGGCAATCACCTCAATCCTGGACCCACGGTACAAGATGAAATCAATCGAGTATTTCTTCAAGCAAATGTATACTACTGACACATTTGAGGCCAAGTCGAGAACGGATGAGATTCGAAAAACCTTTATAAACTTATACAACGAGTATGTTGCACAGTCTGCCAACTCTTCAAGTAATCCAGCTGTTCTCTGCTATGCAGGAAACAGTGGATTGGGTGCAGGTGCTGGTACTGGGTCAGGTACTAATTACAATAATGGGTTGGATGAATCCAAAACATTTTCTAGGATTACTTTATCTGATGCTAGGAGGGGTTTAGATCAGTATATCCAGGAGAGCTCGACAGGTCAGAGCCTCAAAACGGATCTGGATATGTATTTGGAGGAACCCGTATACCGGACAAAGGAGGAAGGAGCTGAATTTGACATCTTAGGGTGGTGGAGGTCCTTTTCTGCAAAATATCCTGTGCTATCCTGCATGGCACGGGATATGCTGGCTGTACCAGTCTCTATTGTACCACTTGATGGGGAGGCAAGGATGTTGAATGAGTATTTAAGTACCATGGATTCTGGTACTGTTCAAGGCTTGATTTGTGCACAAGATTGGTTGCGTGATGAACCAGATGGTAAAAGGCTTTCTCTTCCTAGTGGACGGTTCCATTTTCATAACTGAATTCGACTTTCTTTATTTTGTTCATAATAGTCCATCTGAATTATTTATAATTTATTTTAAATGTAGTTCTAGATGGTGTGCATGGAAATGCAGCTTCTGTTCCTAGTACAAACGCCGAGGATTCTATAGTAAATGCACAGCCTTTGGATTATTCTGCTTCTCCTAAATAGGTGATTGTTTTTCCTGAATAAGAGTGATAAGAAATGGAAAATATCTCCTATGTACCCTTGTGAAACACCAATAATGCCATTGTACTGATTTATAATCAGAATTATGTAATTACCGCTAGCTGTGCATAGTTGCTTCTATAATCAGAATTATGTAATTACGCTGAGGATTCTATACACCAGTTGTATCATGTATGCCATACTTTATATTATTATTATTAATTTATTATAGACTAGCTGACTATATACAAGTGTCGACCCTAAGACTAGCTATTGATTTTCTTTGGTGCAGGGATGAGGATTTTCTGAGAGGTTTACTTGGGGACGAGTAAATGACAGACAGGTTCAAGTATCCGGGCCACAAATAAGGCTTAGTTTGTAGTTTTTTATATTGATTCCTGGTGTATATTGTCGTTGTGTATTACTAACTGAGTTTGTTGTAGGATTAACTAAAGTATGCTTTACATGATTGATAATTTATTGTTAGTTTGGATCTCCTATAGCACTAGCAGTGCGGTAATTGATTTAGATCTCTCTTGGATTGTTTCATAGACCATAGTTTCCGTTCTCCAAAGCTCTACTATCCGAAAAGAAAAGAGAGAGACGTGATCTTTTAGAAGAAGGAAAAAAAAATTAAGAACTCATTGCAGTACTCTGACATGGGAATTTCCTCTCCTTTTAGGCTATATTTGGATGACACAAGAATAGCAAGAACAGATGCTATTCTAGAAGAGAAGCTATTCGGAATAACAATGTGCATCCAAACAATATTTTTGCTATTCAGAATAACTAGAATAGCTGCTATTCTTTATGCTTTGTAAATGTTGGAATATTTACTATTCGGAAATGTGAAATGAGAGAAAAAAATATTTTCTTTTTAGATTTCCGCCAACACAATCTCAAAATGACAAATTTGATACCACTTTCCGCTATCTCCACGTCGTGACAATTCATTTGAGATCCCACTTGCCTATCTTTCTTCTTAATTAACACCTTGTTAACACTATTCTTTATTGGTTACAGCTATTCACTATTTCACATATACAATCCAAACAACATTTTTACTAATCCGAATAGCACCATTTTCACACTAATCTGAAAATCACTATTTTTTTCTCTATTCTCATTTACTATTTTAAAATTTCGCTATTCTAGCTTATTCTAACTCTCATCCAAACGTACCCTAAGTAGTCAATTGCAGTGCATATATTATATTATGTGATGTTAGACGAAACTGATTAGTATTATTATTTTATGTTTATTCGAGAGTTTGTAGGTAATTTTTTTTTTTTTTTTGGGAAACCAAGATTAATTTAGAGGAATTGTTAATTCTTTATGATTTTACTAGGATATGGATATATAACCACCATCTTTGTAATGCAAAACGGCGATACTTTTATTCCAATCGTAAATATTCTCCTATCGCCCCAGAGGTACATTCCAGAGTGCAAATTTTATAAAAGAATTTTGACATCAAAATTCTAAAATTCAAATAAAATAAATTGCCTGATGTAATATAATAAAATAAAAATAAGTGTGAAACAATCTTAAATTGTTTCTACTTCCCGTGAGATCAAGCAACTTTGTAAAGATAGAACGACACCCTTACATGGAAAAGTTAAATTTTCATTATAAAAATTTAATTCCCCACATCTGTATCATCTTCTGAATTTTTTTAAAGGGATAATTTTTGGTGTGCCTATGAAAACATTCTAAATTGCGTATTTATCTATCAAAACATTCAATTTTTTATTTCTTCATTCTAAATTGAGATTTTTTTTCTTATTTTCTCGTGTTGAGTATATCTGAAAATTTAAGCTTAACTTTAACTTTGATTTAATTTTAAAGTTGAAATGTCTATTTTACATTTTTCTTAAACTAGCCACCCAGATTAGCTGTACACAGTCATGTCCTTGCGCCTCCTTTGGTATATGGGATATAGTTAGATCATTGATCGTTTTTTTTTGTTTGAAAGTCCGTAGACGATTATACTAATTTAAAAAAAAAGTTACAAGCTAGCTATTACATAATATTAGATGTTTTTGAAAGCATTCAGCTGTAAATAAATAAATACACACAGGGTATGTGTATTATGTGGACACAAATTTGATCATTCTTACTTGATTGTAATGATAAAAGCCTAGTGACACTATGTGCATATTTGTCTTGTTCCTCCTAGCAGACTACACCGTATTGAACCCTTCCTTGTGCACGGCCAAGAATACACTAAATCAAACCGGACCGGGAACTGGTCTCATGTGCGAATCTCAATGAAGAAATTTTTTCATGTGCGAACCTAAAAAAAGATCAACAGTTGGGATTGGAATAACATGTTATTCCAATAAAGATTTATGGAGTCCGATAATTGTCTCCCAAATAAATTCCCGAATCCGCCCCCAAGTATTTAATGTCTAATTTTCATTGTCAGCTCATCAGAGTCAAAATGATGATGAATTACGTAGAGTTTTGGCTTAGATTTTTCATATTATCTCACACTTATGTTTAATTAATTAGAGGAAAAGGCTACTGTCACCCTTTTTTATGTTTTATTGCAAGAAACATGTTTTGGGACTATTTTACACCAAATGAAGCAAGAATCAGATCAATCGGATAAGCGACGCTCATCGACTAAGTCTCTGTACGGCTCGTATTGACTGATACGGACCTAGCCGGATACGGACCAGAAGATAGCGCGATACGCATTAAACCCCTCAGCGACATGGTCTCAATACGGTCCGTAACCAAGGCGCCCTTTGGGAAATAACTGCTTCAACTGTATCCAAATCAGGTTTCTTGGCCTCCACTCATCTCCAGACGTCCCCTCACTCTTATATAAGCACCCTGGACAGAAGAAGAATATATCTTTCTAATTTTGGTTAAATTTGAGTGAGAAAGAGAGAAGTGATTGTAACCATGCCGTTCCGTGGCTAAGTTCTTTTCTTAGGGGCTAGGCAGTAAACCTTGTTACTCATGATGCTTTGATATATATTTTCTGTTGATTATGATTTTTCGTTGTTAATTGAAATGCTTTTGTGATTTATTATCTCTTCACCTGATATCGATGATCTAGTTTAATCCGTTAGGGTAGTGACAATGATGGATGAGTCAGCTTCGTTGGGAGTCATTAGATTTATGTGAAGAAAACCTTAGCAAGGAAACTATAAATCGAAACAACAAAACGCGAACCAAGTTCTGTCATTCGCGTAAGATAAATCGCAGTGTCCTATGTAGTAACTTGTGTATTTTAGAGATCTGTCATTTGCGTAAGATAACTCGCAGTGTCCTATGTAGTATCTCGATGGAAGTCCCGTCATTTGCATAAGTAACTCGCAGTGTCCTATGTAGTGTCTTCCATAAACAACAACAGGAAATCAGACCCGACAGAAGTAAAATATCAAAGAGGATTGAGTAGCAATGGTGTGCCGAAACCCTAGGAATTCTCATCTCTATCTTTATTTTAATTACTTTTAATTATTGCCAAATTTACATTGATCACAACTTCAACTCTCAAATTTTCAAATTTCGTCTAGCCTTTCGAAAGATTGTGATTTGATCGCTCAAGACTCTGAACCAATATTCCTGTGGATCGACCTCGATTATACTACTCGATAGGATTGTGCGCTTGCAGTCCGAACCGATAGCATTTTCGAGTTTATAAATTTAAAAAAAAAACATCGCTCACTTCTGAGTGATCATCAGCGCTGATAAGTCCAAAGTGAACTACTACTTTTAAAGATTTATAAACCCTAATTTCTACTTACGTTCAGATCACAAGCGCATGATCGTACCGTGTAGTATGATTGGGGTGTCGATCCACAGGGATAGTGTATTAGATTTTAAACAATTTTCACTAGTCTAGGTTATCGGGGGTTTTTAAAAGTTTGATGCGGTGGCACTAATTACAATTAATGTTAAGGTTAAATAGTAAATAGAGAGCCTCTAGGGTTCAGGTTCTATCCTTCTTAATTATGCAAAGTATAAATTTCGACGTCTCTCTACGTCGCATGCGGCACTGTCACTGTCGCATGTGGCCTAGATTGTCCCACAGCTACCCCGTATGCGGCACTGTCACTACTAGCAGGGCGTGCTAGGTGTTTGCTTATGCGATTTGAAAGGTTTTCTGATCTTGCAATCGGCTTTTGGGCTACCAAGACTAAAGTATTTTAGGTACGCAATTATATTATTTCCCTATACTACCCTGTAGTCGCCCACTGGGTTCTAACCCTAGTCTTTGAACCGCTGTCAAGCCTCGTTAGCCGAAGTGTTTGGAGTACTTACATGCATTATCCTTCTCAGATGCAACGACTTAACACCTATTGGTATGTGGAGGGTCATTGGCATATAGTAGACAGAACTATGTATGCAATAACGTAATAAAAAAGAATTTAAAATAATAAAGGAAACTCAAATCATCATAAACAAAATATAAACATATACTAAAACATACTTAAGAATTCAAGTACAACCCTCACCCTAGAGCTGAGAAGTTTAGCTTCTCATGACCATCACAAAATATAAGAAATGAAATAAGGAGAACATAAATTACAACCCAATTGAAGATGGAAAAACCTATGTCTCCTTATATGATGTTTTATTCTCTTGCTTGACTTCCGATGGCTACCCTTCTCTCTCTAAGTGACTATCTAACCTAACCTAGCAATGAGGATTACTAGTCTACTATACTGGACTTGACACAATTAAACACGCTCACTAAATTCTATTACAAGAGGGGTATTTATAGCCTTCCTAAATGAGAGGTAAAGTAGTGGAAGTAGTGGGGGACGTGGGTGTTAGTGTTATGATCTAGAAGCCAACCATTTATGGATGTTTCTATGTTTTGTTCATGAAATGAAAGAATCATTTTGTTCCTTGAGTATTTAATTATATTATGGATTTTTCGAAGTTGAGGACTTGAAATGTAGAACTCTATAATAATAATATAACGAATACTCTAAATGTCCCTAATCTTGGTAATTAAGAAGGAACACTATTTACCGGTACAAGATTAGTATGTGGATTAAATGATGATCATGTTCTACGGATCATATGGTAAGGAGCTACCAATTTAATCACATAAATACCTGATGGAGATCAGGAGATTGGACATGACCCAAAAATGAAACATAACATGGATTGTGTTAGTGTCATTAATGTTTCATTTGTGTCTTGAATTCTTTGGTATGAGATGATTACTTTTCCTACATGAGATACATGTATCTGTAGGTATTATCCAACGCTGACCGTAACTGGCAGCTATACAGATAATATCTCAATATGTGTGTCTTGTGCGGAGGAAAAGATATTTATCAAGAATACCAGTGTCCCTCATATTTCATATGTGAGTGATGATATCTTCGGGCCCCTTGATGGAGTAATAAAGTATGCATGCAATTATGATCAATGAGTTTGATCATTATTTACTGAATTACTTGGAATCAAGAAAAGAATAAATTTGCAAGGATGACACTCTCCTGCCTTGGTTTATTCCCGGTATCATGTGACACGTGAATTGACACAAGCAATTAAATATTGCTTTAGGATCGTGATGTTGATTGGTTCATATCATCTTTATCTGTTGAGTAATTATAATGCATATTGCTAGGTGCCGCTTATAATTTATAGAATTAAAAGAAGTTTTGATTCTATTGTCAACACGATATAGATCCTACGAGGTCACACCCAAGAGAGAAAACGAAACAAATAAAAGTGTCATGGAGATGACTAACTTGATCTTAGAATAAATTTATTACATGTTGGACATGGTATACAAATTTATTTATCAACAAAATTGAGCAAGGACGATTAATTGTATTAATTGTCGGGTGGGCCAAAAGTTGGCATGAATGACAAAATGAAAAAAATGGCATAAATAGAAATTGACCCAAGCCCAATTTAATATTAAATGGAGAAGTTCATTTGATGAAGTGGTTTGGAATAAAGTGGGATAAAGGTGCATCTAATGGAGAGGTCCATTGGATGGCAAAAGTAAAAGTTACTTTTGTCATGTTTAAATCTAGTCATCCATTGTGGTTAAGATGATTAAAACATACCCTAACTTCACACTATAAATACCCGATCTTTTTCCAAACCCTAGCCACCATTCTAATCCCTCTCTTCTTCCTTCTCTTGCAAGAAAAATGCAAAAACGTTTTTGTAAGAAAAGGTGAAAAAGAGAAGAGTTTTTTTGCAATATTGTCTCCACCATTTTTGCTCATGTGTTGAGCACAACTTCTACACTAAAATTAATAGTTGATTGAAGAGGTGGAAGCTAAGGTTAAGTTAGATTCTTGGTTGATTACCTCTAGCAAGGGAAAAACAAGAGTTTCGTTTAATCTCGGGTGGATACTCGTAGAGGCTTCGTGCGTTCGAAGCGGGTGTCATTTCGAGGCCGACTTGGAGAAGTGAAGGCTCGACAAGGAGGCAACAACCCTACATCTCAAGTCCCTACTTCTTGGTTTAGAGACCAAGATTTGAGGTATAAAGATTAAACAAGTTAAAATGTTAAATACGGTTCATCGTTAGTCAAATAAGTAGATCTATGTCGGTTTCTTTTGAGTTAAATTTTTGAAATTTGCTCTTGCATGAAATCCATATTTCCTTCAGTGGGGTCCACCCATGATTAGGTAGATGAAGCCGAAAATAGCTATGATAGCTTGGCTCTGAAGCAAACGCGTCCTTCTAGAAGGCTCATCAGGAATTCGACCTTCTAGAAGGCTCATTAGAGAAATCGCCTATTTTTATGACAGTCCACAGATCGTGCGGCATAGAGGAGGCCGTACGGCTTCCTGACTTAGCTAATTTTCTTGTATTTTTCATCATTTCGCATGTTGTGCAGTTCGTGTGAGGTGTTGCATGCTCCATGTAGTGTCCCATTTTGACGCCTTATTCAGAAATCGCCTAAATATGACATTTTTGCGGTAAATAAATCGAAAAAAGGCCTAAAAACACATTTGCAGTAAATAAATCGAAAAAATAGCTACTTTGCATTCGCTTTTCGCTATTTTCCGAAAGAAAAGATAGTGATTTTCGCTATATGTTTTGGCTTCATTAAGCGCTCATATTCAAGTTTTTAAACATTTGTTTATAATCTTTTACAATGCTACTCACAAGCATTTAAACCTCTATTTGCAATCAATTAAATCCTAAATCTAAGTAGTTTTAACTCTTAACTATTTTTGTCTTTAAGCCAAAAAAAGTAAAGATTCCTTTCACCACTCTTTTTTTTTTCCTCTGATCATTCTCGTCCATTTTCCCAACGATCCATGATGAATTTTGCGAATCTAAAAATACCAACATTTTCTACTCGGTTTTCTCTTTCAAATGAGATCAATTAAGAAATACTTTTGAGTTTTTTTCAAGTCATTTTTTTAAGTAAAACCCATGAGCACTTTAAATTCTTTAGTTTTTAAATCTCAGTCTACAACCTTTTAAACCTGACATGAAAACTATTTAAATGTTTGACACAACTACTTTAAACGGTTGTTGACAGATTTAAATGTGTGATACTATATTATCGACATCAGAGCTTTAAACGTTTGAACATAGTAGTTTAAATGGTAGACATCAGAGATTTAAATGGTTGTAGACTGAGGTATGAAAACTTGAAAATTTAAAGTGCTCATAGGCTTTACTTTAAAAAAACGACTTGAAAATAACTGAAAAGGTATTTCTTTATGGATCTCATTTGAAAATAAAATCGAGTAGAAAACGTTCGTATTTTTAAATTCGTAAAATTTATAACGGATCATCGAAAAAATAGACAAGAATTATCAGAGAAAAAAAAAATGGGTAAAAGGAATCTTTTTTTTTTTTGCTTGAAAACAAAAGTAGTTAGGAGTTAAAATATACATATTTATAATTTAAATGCTTACACATAGAGATTTAAATGCTTGTGAGTATCATTGTAAAAGGTTATAAATAAAATTTTAAAAACTTAAATATGAGCGCTAAAAATGAAAGTGGGACAAAATTTGAAGATTTTTTTGTTAAATTAGTTTGGGGGCCTGAACATTTTTCAAGATTTATTTCCGTGCTTAGATGCGTAAAATTTCTTGTAAATGATATCGTTTTACTTATGAGCGTCTCAAAACTAAGGACAGATTTTAAACAAATGTTACGTTCAAAGTTCAAACAAAACATTGATTAGAGAAGAGAAGATCAAGAGATTTCATCCACTAATTAACCTACACATGCAACACGGCCAAGACACCATCAACTGTTGGATTAACCACCAACTGCCACCTTTCATTCGAGCTTGCTTTTGCTTTTAACTTGTTCCATTCAAAACCAAAACATTGCAGATTATGACAATTGATGACATTACAACAAAATTATTACTTGAAAGTGTACTCACAAAAGAAAAATAAAATTCAAAAAAGTTAAATTGTGAATCACAAAGCTGGAACATCAGATCAAAAATCAGAAGACAATTCTCAATAAATCAACAAGTCCAGAAGGAATAAGGTTATACCATCAAAATTAGCAATTTAGGAATAAATTATCAATTTATATATATTTAATTGCCTAACATGATACTAGTTCATTCAATTTAGATATACCAATATTCTGAAACTTGGAAAAAAAAGAAGTAAAAAGAATAAAAGAGTATGCACTCGCGGACCGACAAGGCTTCATTCCCTAGATGCCTCCGATCATGTTCTCATTACAGCATGCAAGGAAGCAACATCCAATCAGGGGCTCAATCAAGCATCATTATTCTGAAACCTAAAAGAGTTTCCAAATTAGCGATAGCAAAGGAAAATTACATGGTACTATATAAAAAGAAATGCAGGGGTTCAGAATAGAGGCTCAGGAAAAAAAATTGAGTTCTAACAAAGCCATTGTGCGAGCTTCGCAATGGGGAAGGGAGCTTCACCCCACTAGCTTCACTGATTCAAAAACTGTGAGGCAGGGGATAAGATGAAAAATAGAAAATCTACAGTTCGGAAAAAATATTTTGAGATAAAAATCACAATTTTATTCTTAATTGTAGAAAAGCAAGTCTACATTAAAAATTAAAAACTAACAACTTTGTCTAGAGCAGAAATACAGACATAACACTTCTTTTTTTTTTTGCCAAACTGCCCGGAGACTCATAACACTTTTGTTGCAAAGACTGCAACAGAGGAGCAAGGAAATATTAGCTTCTTTCAAATATTATTGAAAATATATTTTTATATTATGATTCTTAATTACTTAGGCATTTAAGAAACAATTTAGCACTATTAAAATGCAAAATTAAAGTGGATAAAAAATAAATGGTAGATAATTTCTTGATGTTGGAGGCCGGGTTGTGCACCCATACTATGGCCTCTTCAGTCTGGCATCAGGGTAGAAAGGACTTGGATAACAATTAAAAATTCTCATATAGATACTAAAGAAAAAGACAAGCCTCTTCTAAAGATACAGAGTGAAAACCTTAAGGATTAATATTTGCATAGAGCACGAAACTTGCGCTGGCTTACATCTATAACTGAACATCTGTCTTTCCAACCCAATAAACTATTATAACTTTTTTTCTTGATTTGACAAAGGACAAAAAACCAACTTGGTTGTATGATTTATTTAAATTTTCTTTTTTTTTTCATCCAAGCATTTGCTTTTTAAGGTCGGATGTCATTTTCTGAGTATTTTTATATTAAAATCAGAAGGTAATAGGATTTAACTTCCAATGGTAATTCTTTAAAATAACATAATCCACAAGTTATTAGGAGAAGAATAAAGAGTTGTGGTCATGTTTGGTTATGGAGTAAAGTTAATTAGGATTAAATTGCTTACTCCATCTTACTCGTCGTATTTTACACCTCATTTGGTAGTTTAAGACATTGATTAAATTAATATATCTGGAGGAGTAAGATCCTGGGAAATGAACATCAGCCTCTGACAGTGGGTCCCCTACAACAGTGGACCCCCTACAGGTGGCGTAAGTGGGGAGTAACTTACTCCAGATTAACTCAGCACTTACTCGATGTTACTCTATTTTACTCCTCGTTTGGTTGCTTAAGTGTGGAGTAAGGGGTTTACTCCAACTCTTACTCGACAACCAAACATGATAAGAGTACAACAAATTTAAGAAAGCTCTCTTTTATATTTCATCGTTCAGTGGGAACCCCTGATAATAATGTTGACTTCAACCAAGGGTCATAAAGCCAAATTGTCAAATTAGCCTGGGTTTACTAAAACAGTAAAGACCTTATTTCTCAAATTTTAAGCCTTTGTAGCTACAGTAAAAGAAGGAACAGGTTTTCCAACCCACAATTGATAGAAAGAGACAATCAAGCCTACACATTATCTTTCAGAAAAGATATAAGAAGAATTAAGAAACCTTATCCCACTCCATAATATACAGAGGTTCAACGGGATGTGAACAAATAACTAAAGGGAAAGACATGTAATAATATCAGGAGTAAATGGAATAAAAGTGTCTCTTCTTAAATAACCTCAGTTCTAACCACCATGTACTAAGACCGAGACAGCTATGCATGTTAATTGATCCATTTTCTCTCCTAGGTTCAAAAGCCTAGAGTTAAAAAAAAAAAAGGGGGAAATGATAAAAGCAACCAAAACCAGCTTATACCGTGGTAATTTAACAGTATTATACTGTTGCAAATCTTATTTTGTGCATCTAGAAGTTCTGCGAACACATTTAATTTATTTTGAAAGCTCAGAATTAATCCTTGTAACATCAAAATATGCATACTAACTACGGACCTAGAGGAAAAAGAGAAGACATTATGGTAGTTCTGGGAAATTAAAAAACACTCTACACCTTTCTAAGGACAAAAGTCACATGGAAATTTTGACACTATATCCGTGTCGAATATGCCTCTTTCACTCTTGGTACAAATGAAATTCTAAATGTTATGACCTAAAATGACATCGAAATATACTCCGAAGGAGAAATGCACTAACATAAAAGTTGCTGATATACTTATTTATATAAGAGTGAGGCTACGGTGCTATGCATAGCACGGATTGGTCCGTGCTACGGCTTAATATTTGAGTTTTCAAAATCCTAACGGTCGATCCAAACCGTTCAACATGATTATAAAATGAATATGTACTTGCAAACCAAATTTTACATTTTTTCGAATTTTTTTACTATTTTTTTAGATAGCTAGAAAATCACTGTTTTTGGATGGTCCAGAATTTTCAGATCAAGTGATTTTCTACCTACCTAAAAAAATAGTTAAAAAATTCGAAAAAATGTAAAATTTGGTTTGTAAGTACATATTCATTTTATAATCATGTTGAACGGTTCGGATCGACCGTTAGGATTTTGAAAACTCAAATATTGAGTCGTAGAATGGACCAAACCGTGCTATGCATAGGACCGTAGCCTCACTCTTATATAAATAAGTATATCAGTACATAAAAAAAGGTTTATGTTAGTGCATGTGCAGCAACTTTTTATGTTAGTGCATTTCTCCTTCGGAGTATATTTCGATGTCATTTTAGGTCATAACATTTAGAATTTCATTTATATCAAGAGTGAACGAGGCATATTCGACACGATATAGTCATACCTATTTTGCATTTTTGTGTGATATTTTTTTGGGGACAGAGCAATCCGCTTTCCAAAAAACAAAATTAAAAACGTTTAAGAATCTCTGCAGAAATTTTTGAGCTGTTGGTCATACCTCTCCGTTAATTAGCATAAATTAATTTTTATTTTGTTTATGCTTTAAAAGTTGGGACTTCAATCCTATGACTCAGAAAAAGAGAAAAGAAATAGTCTTTTCAAAGCCCTCTTTCCCTGTCTTTTTTTTCTTGCTTTTAGACATACAGCAACAAAATGAGACCTTTTCTCCTACTTTGACCAGATTCAAAATAATCAGACCCAAAAATTCGACAACATCCCATTCAACTTTCAATGAACAAAAACAATCAGTACTCAGTAGAAATGTCTACACTGACAAGCAAGAGATCTTCTATGCCATCTTAAAAAAAAAACTTCTCAATATTTTTTCTTCTCCATTTTGACACTTGAAATTTAAAAACGAAGAGGACCCAAAACCCAAAACCCAACACTAAGCAAACAAAGTAGCAGTGAAGAATACAATATAAATTATAAAAAAATAAATAAATAAGAAGTACGGTTAAAGAAGACAGACGACAAAGGGTACCTTTTCCTTCTCCTTTCTCCTTCTCTCTTGATGTTGAAGGAGGTTGAAAGCCCGTGTAAACATCTGAGTATGGCGAGGCAGAGGCGCCGTATTTTGTTCTTCTCAGAGAATAAACAAGGAATTGAAAGAGGTTCATGAGCAACCAAAACAAGAGGGAACTAAAAATTGAAGATGAAACCTAATTTGTTTGATTTTAGAGAAAGAGAGAGAGAGAGAGAGAGAGGTGAGAGGCAAAAAGAAAGGAAGGCCTGGGTTTTGTCAGCGGTTTTCGCTGCTTTTGAGCTTGGCAGGCTGCCAGAGGCTCTCTCACACCTCTCTGCACAGTACGGATCTTCTATAGCTATTAGGTACAGAAATTGTATAAAGAGTCCATGGGATCGTACCCGTTAGGCCGATTGTCTTCTCTAGTGTCTTTTTGTGTTGTATTGTTATCTATTCGTCGTGTATCTGTTCTTGACTTCTTGACTTCTCGGATATTATCAGACGTAGGGAATAATATTTAGAAATGCTAATCATAATTTGTTGATCAGATATCAGAGTTGATAGATTTAAGATAGTGAATATTTAATTGTGAAATAAAGTTCAAAGTTATATTTTGTCGGAGGTTATTATCTTTTTCTGTTGTCAGCTTAAATTTAATTTGTTCCTTCATATCTATATTTTTGTTCAAAATATTAACATAAAATTAAGTGAAATGAAAATGGACGATCATATTTTATTCGTATTTTAGATAGAGCTAGTAAAGGGATGACTTGATTTGAACTAGTGAAAAATTTAATTGGAAACAAATTAAACTTGAGTGACTAATTCATGACAAAAGAAAAGAGAAAATTTAGTGACATCTGATGAAATTTACTCATCTATTTAATATTATTTCTCATTTAATTTCGAACATATAATTCTCTACATAACAAATATTGTCTTTTACTACTAGATGAGAGACTAGTTCTCACATAATCTTGTCTTTATTATTGTGTTGAAAATCAAGAATCTAAAAATTAAATGTCTAAAAATAATTCAAATTAGTAAATTTTATCAAAATCTTGATATGAAACAGAATAAGATTAATCTTTCTTTTTCTTAAAAGAAATTATGTCATAATCTTGATATCGAATATTTCTAACGATTTTATTTTAATATTTAAACTTTGAATTTTGAATTATTCAAATTAAAAAAAAGGCTTAGGAAAGGCGTCAAATGTTAAGACATTTGGATTCTATTATTAAATATGAATCCGTAATAATAGGTGAGGAAAATAAAATAAAATGGTGAAGTCGAAAAAACAAATGAACTGTAATTCTATTTTATGATAAGACCTAATAATCTTATTTCGTGTGAAAATAAATTTTAAAAGATAAAATAAAAAATAACTTATTGGAGAACATGCCCTGTCAATGGCACCCTTTTATCTGTTTACCCGATCCGTACTGTATTCAGTAAGACGAGTACGGGTAAGATTCTTTTTTCGTAAACTTATCAAGTATGGGTAAAGATTTTTTCTGTTATCTAAACGGATAAGGGTATGAGTAAATGTTGGAATATGCAATAATCTACTTGTTTGTTTGACTAGATTTGCAAAACATATATTTGTAGAATTTTACAGTTTCTTGTCATGAGATACAATGTAGATTCATGAAGATACAAAGCTTCAATAAATATCAAGGACGCATGCTCAAATACTACACATATCAAGGATGTGCTGCAATGAACTAAAGAATGGACTAAAAAGACTTAGCTCAAGATAAGTATTAATTAGAAATCTGTGAAATTGTTCAAATATAATTGAGATTGAGTTAATTTACATAAACTGTTACAATGGAATAAGTCATATGCCGAAATCCACAGTGTAATCGATTAATTTCGTTACAACGGTAAAATTAAATGTTGCAACGGAATAAATCAATTTCGGACCCCAAAACTTCCAGAGAGTTCCGTTGTAAGGCTTGACAAGCGTTAGGATTTCTAGTGCAGTCAGGCCTACTAACTGGGGCTAACCGTTACAACGCTTTATTAACCGTTGTAACAGTTGACGCCAGTTACCAAGTTTTGCTTTTCTCTCTATAAATAGAAGCAAATCTAGGTTTGAGGCAACAATCTAGTCACCCCCAATTGCAATATTTCATATTCTTTTCAGATCTAGAATTATCCATTGTTGCTCGTGCATAAAAATTCAATATCTATACAACAATCTCAAGCATACTCCACCAAACTCAATCTTGTGTAAAAATTAGAGTGATTTGTGTGAGATCTATTGTCTGTTTCAAACACTTGAGCCTTTAGTGCTCGTGAGCCAATTTCGTGCTCGGGTCGTGTGACTTTCCAAAATTTATAAGGGCTCACCGGTTCCACCTTGTATTCCTTTCTCATTGGATAAAGAAAGGCGCGTCCTCGAGAAGGTCGCGAAGCCCCGGAGATGTAGGCGTTAGTGCCGAACTCCGTAAACAACTCTCGTGTCAAGTGTCTCTTAACTCTTTTATTTACTACAAACACTTGCTTTATTTAATTAAGTTTTCTTGTTTCCGCCAAGAACAACTTCGTACACGTTAGATATATATATTAGTGGTGAATATTAAATTCTTAAGTATTAAAATTTAAAAGGCCACATATTCACCCCCTCTAAGTGCCGTTAGAGACCAAGAGTAAAGTTTATTCCGTACCCATTACTCGATCGGGTAATTATAAAAAAAATATATTATATTATATTATATATATATATATATATACAGAGTAAGGCTACGGTGCTTTGCAAATTAAACCACCATCTTTACTTCGAGCCACTTTTTCAATTTTGAAATGTGCTTGGAGACCAAATTTTACATTTTTTGGAATTATTTTTACTATTTATTAAGCCACTTTGAAAATCGCTGATCCGGTGGTTCAAAAATTTTTACTGTTTTTTACTGTTCACCGTTGGATCAGCGATTTTCAAAGTGGCTTAATAAATAGTAAAAAAAATTCCAAAAAATGTAAAATTTGGTCCCCAAGCACATTTCAATATTTAGAACATGTTGAACGGTTCGGATCGGTTGTTTGGATTTTCAAAATTGAAAAAGTGACCCGAAGTAAAGAGGGTGGTTTAATTTGCAAAGCACCGTAGCCTTACTCTATATATATATATATATATATATATATATATATATATATATAGAGCTTGGCTACTATGCTTATATAAGCAAAAGCCCACATATGCTTATAACTCATTTTTGCATTTCCAATGTTCAAATGGTCGATCCGACCGTTCATCTTGTTCTCCATATTAATATGTGCTTAGAGACTAAATTTTACATTTTTCTGAATTTTTTTACTATTTATTAAGCCACTTTGAAAATTGCTGATCTGGGTGAACAGTAAAAACAGTGTTTCCAAAATTCTGGACCACCAGATCAGAAACTTTCAAAGTGGCTTAATAAATAGTAAAAAAATTCAGAAAAATGTAAAATTTAGTCTCCAAGCACATATTAATATGGAGAACAAGATGAACGGTTGGATCGACCATTTGAACATTGGAAACGCAAAAATGCTCATTTAAGCATATGTGGGCTTTTGCTTATATAAGCATAGTAGCCAAGCTCTATATATATATATAATATAAATGAGCAATGAATAATAATTCTCCAACTATTCTTGATAGTTGTGTTACGCTTAATTAACCATTATAACAATATATAAATTTCAACAAATTCCAATAAAGTTTATTTTTTTGACTTGAATTCCAATAAAGTTTAGATTTTTAAAACATGTGTGTATTTGTGAAATGAATGTGTTTTAATGTATTATTTAGTAAACAATATATTTTCTATTATAATAGCATTACCCGTTATTTATCCGCTACCAGTTGTTATCCGACAACCACAACGGATAAGGGTAGGGTACGAATAAGGTAATTTGTAGCGGGTAAGGGTCGGGTACAAGTAAGAACAATTTGTAATAGGTACAGATATGAAAATGCTTACACCTGACCATTATCATACCCATTGACACCCTACATGCCCCTCTTCCCTACTTCCACCTCTGTTCATAATGAGTTTAGCGTAAATTATCATTAGAGTTTATTCGTACTCTAAAGTGTTCGGGTTCGAATTTCGATTCATATACTTTATATCTAATCGGATCGGATTTGGATCCGGGTACATCCTCTAATAGTGGACATTTTGAATCTAGTGTTTCAATTCCGAATAGATTATCGGGTCATGTCCGGATTAGGGCGGGTATATGTTACAAACATTCAATGAACCCTTTATTCTTAATTATAATTATATAAGCATATCATAAAGATATTAGAATTATAGATTGAAGTTTTTAGTTTTTCCGATAATAACTTTTTAAATTCAAGAGGACAGATATAATTTTTTTAAAGTAAAACATTAAATATATGTATTAATTATTTCCTAACATATATTATGATATTATTATATATAGTTGTTTCCTTAAAATGCTACCCGTGTTTATCTTTTTACGGTTATGAATTTATATTTTTATATTAATTAATTATAAAGAACTGTATTAGCGTTGTATCTGATATTTATAAGGGTATTGTCGAATTTAGTTGTGGATCGGATGGATAAATACATTAGATCCATATTTAATCCATCACAAATCACAATATCAGTTCCGGTTGGAATATGAATTAGATATTTAAGTATTAATTTTATAATCTTATTCTAATTTAACCAGTTATATTTTTTAACCTATATTTTATTCAAATTAACTAGATCCGAATCAGTTTTGCAGGATGAGAACCGGGTAATCTGATAAAGTAAGACAACTATTACCATCAATACAAATTTGTAAATTCTATGTCATAATGTTAACTTTCCAACTTGAACCATAGCCTAAGCACAAAACACGATGGTTTTACCTACATACAGAGAAAAAAAAAATAGTTTAATTCTTGAAAAAGACATTTAAAGGGAAGGCATGTCAGAGTCACGGGCCTTTATTTTTTAGAAATATAAAGGTCAAAGTGAGCAAATTTTAATAAAAATGCGGTTAGTTATTTTTGAATTTTTTTTAAGACAATTCTCACCGTATTTTATGAGAGACGATTAAATATTTAACTTTGATTATTCGATTAAAAAAGTGAATAGGAAATGTTGACTTTGATTTTAAGGGTATGCTTCAAAAGAGAAGATGAGAGGTGATCAAACCATGTTTACTTGCTTGAGAATATTAATTTTGAAAAAGAGAAAAGAGAAAGGGAGAAGAGGTGGACTATATATATAAACTATTTAAAATTTTATAACTTCTAAATCGAAGTGTAGAGAAAGTTAACTATTTATCTGTCATTTCTCTTCCCCTCTTCCTTTATGGAACACAACATAAACTATATGATTTGGATTCCCTATTGTCAATCTTTAAACATGTTTTGTTCAAAATTTTAATCTCAATTTCATGCTTCTAAATATATGTGAAATAGTAAAAAGAAAAACAAAATTATACAAGCCTTGTAATAGTCCATGAAGGGATTAATGATTTTTGCATTTCGAGTAGAAATTGACTACGTATAGATATTACTGAAAACGATAGTTATGTACGAATCAATCAGTCATGCGTGAATCAAACATAATAATGATAAATTCTCTTTAATGGTATTCCTCGGCATTATATTTCCTACAATATTTTTATTTCCTGAAATTGTTTGTAGCACGAAGCAAACTTAAAAGTAGTTTTTGATTTTTAATAAGAATAAAATCAATATAAATATGAATTACAACAAATTTACTCTTAAATCATTGTCATTTAATTATAGAAAATCTTCATAGCATAGCATAACCTCTGGAACAAATGATTGTGAACCGTCGAAAAACTTGAAACATAATACAATTTTGATAAAGTAAGCGAGAGTTAATTTATATAAGAGTAGTTTAATGACCTCATGTTGTTCATACTTTAATTGTACAAATTTTTATTTTTAAAGTTCAAATAATTGATCGAACTGCTCAACATGATCTTCATATATTAAAATATGTTTAGAGACCAAATTTTGTACTTTTTAAAAAAATATACTATTTGTTTAGATAGGTACAAACTCATTGTTTTCTAGAATATTTTAAACTATCGAAAAATAATAATTTTGTACCTATCTTAAATAATAGTAAAAAATACAAAAAAAATATATAACATATTAAAATGTTTCATATATATGTAAAGTCATCTAGCAGTTTCTATGTCCTGTTATTCTAAAATATACCACAATAAGCTTGTATTCAATAGCGGAACCATAAATAATTATATATTAAATAAAATGTTAAATTATCTGTAAAAATCTAATTAATTGGCCGTATAACGTATTAATTGTTTAAAGGTGCCCTCTTTGTCCATCAAATGTATAATTTTTTTTTTAACACACTTTATGGGACACATTATTAGATCGGCACGAAGGAATCCAGAATCTATGCCAAAACAGCTTTTTCTTAAACTTCTTGTTTGAATAACTTAGTGCCTTTTCTTTTTCTTTTTCTTTTTATTTTCTTTATCTTTCTAGGTACAAAGCTAACCCGGCTTTTGAGATTCTACGTGTACACCATTATTACCGTTAACTAGTATTGTTACCGTGATGAAAAGTTCGGCACCATAATAAATTAATAATTAGTACACACAGTTTGATTAAATTTGAATAGTTTAGATTATGTTATAATTTTTTTCTTAAGTTTTTTTAATTATGATTCGAACAGTTTAGTTTTTGTTATATAAAATTTATGATTATACAAATTGGTCCTTTCGGATTCAACGTTTCCCAAGTCCGATCGGATCGAGTTCGTTGATGGATCGGGTCGGATCAAATCTTAGTTTAAAATCGAGCCTCGTTCAGCCCAGCTTGATCTAGTATATAAAATAATTTTTGAAACGGTTGAACGAAAGAGAATCGTTTACTTTATTTTATTGTCAACATAACATCTAAAATCAATTTTAGTACAATAAAACTTATTATTTATGAAATTTTCATGTATATCGGAAACTGAAAAAAAAAATGTCACGTTGAATTTGCAATTAGAATGAAAGTAAATGCTCTGATTTACACATCCAGGACCTGTTCGCTGCAATCAAATCTATAGGAATTTCCAAGATTTTGAATTCGGTAGAAATTATTTCCTGCCCTCTGTTCGGTTACAATTTTTTTTGTAGATGGAACTGAAATCTATTTCCATTCTTGTTCCCGTTTCTTTGTTATTTGGTGGGAAAAAAATAATTTGATCCGATCGAATAAATTTGTTTCCACGTGTTATTACTTGATACTTCTCTCCATTGAACAATATTAATGCAATTAATTCATAAAAAATAAACCAATTGATTAATTACGTAATGGCACGTTGACTATCATTTTATATTTAGAGAAACATAGTTGCTATTAGGGCATATATATCAAAAACATTTTTTCAAATAATCTCTATTCTTTTAAGGGTCTTGAATCTTGATAATTGTCCCGGCATCTCTATTCCTGCATTATCTCTGCACTTAACTTTCATAACTACCATAGGGAACCTCCAAAACATTAATAAAAATGGACTATTTAACATGAAGCATCAAAGCATTTAACAGGAACAATATAAGTATTAATCTCTATGAAGGGAACTATATTTTCGTATGTAAATAATGCATGTCCTCACACCTCTGTCCCCGCATTGTCCCCGCACATAACTTCCATAACTAATTTGGGGGGACCGTCCCCGCACAATTTTCTTATATAATCCGTATCGTCCCCGCACAATTTCTAAAGTATTAATACCTATGACCAAAAATATTTATACCTATGAATAGAAGTATTTATCAAGTGTAGGGACTTGAAAAGGTGACTATATAATTAGTGAGGATCATGATACAATCTTTATTTACTGTAGCTGCGGGACAGAGGGGAGATAGACACGCGAGATGAATATAATTATTCTTTTTTTAATTGTAACAAAAAATTATCATGTCAAGTCAACAACAACAACAATTATTTCAGTAATTATTTAAAATATAAGATGATGAAGTATTTTTGCATTACATATGTATTTAAGAAAATCACAAATTTTTTACATTCTCGAATTGTTTATGAATAAGAAACGAAATATCATTATGTTTACAAATTATTACCTTTATATTCTTCTTACTTAATTTAATTTTCTAATTATAATAGAATATTTTCCGTTATCGAAAATCATAATGATTTTTGTCATTATATTAATATCATTATAAAAAAATCATAATAATTGTCTATTTTTATATATTTTTTCTAAATTTTATTGTATGTTATTTATTAGCTATTATTCAGTAAATTAGTATTGCTAATAAGTATTTCTACAGTTTACAAATATTTAGTTTTTAGAACTTATTTTCATCCATTTCATTTTTTTCATCCATGTCATTAAATACACAATTTATTAATTATAAAAAATAAATATTTTATTTTATAAAATAATAATTAGTAAGTACTGTTATGTGTTTTTTATCAACGTTATTTAATTATAATAATTATTTTATTAATAAGGTTAATTATATAATATCAAGTTTTTGAGAAATATAGATAGAATTGCTCACAACTAATCTCACGGTACAACTCGAATATTCATTTCAATACATTTCAACACATTTTTACATTTTATAAATGGTTATTTACAGGGTCTTGAAAAAAAAAATATGAGGACCGGCTATTAAATGGCCGGTTTTGACATTTTTATAAATAACCAGCCAAGGTGGATATATTTATGAGTTTCTATTTAACTTTGGATATTAATAAAAATCACGGCGTTATAATGATTTGTTCTAAGCAGGTCTATGTAGTTAGAAAATTTAAAAGAAAAAATGATATCATATATCTAGTCAGAGGCAAAGATAAACCCCAAGAATATAATTAGAATTAAATACTATATCAAATAGGGTAATTATATCTTCCCATCTATCCATCCCCCATTTCATCCCCCAACTAACTAACTACTTTTCTAACTATAATTACAAATTCTAACTACCTATTGGCCCTACAAATTAATTACCCAATTTTCTCCCTTTATTTCTTTTCCTCTTTCTCCCTCCCTCTTCCACCTCTCCACCTCTCCCTCTCCACCTCCGCCTCCGCCCGCCTCTCCCACCTCTCCCTCTGCGCCTCCGCCCGTCTCTCCCACCTCTCCATCTCGGCCTCGGCCTCCCTCTCCCACCTCCGCCTCCGTCTCTCACCTCTGCCTCCCACCTCCGCCTCCGTCAGGTTAGATCCATCACTGTCGACCGCCGGATCAGATCTGTCATGTCTATGTTCCTTTTCCTCATGCAGTAGCGAGTTATTTGCAAAGAAGAAAGCTTCATTAATGGTGAATTAGGCCAGTGCGTACTAAGTACTAAGAAATGATAGAAAAACAAATTTTGAAAAAATTAGAGGTGTATGAATGAATACTTGATGTTTTAGAGATGAATACTTCAACGTTTATGGATGAATACTTAATATCTTAGGTATAAATACTTTAACTTATATGTATGAATACTTGATATCTTATGGATGAATATTATTCGGCTGCTCTTGTAAAATTAATCGAGGTATGCACATATGTTTGTAATACTCTTGGTACATTAACTATTTACACTTACACGACGATGATGAATACTTGCTCGATGAGAGATGAATACTTGTGACGAGGTATGAATACTTGTGCAACGGACAACTCGAAAGTATGTCATCATGGATCTCATTTGAAAGAGAAAATTGTGTAGAAGACGTTCGTGGTTTTAGATTTGCAAAATTTCTCACAGATCGTCAGAAATATTGGTTAGATTGAACGGAGAAAAAAAAATCCATCTCTAAAAACGTGTAAAAGATGAGTGATTGATGTGTCCAAATATGCTTCTATTGCAAAGATGAATACATTCATATAGATGGATGAATGCTAGTTGTGTTACAGATGAATACTTTTTTACAAATTTCTAAAATGAGCTGAAGGTTATGCGGTCCCCCCACTTAATTAATGCGCTGACGGTTATGCGGTCCCCCACTTAATAACGCGTTTTCTTTTGTCGGTTGTGTGGTCCCCCACTTAATAACGCGTAATGAATGTTGTAATGTATCCTAATATACTTCTATTGCAAAGGTGAATACCTGCGTATAGCTGGATGAATACTTGTTGTGTCACAGATGAATACTTTAACGCCAATTCATAAAATGAGCTGATGGTTATGCGGTCCCCTACTTAATAACGCGTTTTCTTTTATCGGTTGTGTGGTCCCCGCCCATTAATAACGCGTTTTCTTTGTTTTTAACGCCTTTTCTTTTGTTTTTAGCGGAGGCAGTTGTGGTCCCCTCTCTATTTTATGCCTTATCCGAAGTCGGGGAATGAAACGGGGGATTGTTCACGGGGGAGAGCTAGGCGGACCCTAATAAAAATTAGTGATATTTAAAAGAAACCCTAAACCTAATTTCTAAATCCTAGTTTTTAACTTTTTTATTAATAAATATACCCACGTTAGCTGGGTTTTTCGTTAGATTACTTCTTTTGATGTATAATGAGCATATTAAACTAAAATACACTAAATTACTTGAAATTATATTAAATTACGTTGAAGTACACTAAATTACGTTAAATTACGCTAAACTCTAAACCCTAAACTCTTATTTTGAATAATTTCTAAAACACTAAACTCTAAAAATTACCGTACAATAAATGATTTACAATTTTCACATAACATATTTATAAATTGTCCTCAACCCTAAAAATTACTCTAAACCCTAACTGTACGGTAATTTTTAGGGTTTAGGGTTTAGGATTTTAGAAATTATCCAAAATAAGAGTTTAGCGTAATTTAACATAATTTAGTGTAATTCAACGTAATTTAACATAATTTCAAGTAATTTAGCGTATTTTAGTATAAATATGCTAATTATACATCAAAAGAAGTAATCTAACAAATATTAAAAAAAAAATCCGAATTTTAGCGTTAGAATTTAGCATCTTGATATTCATATTGTCTCTATAAAAAAAAAATTACTGTTCAAAGCAAACCGCCCCATCGTGGGACGGTTCGGTATGAACTGTAAAAAAAAAAAAAAAAAGTTAGCGAACCGCCTCACTGGGGGGCGGTCTGCTATGAACAGTGGACCGCCCCACGGAGGGCGGTTAGGGTAGTTCTAATAATAAATCTGAAGTGAGGGCAGATTTGTTAAATTTTTTTTTTTTTTTGGTATTAATAAAAAAACCGGCATATTACGTAATACTAATTTAAAAAATTATTTTTTCCGCGTGTTCTTCCCAAAAAGCAGGAATAGACGAATTAAATCGGTGCCTGAGAGCGTCTCAGAACCTGTGTAATCCGTACAAGCTTACATGGCTACCCATGAGCTACGCTGCACTTTGTTTCCTCCCTGTGTTTCCATTTGTCTGGAAATATCCTTCTATCGTCGAATTCAATAATGCCTCGTGTCTCTGCACCACAACCGCCAACAATAACATTAAATACAAAGGAGTGTGCAAATCGTTTGCGTGTTTAGTATCTGATCGTATCTTATATTATTTGTTTCCGTTTTAAAAGTCTAAATAATCGATCTTAATAGTTAAACATAATATTTATATTAAAATGTATTTGTATAGCAAATTTTATATTTTTTTAAATTTTTTACCATTTTTTTGAATGGTTCATAATAATGATTTAGTACCTATCTAAAATAATAGTATTATTTTTTTCAAAAAAAATGTAAAATTTGGTCTCCAAGTACATTTTAATATAGAGATCGTGTTGAGCGGTTCAGATTGACTGTTTGAACATTCAAAAAAAAGATGAAAAACATGAGGCATTTGAACTCTCCTATCTCCATTCTTATATTAAGCACGTAGCTGTCCTGATTCGCCAACGGCTGTAATCAAAAGTTAAAATTTTCGATTGAATATCAAACCTCCAATCAAATAATCTGACATTTTCTAATTCTATGCATCTTTTTGATGTTTTTTTACGTGTAGAAGTCCAAATTTAATTAGACACGTACTCGCTGTAGTCCCTAACGACACATATGTAGAGAGGGATGAATAGGAAGTCTTAAAGACTCTTGGATGTTTTCTGTTTAAATCATCTAAACTAACAAGTCAAACAAATAAGCAAGCGTGTACAAGTAAAGTAAATAGAATAGAGTTAAAAAATTTGACACGCAAAATGATAATGGAGTTCGGCGTAAAATGCCTACGTCTCCGAAGTAGAGCAATCTTGTCGGTGCTCCTTTTCTATTATCCAAAAAGAAAGAATACAACTAATGATGTGTGAGACCAACAAAAGGGGCGGACCCAGGTGGTTCCAGGAGGATCATGTTGAACGGTTCAAATCGACTATTTGTTGTAGCTCTTCTCAATACGCTACAATTACACACGCCCTCGCATTGCATTTGCTGTTAATAAAACATTATTTTCCTTCGTTCTCTTCTTTCTTTGTTACTCGACAAAAGTTTTGGACTGAACAATGTCAGTACAAGACCTGACGAAGCTTGAAAACACAAGAATTGAACAAACAACTCAACAATTTGAGTTAATTTCAAGAAAAACTGAAAACTGGTACAATAGCGTAAGAGTTTATTTGAAGGTGAAAACACACAAAATCTTATTCAATAACATAATCTCAATCCATACAACGTTTTGTCTTATATAGGCGATTCTAACAAAAATGAATTACTTAAAATCGGTTACTAATCTTCCTATTCAATGACGATACGACACCTCAGCGCCAACTCAGTGAAATACAGCTGAGATCCATTATTGATTCTTCAGCGTTTTCCTCGTTGCTCTCCAGTTTTTCCTTATGCGCTCTTTCCATTACTGACGAACCGGTCCCATTATACAGCGACACTAACTTGTAAGACAATATTATATAGTAGCGGACCCCAGCGGCAGCCTTATATTCTTCAAACGTTCCCTGACCGGTCACCGGTACCTGACCGACCTGCCCTCCCAGACTCGTCCTCTTCTATCCCTTTGACCGAGTCAAAATTGACTCCGTTTTTCTTCTAATTCGATTTGGGGACGTGACAAACAATGTCGAGCTCAGTAACTAAACTTTTTTTATGATTTACCTCTTCAGAAAGGAGGACGTGTTTAAATTTTACTAACTGCTCATCTCTTGTGAGACTGGTAGAACAGAGGCGGATCAGATCAGCTGGCTCTTCACTTAACCAATAAGCCCATCTCACCATCTCCCGAAAAATTGTCGCTAATTTATCTAAGAAAGGAAAATCATGTGGTGGTAACAAGGATAATTGCTTCGTTATAGTAGCAAGGATATTGCCATGCGTAAGCTGCTGAGTTGTAGTAGCAAGGATATGTATTGTCCCTCTTATGCTCCATATTTTGAATATGCTTTGATTATTAAAAGGAGATTAGACCAATTAAAATGAAAAGTGGAAAAAAAAGAGAGATTTGAGGCCATGGCATCGTTCTCATATTTCGTTTCTTGCTTGCTTGATTCTTTGCCTTTGCTTATAGCAATATTTAAATCGCACTAATGCATTGGCAACTCTGTGTTGAAGGTTTCATTAGTAATGTAGGTCTGAGCCTCTTAGGCCACATTACTAGGACTCATGCTTGGAGAAGCAGCTGACAAGGTTTTTTTGCATTAGACACGAATATTCTGAGGGGATTTTCTTTATCCAGCAATCCATTTTGACAACACCCTCTAAAATTGATTGGTAACCCCAAATAAACAAAAAACCTAAACGGAAGATATGAAGGGAAAGGGCAAAATTGTCATATTTTTTTTTATTAATATTAATCAGTTTTTTTAATTGATTAAAACAATCAATGGGGATATATCCAAAATAGATAGGTTTAGATGGACAAATAACTAATTTTGAAATATTGATGGGAAAATATCTAATTGATGAAGTTATAATGGACATATATCAAATTTCTCTTTTAAAAAAAAAGAGGGACAGAAACAATACTCTTTTATTTTCACACTAAAGGGTACTAGTATAAGCTAATTAAGCACCATTCTGAATAGCACTCAGTCACTCTTCCTAAGCACTAAATTTCCTACTTACAAAGCACTTTTAATACAAGCTTTGATAGGATCCAACCTGATCGTTCGACAATAATTTTCCGATTGAAAAATTTGAACTTTATTATATATATTTTAGATAGGTTATGCATGAAATTCAATACATCTTGACGATTTCTTAGTCACTATTAAGACTTATGAATTTTTTTGAAAAAAATATTATTAAGACTTGAAAAAAACACTATTAAAACTTCAGTAGAGCACTACTAAGACTTGGATCAAGTATGTACATCATACGCGTGGTGCTAACATTTTTTAATACAGTCGAAAAAGAACTATTAAAACTTGAGAAAAACACTATTAAGATTTGAATTAAGTCTGCGCGCCCGTTTTACACCCGATTGATGCTAACGTTCTTGAATACATTAGACGCCAATCTTCTAGAAAATGGTCCAACCGTCCAAATCTTTGCTTGTTATTATAATTGGAAAATTTCTGGAGAATTTAGTTGGAGGATTATTATCACGTCTCTTATAATCTTATTATTACATTATAATCATGTACCTTAGAATTTATACAGCAGCACGAGATGCCTAAACTCGAGGCATGCCCATTCTGACACGGACAGGGACACCGAGATGCGTCGGACACGAACAACTCAAAACACAATCAATTCATTGTCGCGACTAGGATATGACTTAGACATACCTCAGAAGTCAGAACATCGTACTCAAACACACAACGTATCAGGAAAAATCAAGGAGAATCGGCCACACACATAGAGGAATACGCCTGTATAATCAGGTACGAAAGACTTCACTACCATATCTCAAATTTTTGAGTTGATGTGTGAAGAAATCAGACCGTCCAAATTCTCACCGTACGAATTAAAGCCGTCCATTAATTTCAAATAGGTCTGGATTGAATAAAACGATCCGGTTTATATAAATTCAAATTTTGAGTTATCTCATACGATACTCACTGAGTTGAGGTGTTTATCATTAATGTTGAACAAAGAATATCTTCTGTCTATGGTCCATCCATTATAAAATTTATATCAACTACCACATATATAGAATTTTGAATAACGGGTGTTGTATAGTGTCGCGTCCAGAATGCAATTGCTTCGCATGCCCATCAATTGGTGGAATTCAAGAGAGAAACTAATCATACACTTTAAAAAAAATTCGTCTAGTTTAATGACACCTTTCATCCTGGGCACGCGAAAAAGATATTCATATCACCTGAGGTAACAGAAATTTTCAGACGGTCCGGATCTAAACTCAAAATTTCATTTACCTCAGAGGATGCGGACTCCACAAAAAAGATCAATTTCACCAATACAAAATCCACGACATGATAATACTATTTGGTTAACTGGAAGAGTAAATTGACAGTATGAAGTTCTTGTAAACTTTTGCAATATCACAATACAACAATTTCTGTATGATGTTCTCAAGAAAATTACTCAGGTAGCTCTTATGCAACCACCAGTAAAGCATGTTCAATACCATGCTTCTTGGTTCTACTTTCAATTTTCTTGAGGACACAATAATATCAAATGGCTCCAGAAAATATTTTTTCATGACTGCTGAAAGGGCTTCAGTAGGAAATTTAAACAAAAGTATAACTAAATTATACCGTTGAAGCACAGTGTTAAGTACAACATTATCTGGGAAGTTGCATAAATCCTTTTTTCCCAGCTAGAAATTGGAAAATACAAAAAAAAGTTGCTAGCTCGAGCACACTCAGAATCCATACATCAAAACATTCACCTAATATTGCAATGAAATCTGATTTTCAAAACAGTAGTTCAAAAACTGACTCTCTGCTACCTTGTTTACTGAGCTGAATTTTCATGTAGCAAGACATACTCACGACTGTGTAAAAAGATGCATAAATAATATTTTCAGTAAAACTAAAAATATGGTTTTGCAGGGAAAACAATAAAATTCACTTTCTAATTCATTAAGAGTTAAATTTGGAAGAATTTTTCTGCTAACTTAGTTCCAGTTTGAGTCACTATAAGCTGAAGTAACTGGCAACGAAAGACCCTTTTACCCTCTTGTTTACAGCTTTGCACATAAGAAAAATTGGACCCTTTTTGTTTCATACCAACACAAGGTACAAGAGTATTATAGCAGATTCACGTAATTAAAGTATAACTGTGTACCTGCTATTGCCAAATCGAATAGTATCTTTCTCCATAAGTTCATAATAACGGCGTGGTTCCAGGCGATTATCCTTCATATCACAACATGAAAGGATCAGAAGCTTAATTATGTCTACTGTAATTAATGGAGGAACTAAAATGATTTAGTTATGGTGCCCCCATTAAACAGAGAGAAAGCGAAGATTGCTCGGCCCACTCATCCGTCCATAATACAGTACAATAGACTAAAAACTAACAAGTTTGAGATCTGGCAGTATAAGTACAGGTATAATATATACTGGTATGCAACAGAGAATGAAGATGTGACTCTGAAAACTTACATTAATGAATGTTCCATTTGTACTCTCTAGATCCATCAGATAAGGCCTAAAAAGTAATAACACAAAAGAACAGTTCTTGTCAAATTGGACACAACAAATTAAATAGTTAAGGAAAAAGTCATAGAACACAATAACAATTACAATCCAAAGCAGGAAAGAAGAGGTTGTCAATACCTTACTTGGTTCACCATCATCCCATCTGGCTGTTCCTTTTCTATTAGCCTAAAAAAAAATTCACAAAATAATAGGAGTTAGGTTAGATCCACAACCAGTATGCTGCCATACAGGTATGGTTATAGACCCTGGTTATGGTTGATAATGTGCGAGATCCCAACCCATTGACATTTGACAGGTTAAAAATGGTTTTACCTATATTGAAGAACAGCATGTTGCTTACTGCAAGAGGGATGGTCAGTTGGTATGTCAGCAACCCTTCTCTCTCTACCAAACAAGTAGCAGCTCTGCCGGTGCACATACAGTGGCTCTAATCATTTCCAAAGGGCAAAAAGGGATTTAGCAGCATTAAGTAGTGCACGCAATATCATCAGTGAAGGTATAACTGAACTAACATTGCCTCGGTAAAAGGCAACACAAGTAGAGGTATGGACGTGCTATGCTAATATAACTACTAGGGTGGACCATGTATCAAGCAGTTGGGTACAGCATGGATATGTCGGCATATGCAAAATTTAGTGCCAAAAACAAATGACCACATTCATTTTAAAAATTATCAATTTCGGGAGAATAAAATGTGTTTTCAGCGATTTGTCCTTCAAAAAAAAGAACAAAAAAAAATTAAGGTAAGGGAGGATAATGGTCAAATGGTAAATTTACCATTGAGCACATCGCCACCCTTGAAGACGTAAAGACGCCATCTGGTATCTGGCTTACGAGCCTCTGGTGGCTCCGTAAATATTAGGGCTACCCCTGATAAATAATGTAAAAAAAGGAATCAGTAGAAAAACAGAAAGAGGAAGAAAATAGAAAATTGACAACTTTTTGTACACAGGTCTAATTTCTAGTGCTTCTTAACCATTGCAACTACCTAATAACTGTATGGAATCTAACTGTTACATGCTTGTGATAGATACATAATAAATCTGAATAAGAATTTAGCATCACACACCTCGAACTTTATTGGTCTCTTCAGCAAGCTTTCCAGACAGCTCAAATGACGGCTTTTGCTAAGAGAGAGAGGGGGGGGGGGGGGAGCAAGTGAGATAATTTACTTAATACCAAATAGCACCAGAAAATTATTGACATTAAACAGGCATGTAAAACAGCTCTTGTGAAAACTAACCTTTTCTTTGGCTTCTAGAGCCTCAGTAGCTGCATTCATTTTTACAACTGAATCAAGTTCACCAGACCTATTCGTGCAAAAATCAATCAAAATTCCAGAAGACAAGATTTGATGTAAGAAATGCGCTGACAAGATAAAAAAAGAGCTTTCAAACAACCACGTGAAAAAATAAATAGAAAATTAGACATCAATAAATTTGTACAAGTAAAAAATGCAAGCATTAAAAGGCCTCGATACTGAGGCATACCAGGAAGAGAATTTAAGCATTAAACAACCATGTGTCTTTAATAAGCCTGGCCATTATAACAACTGAAACTCAGTGCATATTATCCAGTACTGCACCAACCTTGTATAAACTTATTATCCTTGAGAATTTAAGTTTGACAGTTTCATCTACTAACCTAGGAAGAGAATCACCTCTTGAGTCTCTTGCCTGCATAATTTACATTAAATGGATGAATCAAATTCAAGACAAACTGTGGATACATGCAATATAACGTTAGCCAGGTTTGGTAATAGGTGGAACATGTCTCTGATATTCCATGTTTGTTAGTTTATTCCTAATGGTTTTTCTTTCACAGACACAAACCCATCAAACACACAGAAAAGAAGAAAACTGGAATAAATGAATAATAATACCAAAAAAAATGGACCCAAGTTCAAATTCATTGTCACTACACAGAATTTCAGACAGAAAAATCTCTATTTATGAAACCCCAGTTGAACAAAAAATCATCCAACAAAGGTAATAGTCCTGAACCTCACAGCACAGGTCGGCCCTGACCTGTTCCACACAACAACAAACTGGTACCATACCTGTCTGGTAAGGTACCAATAATCCAAGGATACAAACAGGAAGAAAGGTTGGATATCACCAAGGCACCTCGTCACGTGACCCATGCTTCTCTCTCTGTCTCTCTGGTGAGCGGGACCTGTGCCTCCTTTCTGTCTCTCTGTCGTGCCTCCTATCCCTCGACTCATCTCGCCTATCATCGTCCCTCTCTCTTTCCCTCCTACTTCCTCTCTCCGGCATTTTCTCGGTTTCACTCTCCTCCTGGGCCCTCCTCAGCCTCTTCGTGCGTGGCGACTCATCCCTCACTGCCTCTCGCTCTCTAATTTCTGGTCTTCTGTCAGAATCTCTTTCTCTATTTCTCCCCCTATCACGCTCTTCCTTGCTAGAATGTCTGGCATGGTTAGTGCGTGGGGATGCAGGGTCAGGAGACCGGTATCGGCCTCTCGAACCATCTCTGGCACCGTCTCTCTCCCTATGTCGACCTCGGTCAGAAGTCCCGGTACGGTCCTTTTCTATGGCTCGCTCAGTTTCTCTTCCTGACCTCTCTCTTCTGTGGAAAGAATGGCGATCTCTCTCAGGGGAAATTGATCGAACAGGTGATGAGCGGCTGTGACGCTCTCTTCTCGCTACAGCTGAAGCCATGTCAAAAGGCCGGCTTAGTCCAGGGTTCGGCTTCAATGGAAATGGAAATGGAAATAGGAAGATTTTCCGCTTCGGTAAGAATAAGATAGAATAAAGTCATAAACCCAGACTGGGCGAAGCGAATTCAGATCCAACGCGGTACCCGACCGTGTAGAATGAGATCTGAGTCCTCTGTTTTACTCTGACACGAATCTCAAAGCGGACCCCAATTTAGATGGAAATAAATCTGCTGTTATTCCGATTCCAGCTTATTAACCTTTGTCTAGATTCGGGCACAAAAAACCTTTTTTTCTTGAGATTCGCAGATGAAAAACTTTCAACGGTTGGGATAGGAATAACAGGATCTTGTGATTCCTTTGGAATAACAGTAGATTTATATCCAATTTAGATATAGGTTTCCAAGTGATTTTGGCTTAGCGGAGTGTTCTACACTCTCATTTTATGGTGATTATTTTTATCGTTTGAACGAGAAATTTTCTGAATTGTGATATAATGATTTAAGCTAAAGAAGTTATTTGTAAGACACCTTGAGAAAAAAGTACATTCATAATGTAATATTTTCTGAAAAAAGTATTAAATTGTTATACAACGAAATTTCGTCAATGAGGAATTTAAAACAAGGTAATGTATTTTTTATCAACGCTTTATCTTTCTGCATAAGATCTGATCAATATCAAAGAGAAATGACATGTTTTGTAAAAATATCATTCTTTATAACTATTGGATTAATATGAAAAGCTGATAATGTATATATTTTTTTACGAGGAGGGTTCAAATACCTCTATTTTTCATGCCTCCACCATGCCTCCATTTTTAAAAACTTTAATAACTCAAAATTTAAAACTAAAAAATCAAAATAAAACCGTTGGATATGATCTACATCATTTTATCTATGCACGTGTAAAAAATTATGACATTTCAATTTTGTTTTGGTTGTCATCAAGAGCTTGTAAAAATTGTACTAATGCGGATAATTTCTAGACGTTGATTTTTCAACTTATTGATTCACATAAAAACAAAATCAAAATGTGATAATTTTTTATGAGCACATAGATAAAATGATGTATATCATATCCAACGGTTTTTATTTGACTTTTAAGTATTAAATTTGGAGTTATTAAAGTTTTTAAAAATAGAGGCATGGTGGAGGCACAAAAAATGAAGGCATTTGAACCCTCCTCTTTTTTACTGTAATTTTTTTAAGTAAAACCCTTATACACACTTCCCTGTTTTTTTAAATACCCTAAAAAAAAAATAGCAAATATGCCCTCCGCAATGAATTTTTTTTAAAACTAACCTAACCGCCCCACGTTGGGGCGGTCTGCTATAAAAACCCCTATATAAGACAGTTTTCTCTCTCCTGCACACTCACAATTCATTCTAATTGAGGAGAAAGAGAAAGAGGAAGGCGATTTTAGACGAGAATGATGGATAGTAACAATCGAGGTAGATCGTTCAATTGACACATACCCAGAGGAGGGTCAATAAGTGGTCGAGAAAATAATTGAGAAAAAAAAAAAGAACTGTCAAGTATGTTTCAGGGATTTTAAATTTGATTTTAACTTTTACATTTCTTGAGGCCAAATGTATTAATGGACTTTTCACATACCTTTGAAGCACATCTCTTCTACCACTCCCCAAGCTTTTCTTGGTATCTGCACTTCGGCCTACATATGGCATGCACGATTAGGCTACCTTTCTACATCTACTACCCTATATTTACTTAATTCCAAAAGTTTACCTTGTAATTCGAATAAACATAATCCTTGTAATGATTGCTACATGGCTAAAGCACATCAATTACCTTTTTCTCTTTTCTTCTTCTTCTTCTTCTTCTTCTTTTCTTGAACTTATACATTCCGATGTTTGGGGTCCCTCGCCTATTACTTCTTTGAATAATTTTCGTTATTACATTACTTTTGTTGATGATTACTCACGCTTTACTTGGATTTATTTCATGCAAAATAAAAGTGAAGTGCCTCTCATCTTCTCTCAATTCAAGGCACAAATCGAAAATTTGTTGAGCTCTCATATCAAGATTTTGCGAACCGATGGAGGAACGAAATTTAAACCCATTTCAACTTAATTTCTTCAAATTGTTCACCAAACAACTTGTCCCTACACCCCTCAACAAAATGGATTGGCCGAAAGGAAACATAGACACATAATTGAACTATCTCTCGCCTCAATGTCTCATGCTTTTATCCCAACCGAATATTGGGACGAGATTTTTTCTAGTGTGGTTTACCTCATTAATCGCCTACCTTCTCACTCCTCCCAAACCCCACTCACTGCCCTCTTCAACAAGGACCCGGACTACTCTCTTATTCGGGTATTGGGTTGCTTATGCTTCCCTTATACTAGACTATACAATGACAACAAGCTTCAACTTCGGGCTTTACCATGCGTCTTTCTTGGTTATGCTTCTACTCAAAAAGGCTATCGTTGTTTACATTTATCTACTAACAAAATTTACATATATCGCAATGTTCAGTTTGTAGAAACAAAGTTCCCTTTCCAGGTGCACACTGAGAATCTCACATCCCAGGAACAACTCTCTGTTTTGGCCCAACATAGTCCTAATTCACAGTTGTTACTCATTCAACATGCACAGCCTGAGCCCACTCATTCTCAACAGATTCGGCCCAGCTCTTCTCACCAACTTCGGCCCAGTTTGCCAACACAGCCCACTTCTTCTCATTTTCATGCTGACAGCTCCAACATGCCATCTTCTTCACCTATTCTCCCATCCGACACTGCTCAACCCAGTTCACCTCCGAACTTACCAGTGACACCTCTCAACTTATCACATGCAGATGTCACTGACCCACCCGAACCTCCAACTTCTACAATCCCTTCTTCTCATCCAATGGTCACTCGCACTCTTGACAACACATGCGGGCCTCGTATCTTTCCGGATCACTTTGCCCTTCACACATCTCTTGACACAAAACCGGCTCTTTTTCTCAAGCTAATGCACATCCACAGTGGCGTCAAGCTATGGAAACTGAACTACAAGCTCTTGCTCTCAACCGAACTTGGGAACTTATCCTTCCTTCTCCTAATCATAAAATCATCGGTTGCAAATGGGTCTTCAAACTCAAGCGTCGTGCCGATGGTTCAATTGAGCGCTACAAGGCCTATTTAGTTGCAAAGGGATTTCATCAAGCCGAAGGTGTTGATTACTTTGACACTTTTAGCCCCGTGGTTCGATCTACCACCATCCATCTTGTCCTTTCTATTACGGTATCTTCTCAATGGACTATTCGACAATTAGATGTTCAAAATGCTTTCTTGCATGGTGACCTCAATGAGCATGTCTTCATGAGCCAACCACCCGGCTTCATTGATCCTTCACAACCGAATCATGTATGTCTTCTCTCAAAGGCAATATATGGCCTCAAGCAATCATCTAGGGCTTGGTTTCATAAATTGCGCTCCGGTTTTACTGGATTTTGGTTTTTGTGACTCCAAACATGATCCATATCTCTTTACCGCCACTAATCAAGGCCACATTACTCTCATGTTGATTTATGTTGATGATATTATTATCACCGGCAATAATCCAACTCATCCACTCCTACATCTCTCAACTTCAAGGTAAATTTGCTCTTAAAGACCTTGGTGATTTACACTTCTTTTTGGGTATTGAGGTTAAAAGGGACTCTCATAGCATGCACCTCTCCCAAGCTAACCACATTCATGATCTCCTTGTTCGTACCAACATGCACAACTCTAACCTGAGTTCTTCTCCCATGGCCTCCAACTTGGCCTTGCAAACTAATATCGACCCTTTCTTTGATGACCCTCACCTTTATAGAAGTGTGGTTGGTGCACTCCAATACGCAACCCTTACCCAACCCGATATTTCTTTTGCGGTCAACAAAGTCTTCTAATTCATGCAACAACCTTCTATCACTCATTGGATTACGGTTAAGCGAATTTTGCGTTATCTCCATGGCACTCTACATGATGGTCTCCTCTTCTCTTTGGCTTCTTCTTTTGAGATAAATGCTTATAGCGATGCCAATTAGGCCGGCAATGCCGATGATAGGAGGTCTACATTCGGGTTTTGTATATTCCTTGGTTCAAACCTCATCTCTTGGAGTGCAAAGAAACAATCCACGGTATCTCGATCGAGCACTGAAGCGGAATACCGAAGCCTTGCAATCACTTGTGCCGAACTTCTTTGGCTATGTTACTTACTCCATGAACTTCACATTCCTCTTCTTCATCCACCTACTCTATGGTGTGATAACATTGGAGCCACATTTCTTGCTTCTAATCCCATGTTCCATGCTAGGACTAAGCATGTCGAGGTTGATTATCATTTCGTTTGTGAGAGAATTGCTTCCAAAGAACTTTGTGTTCGCTTCATTTGCTCTAATGGCCAAATTGCGGATGTCTTTACAAAATCCCTGCCAGCTCCAAGGTTCAGTTTCCTTCAATCCAAGCTGAAAGTTTCTTCTCCTATTTCAGCTTGAGGGGGGGCTATTAGACAATACACTGGACTGATCCAGTTATGCTTACAACTGGAGATATTCAACACACTGGAGATATTCAACACAACACAATAAGAGGCATTGAACAATTCGAATAGAGTATCTTTTCTGTTACAACAATTTCTGTTAGAACAAACTCTCTGTATAGGATTTCATCTCTTTATATACTGAGATGTACATTCATCATACATACAATTCAATACAATGAACATTACTTAGCATCTCTCTATCTTCTTTACTTCTTTTTTCTTTTAGTAAATAAAAAATATGTTAGAAGCTGTGGCATTTTCAAACTTCAAAATAAAAATATCAAATTTTTTTGTTTCAAAATATTTTAAATGGAGGAGGGTTCCAATACCTCATGTCTTTCATACCTCATCATACCTTATATTTTATATCTTCAGTTTCAAAGTTTAAATTGCCGATCCGAACCGCTCAACATGATATCCATACTAAAATATACTTGGGGACGGAATTTTATAATTTTTGGAATTTTTTTACTATTTTTTAAGATAGGTACAAAATCACTGTTTCTGGACCGTTATAAAACAGTGATTTTGTACCTATCTTAAAAAATAGTAAAAAATTTCAAAAATTATAAATTTCATCTCCAAGCATATTTTAGTATGAATATCATATTGAGCAGTTCGGATCGGCAATTTAAACTTTTAAAAACGAAATATAGAATATGAGGTATAATGAGGTATGAAAGGGATGAGGTATTAGAACGGTTTCAAATTTTGAGCAGTTAGCATCTCTCTTTAAAATAATATTAGTTTGTTAATTTAGTTCATGAAAACGGTTTCAAATTTGGAAATATCACATTAAGTTGGGCTGAATTGACAAAAAAAAAGTTGATTTCTGAAATAGAAATAAAAATTTTATATTATGAAAGATACGAATATTAAAAAAATATATATTTTTGAAAAAAAAATGTTGTAGGATACCTTTTTTTTAAGATAACAGTCTGCAAGATATCATTTCTAGAAAAATTGCTGTTACATTCATCTAGTTTTGCACTCCTTCAGAGCATGTTTGAATGCGTAGGATTACACGAGAATTTGTGGATTTTTTTCTCCGGTGAACCAAATAGTCTGCAAGATATCATTTCTAGAAAAAGCTTTTTGGACCCTTTTTTTCTCACCCTGATAGATTTGAAATGTTTCTCCTGTCAAATCCCATCTTACGCTCGTTATTGTGAAAAAAAAAATTGAGTCAAAACCTAGCTAATTATTTCTTTTTTTGACAAAGAATAAATCGAGCAAAGAACCAATTGTTAACTGTCTTGTTTATAGAGTCTTTATTCATCTTTGTTTTTAGTCATCAAAATAATCAATTTACTAATTTAACGTTGATTAATTTATCTGTTAATTTATTTTTTAATTAAGTTTTTCACTGATTGAATGATAGTTTACAAACAAAAGTTTGATTACAAAATAATAATCAATAAGTATCATCATGTTACTATTTAATTCACTCTATTCAATCATTAATTTTGCTTGGGATACGGGGATGCAAGAAGAAAGAAATCACGTGGTATAACAAACGCTATTTTATTCCTGAAATTAAACTGTTCTGTAATGAGAAGAGGCGTTGTGATTAAAATCACAAGCGATAATTAAGAAGTCCGGTCAGAATTATATAGACGATATAAAGAGAAAATCTTTGCCAAAAACAGAAAGTTCGTATTTGGAAATAATACCCGGATTGATTCGTAATGTCCATCATAATTCAGGAATTAAATCTGCTGTGATCCTTTGGAATTGTAAGAACTGTTATTTCAAATTCAACCATTCATTTTTTTAAATGCACAAATCTCAAAAGAAGTTGTTTTTATGCACGAATTTTATAACAGATGAAGGGGTGGATTTGAAATAACAGACTTCCTTTGATTCCAAAGAATTGCAGCAGATTTATTTCCCATAATTCTTAACAGTTGAGACTTGAGACTTGAGAGGTAGGTATACACAATACATCACATGAAAATAGATTATTAAGTAGAAGAAAGGGGGAAATAAAATTTTGAAAGAGGACATTTTATTTCCCTTATTTCCTTTCTAATCTTCGTCTCCAAGTTATCCCTTCTTCACTAGGGTTTCTGGGAGCGGCAATCGCGAGAAGAGTGTTGAGAAGAAGAGACGACGTGGGGAAGAGACCATGGAAAGACCGAATGTTAGGGTTTCTGACAAGACATGGGTAGAAAGCGGGGAATGTGAGAAAATGGATACTAAATTGAAGGATAGAGAAGAAGGTTCGTTCCGGGAGAGGGAGAGAAAGGTGTTCGAGAAAAAGGAAGCTATAATCGCTGATGAACGGCGAGAGAGGGACGGACAGAGCCGTGATTCGAGCGAGGAGCGATTGGTGCCTGGAAAAAGAAAGAGAAAACAAGTCAGGAAGGAAGAGTTGGTGCAGTTTGAAGGGGATGATGACCTGTCCTCATCGGTATGAAAATGTTCATAATTTTTCCATCGTTCCTTGGTTTTAAGATATGTAAAATTGTCGTCGTCTTTCATGTATTATAGGGTTTTACTGCTGTATTGACCTGGCGAACAAAAAAAAAAAAATCTAATTTTAAGATTCTTATTTTTGTATTCGTTTATTTTCTTTCTAGGACAAGGAGAAAGACGAAGTCCTGTGTGTCAGAAAGTGGAGCGCAAGAAAACCACAAAATCAGGTCTCAGACCTACAAGGTTCTTCCAGTGAAACAGTGACGAATGAAAATTCTGGGGTAATTTAAAATAACAGTAAAATTTTAAGTCCTGTGAATTATTAGCAATTGTAGTATTCCTTGCACAAGTTTTGAAATTCAGCAATTGTTAATGATGCTTTCTTGATTAAATATTTAATATCCCTTTTTTTTACTTAGAAGATTCATAAATCTGGAATGAGGGCTGCAAAAGCAAAAAGAAAGAACTCAAACGAAAACATGGATGTCACCAGTCTGGTAATTAATTGCTTGTACTTTTAAGATTTCAATTTCTTTAGTCAGTTCATGCGCCTGTCTCAAGGGTTTTTCTTTTATCTCTGTTTTTTTAATCTGTAGAAAAAGAAAAAGACTCCATTGAAAGGAGATGATGCGCTTATGTGTCACCAGTGTCAAAGGAACGATAAGGGCAGGGTTGTCTGGTGCAAGTTGTGTAAGAAGAAGCGATTCTGTATTCCATGCATAAAAAGATGGTCGGTCTTTACAGTCCTGTTTTATCTTAATTCTCTTTCTTTCTCATAGAGATAAAGCTTACATAATGGGGTTACCAATTCAAATGAGCCATCACAACATAACTAAGTCTTTGTTACAGCAGTACCAAGTTAGACCCCAAATGTGCTGTGATACAACCACTGGTCCTCAATTTAACCCAAATCAACCACAAGTTACTTTCTGTGCATTCAGACACCTTTACAAGGCTAGGTAAAAAATGGTAGGCTAAAACCTAGCATAAAGAATAAGGCAATAAAAGTCACTGTAAACAAGGTGGAGGGTGAAAACAACAAAACCACTGCACTTGTGCACTGTGCAATACCCTTATGTTTTTTATCTTTCTTTTTTTTACACCTTTTCTTTTTGAGATAGGTATCCTACTATTTCAGAGGAGGAATTTGCTGCTAAGTGCCCGTTCTGTCGCCAAAATTGCAATTGCAAGTCTTGTTTGCGCATGAAAGGCCTTCCTGAGGTTTATTTTTGTTAAATTATAATTTTAAACTATTTGTTTGAAGCTGTTATTAGCATGTCTTTGCTCAACTTTATACAATTTAGCTTCTATTTTTTCTTTTTTTGCAAATTACATCCAACTTTCATGACATCTGCAGATGAAACCAAATGTTTCTCATCCTTGGATGGACTGTTGACATTTTTTCTGATAATTGTAATTTATAATTGCTTCAGATTATTGCGGTGAAATTATTACCTGTTGAAATTTTTGATATACTTGTTTCCTACTAGAAGATATTTTCCCTAAATTCAAACTTGGAGAATCTAAATATCTGGCTTTTGGTTGGAAATTGTTTTGGCATTCATATGAAAAAACAGGGCAATTTTGTCATTTTTATTGAGTTGATATTTTTTAAGGTCACATTTTTTTTGCAATTATGGCAAATGCCCTTTTTTTTCGTTCCAAATACTCGTTGGTGTTTTTAAAGTACCTTTCATCTAGTTGCTACTCAGATCCTTTTCTTTTCTTTTTGAAATGTAGCCACAAAAAAAAGAGATTTCAGAGTCAGACCAGTACAGATACTATTGCTACATATTACACCTTTTACTGCCTTGGCTTAAGGAGTTCCAGGGAGAACAGAAGGCAGAAAAAGAAATAGAAGCGAAAATACAAGGTTATTATAGAAAATCTTTGTTTATATGTTGCTTATATTTCAGAATAATCTGAACTATTTTTCTCTCTTCAGTACATATCTAAAATATTTGTTTGGTAGGTATGCCTGCGAGTGAGCTTGAAATTCCGGTGGCTGCTTGCTGGAAGGATGAACGCGTGTATTGGTACTTGACAAATTTCCTTTCCTTTGTGTACTTGTAAAAGTCCCTTCTTTGCCTCTACAGTCTTGTGGACAATAATGATAGAAAAGAACTTTTAGAAATGAGGTAGTTAGAATAATTGATTCTAATTCACTTACACTCTGTTTAGTTCACACAAGGTGAAAGGGAAGGGAGGTGAAGAGCAGGAGGGGAGGGAAAGGAACAGAAAGGAACTCTTGTCTGGTTCATCTTGTTTACCTCCGTTATACTTCAATTCGGAGATTAACAAAATAAAAGCGATACGGGGTTAAAGGAGGTTAAAAGAGTAACATCCCTTAACCATCAGGCGTGGTACTAGAAAATCTTAATGGAGGGCTGAAATTTAAAATGCACAATGTGGCAGGTGGGATTTGAACCCAAGTCCTCACACTCACAAAGTAGAGCTCTAACCACTAGACTACAAGTGAATATTTGATATTTTATGAGGGGGCTGGACTACATAAAAAGTTTATAAAAAATAAATTAAATTAAATTTCAATGTACATAATTAAAATTTTAAAATCATAGGTGGCTAAGCACCCCTTGGCTAACTTTTAGATCTGTCTGTGTTAACCTTATCTCTCCTATTAAACATCCAACCAAACAAGAATTAGTCATGAGCTTTTCTTTCCTGACATTTTTATTAATATCCAAAGTTTAATAGAAATTAATTAATATACCCAGATTTGCTGAAAAGTTATAAAAATACTCATACCGGTCATTTTCTGGCCGGTACCCAATTTAATTTAGTACCGGCGGGAAAATGGTCGGTACCCGAAACTTTTTTTTTTGCAACAGTACCGGTCATTTTCTAGCCAGTACTTAATTTTTTTTTTTTTTTTTAAGGATGGACATAGCATAGTTGGCTTGAAGAAAAAGTCATAGGAAACTCAGATTGAAGTTTGCACTAGGTTTGGCTAAGATCGAACAAATGCATTTGATTGGATGCGTGTGTTTAAATCAGTTGCATGTATCGGTGCATTATCGATGTTTTTGCAATGAAACATCGATGTTCTATTAGCCGGGTAGTAGTAAAAAAAATCAGTGCGTCGCTGATGTTTTATTGGACTTGGCATTGGCAATTAAACATGGTAGTGCTAAAAAAATATCGGTGCGTTGCTGATGTTTTTGCAATGAAATATCGATGCACTTCTGCCGTCGTTAGGCCATGCACAAAGGATCGGTACTCAATTTTAGAATGCTGGTTATTGTCAAATTAAATTCACTAGCCGCATGTGAACAATAAACTTAAGTGTCATACAACACTGTAAAAAAAAACATCGGTACTTCAATCCGAGTTTCCTACGACTTTTTCTTCTAGCCAACTATGCTATGCCCATCTTTTAAAAAAAAAATGGCCGGTACGAAATTAAATTGGGTACCGGCCAGAAAATGACCGGTACGGATATTGTGTTGTGGTAATGGTGTTTTGAACAATTGTGATGGCTATTGTGTTGTGGTTTAAGAATACCAACTTTGGGGATTTGGTATTAAGGTGGACAATAAGGTAATGTTATGGTTGTGTTAGACTTTGCCTAAGTTGGATAAAGGGTTTAAAAGAATACAAGGTTACATGGCAAGTAACCACACACCTCGAGGATGTGAAGAGTAATTTGTTAGTCAAGTTCGACATCGACAATGACTTGCATTTGAGAGCAACCATCAAGATGATTAGTATTGCAGATATTTTTACAAAAGCACTTACCACTTCTCGACATGACTTTCTAGTGAAACATCAACAATGCTTGCATATATGAAACAATACATCAAGAATCTGATGCCGAAGCTCGATGTAGAGAAATTGGAGGTGTTTAAGAAACACATCGAGGGAGCTACTAAATTGCTTATCTCTATGCTCAAGGTCTTGTAGTTTTTTGTCGGCAAGAGCATGCAAGATGATGGCGCAGTGGTGTTTGTGTACTACAAGGATGGTGCCGTCGACCCGCCTTTCTTATAGTTGGTTTATGGCTTGAAGGAGGTGAAGTATTAAATATTGATGATGAGATGAAGAGCTTGGATTTTATTTACTTGATTTGTATTTGATGTTAGTTTATTTACATATTGAACAAATTGATGTTGGTATCCTCACCACCATCAATTTGAGAGGGGATGTAAGATATGAATTAGGATTTGTGCTATTGTTGAGATTCTGATATGCATCTCTACTTTCTCTATGGCACATCTATTTTGGAAAGTATGTATTTGGTATTACAAAGAATATAGAAATTGTATTATGATAGTAGATATTCTACTATAAGAATATGATGTAATTTGTATATATAAACTCAGAGTCTTGTCTTTGAGTTGGGGGCGAAACTAGAAAATCTTGATAACCCCAAGTCTCCTCAACCCACAAAATAGAGCTCTAACTATTAGACTACTAGTAAACATTTGATATTTTATGAGTGAGGTTGTGGTACTATGCATAGCGCGGATTGGTTTATACTATGGATTAATATTTTTATTTTTAAAATTTTAACGGTCGATCTGAACCGTTCAACTTGATCTTTATGTGAATACGTACTTGTAAACTAAATTTTACATTTTTTAGGAATTTTTTACTATACTTTTAGATGGGTAGAAAATCATTGTTTTTAGATGGCCTAGAATTTTCAGAGCGAGTGATTTTCTACCCATCTAAAACAATAGTAAACAAATTCTAAAAAGTGTAAAATTTAGTTTACAAGTACATATTCATATGGAGACAATGTTGAATGGTTCAATCGATCGTTAGGACTTTCAAACCGAAGATTTGAGTCCATGGCACATGCCAATATGCGCTATGCATAGTATCATAGCCTCGCTCAAATTTCAATATACATAATTAAAAATTTATTTTGAAATCAGAGGTGGCTAAGCACCCTAACCTTTAGATCTGCCCCTGCTTTGGGTGATAGAAAAACTTTTGATAATAATTATATTATATTTCAGTTTCAATTCTATCTATATCTTGTCACTTCTTCCTGCCCTGTATGGCATCCAATTAGGAATTCAGATCCTCCTCGATACCGGACAAGGGAATCTTTTAGAATTAGTAGATCCAGATCATTCTTTTAACTTTGCACGAATCTTAATGGGGACCCCCTACAGTCAAAGAGGCACTGCATTGAGTTAGGCACTGGCTGAGAGTTAATCTAGACCGTAAAGGTAAAGTTGTGGGCCCCATTGTCCAATACCTTAGAGGATACTTGTCCTCCAATTAGGCCACCAGAATTCCACCTTTGCTTCCCCTCTGTAATTCTGCAGCTCTCAAGCACATCATACCTCAGCTCTGCAATTCTGCTGCCGTGTAGCACCTTCATGCCTCTCTACCTCCATCTCTATATATTCACTGCCGTCAAGGACTTCTGTGCCTCCACTTCTGCAGCTCTTAAACATCACTTGGTCACAGGAAATTGCCACCCTGTTAATTAGAAGCCTTGTTATAATTCATTTTATTCTTCTCCTCCCATTTATCCTTGCATTCAGCCCTACCTCCCAATTATCCTTGCATTCAGTCCTTTATGGATTTTAATTAGGTCGCCTCAACCCCACCTCCACCTCCCGTTCTGCAATTCTACAGCTCTCAAGCACATTACACCTCAGCTCTGCAGCACTGCTGCTGTCAAGCACTTTCATGCCTCCGTCTCTACCTTAACAGGTTCACCGCCTCCACTTCCGTAACATCGTCAAGCCTGTGCAGCCTGCACCATTTTCCCATTACAAAACAATCTCATGCTAAATTGAACAAAGATAGCTTGAAACAATTCCTTAGGACAGGTACTAACACTCAACTGCATACTTAAGGAGAGAGAGAGAGAGGTAGCAAGACAGATTGATAAATGGTAGTTAGAGCCTTTTCAAAAAAAAAAAAAATGGTAGTTAGAGAGAGATATACCAAGATTGATAGAGAGAGAGAGAAACAGAAAGATTTTTTAATTCTTTCAAACATCATAGTGAGTTTTTTATTCTTTCAAACGGATGAGAGAGAGAGAGAGTTCCTTTAATACATTCAATTGGCAGCTGCTGCCAATTTTTCAAAAGAGAGAGAGAGATAGAGAGAGAGAGAGAGAGAGTGAAGAGTTGGTGTCTTTGATCAGTTTGTTACTGAGTTGTTCCATAATAAATTGCAAGCAAAGAACGAAGGAAATACTGGATATCTATATGTTTACAAAAATTCTAATGAATAATACTATGGGGGATTTGGGGAAAAACCCCTAAACCACACCCCAATAATCCCATAAAAGCTTTTGAAATAGGGACCACACAAATTGGTAACTGTTTCAGTAATGTAGTATAGGTATTGAATAAAACCCAAGGATAAGCTATACATTATACAAGGTATTATCTCGTATCACTTGGGATTGTACAGAAGTGTTTCACATCTTGAACACTCCTTAAAAGAAACTGAAATTGGGGAGGCTTAGTAGTACATAAAGTAAACAATAATGAAAAAGAGGTACACTTGAAAAGATTGTGGTGTTAGTTACATCCACAGGTCATTTTCTTTTAATTAGTGCAGTCTAGGGATATCATTTGAAACTGGTTCTTTCAATTTCTTATACAGTGATAGATGCCGGACGTCAATCATAGACTTCCACCGGAGCTGTCCCAAATGTTCATACGACCTTTGCTTGCAGTGCTGTGCTGAGCTCCGTGCTGGCTGTGTACCAGGTGGAAAGGAGGTGGAGATCCAGCATTATGAAGACCGAGGCAAAAAGTACATCTTCGGTGACGTCTTGACTGGAAGTCAAAAACGTAATAAGAGATCGTCTAGGAGTCAAGCTCCCCAAAATTTCCATTGCAAGGTTGAAAGCAACAAGGATGAGAACTGCAGCTTTAATTGGAAAGCTAATGAAAATGATAGTATCCCCTGTGCACCAGAGGATCTTGGTGGTTGTGGCAAATCAAATCTAGAACTGAAATGCATGCATCCTGAGAAATTCCTTTCAGAGCTTGAGTCCAAAGCCGAAAATATTGTGCAAGAAAAAGACTTTTCGCGATTTCTCTTTTCCACGGATCCATGTGCATGCTTCAGCAGCTCAGGGGCAGTAGAAAGGGAAGTTCAAAATTTAAGATGGGCTGCTGACAGAGAGGGGTCAAGGGATAATTATATATACTGCCCGACTGGTACTGATGCTATGCAGGATCATGGGTTAGCCCACTTTCAAGCCCACTGGGCAAGGGGTGAACCAGTAATTGTGCGGGATGTGTTGGAGCAGACATCTGGGCTCAGCTGGGAGCCAATGGTGATGTGGCGTGCACTCAGGGAGAGAACTAATGGCAAGGTTGACTCTGAACAGTTCTCTGTTAAAGCCATTGATTGTCTCGACTTGTGTGAGGTTAGTTTCAGCTTTCAAGAGTAGATACTGTGAATCATGACTTACAATAGTGGCGTTGGTCTCTTTTTACTAGTACCAACGCTATTTGTTACGGGTAATGTTTTGGTGTAAGGGAGAAATAAGTGAAAGTGTAAAAGGCAATAAGACATTAAGGTGTTGCTTAAGACTTTAGGTTTACATGTATCCTACATACTACAGTGAAAGAACGTTGTTATAGTTCAGTTCAGGTACAGATCATATCACCTTTATTGGTTTGTTTTATATCATCTGCTGAGTTGATTACTAACAGATATGTACATTACGTGTTAGGTGGAGATAAATATCCACATGTTCTTTACTGGGTATGACAAAGGGAGATGCCACACTAACAAATGGCCCGAGATGCTGAAACTGAAGGACTGGCCACCGGCCAGCTCATTTGACCAGAGGTTGCCTCGGCACGGCTCTGAATTTATCACTGCCTTACCTTTCCCTGAGTACACTGACCCCCGCTATGGCCCGCTGAATCTCGCTGTCAAGCTTCCGGAGGACATCATCAAGCCCGATCTGGGCCCCAAGACTTACATTGCATATGGCTTAAGAGAAGAGCTTGGCAGGGGCGATTCAGTCACCAAACTTCACTGTGATATGTCTGATGCAGTATGTCATATAACTCACGTTGTTGTTTTGGTTTTTAGTTGCTTAATTTCTTGGCTCTCTCTTTCACACACACACTCATTTTCATCTCATGCACCATCTGAGCTTGGGTGATGCCTGGAAAGTTCGTGTCAAATCAAATATGATATGCAGTGTTTTTTTTTATCTCTAATGTTTGTATGTTTTATTGATGATCTAATTTATTTTTTCAGATTAATGTTTTGACACATACGACTGAGGTGAAGCTTTCTGAGGACCAGATGAAAAAAATAATGAAACTAAAAAAGAAACAACTAGAGCAAGACTTGGATGAGCTACTGATTCATGCACCTCCAGTTTCTAGAAATTCAGAAGCAACAGATACAAGAGAAAATAGTTGCACAACAGTCGTAACATCAGCTCAAGTTCAGGAGGAAGCAACAACCAGTAGGAGTCCCGTGGGCTCGACCAGCCAGGAAGAGATGACCAACATTTCAGACCAACAGATGGAGCCTAACCGACAACAGCTCGATTCGGTCAGAATAAATGAAGAACTGATAGAGGCTGATAATGCACATAACGGGTCCGGCAGTTTGGCCACTTTTGGACCTGGAGAGACATCTGATGAGAGAGAAACAAAGGTTGAATATGGTGGAGCGCTTTGGGATATTTTTAGAAGGGAGGATGTGCCAAAGTTATCTGAGTTTTTGATGAAGCACTCGGGGGAGTTCAGGCACATTTTTTGCAACCCTGTCAAACAGGTAAAACTTGTAATCACTGCACCAGTTGATTTATATAGGTTGTGTGTGAAATTGTCAATTTGTCATTTTTGTTTGCCCTCTGTTGTGGCAATGCATGTGTATTGGTTTACTGTGACTTGTTGGTGCCAAGTACCATCAGCCCAAATCCGAAATGTTAAATTGTCAGTAACTTATCATGTTTTCTAATTTAAGAACAAAGAAGTTTTTAATTGGCAGGTTTTTCACCCAATCCATGACCAAACCTTCTATCTGACTACTGAGCACAAGAGGAAGCTGAAAGAAGAATACGGTGAGTTAATATTTGATTTTATAATTAGTCTTTAAAACCTTCTACTTTGCATCAGTCCTTCACGGCTGCTGTTTTGTACTTTTATAAGGCTGCTTATTTAAGTCCACAATCTCTCAGTTAGTCAAAGGGAAGAGGATATATGCACAAGTCGGTGTTTCAGTGAGAACTTGTGTAAATGTCTTTTCTAGTTAGACATCTTATTTCTATGCCTTTTACTTTTATTTTACAGGAATTGAGCCATGGACTTTTGAGCAAAAGCTTGGTGAGGCGGTTTTTATACCAGCGGGTTGCCCTCATCAAGTCAGGAACCTAAAGGTATGATCGATGGTGACTTCACTGAAATTATTATCAATTTTATACTGTATTTGAGTTGAAAACTGACACACTACATTTGCATTAATTGAGCAGTCCTGCATAAAGGTGGCGCTTGATTTCGTCTCCCCCGAGAACGTACGAGAGTGCATAAGGCTGACCAAAGAATTCAGGCTGCTACCATCTGAGCACAGGGCAAAGGAAGATAAACTGGAGGTACTTTATGAAAACCTTAACTGGGTGATCACACAAAACCTCAAGAATTATTTTTCCCCAGTAATAACTGTAGAACATAGTTTCGACTTTTTCCTTTTTTGAAAAAGAATGCTTTGTAATGAACACACACACACCCCCCCCCCCCCCCCCCTTCCCAGATTGGTAAACTCATTACTTTAATTAAACTGTTTACCCTTCTCCCTTGCTCCATTCTCAAATGGTTAATCATGCATCGTTGAGGGCTTTTGGGAACAGTAGTCCCAACAAATTGCTTTAATTTATCTTCATCGGGGGTGATTTTGTGATTTATTTAACAAGGGTGGATGTTGTTTTCAGGTTAAGAAGATTGCTCTTCATTCTCTCGGACATGTGGTTGACTACTTGATGAAAAACAAACCCAGAGAGCAGTAGCATTAACTAGCCAGCTGAAGTCTTCTGCTGTGATTTTGTTATGCATTTATATTTTATTTTAATTATTTTCCTGCTGTGATGTATGTTTTATGTCAGTATTAAAACGAGGTCAAATTTTTTTTGGCAAGCATAATTAAGAAGTAAATTTGGTTAAATATATTTCTAGACCTTATCTGTGGTTGGGCTTCTTGTTTTAATATAATTAACAATCAAACAAAACACATTATGCGTCGTCACTAATAATGAGCAGTTCCTGAGAAAAATGCATCAATATATACTATCGCACCTCGACTGTAATCTGGCTTGATACTGATGTCTCAAGTTGTCTGGCACATAGGAACTCTTATGTGCCATTTATCATGTTATAATAATACTGTCCCAATTAATCTTGATGAAAATTTGAGGCTGGTATTTTCATGATATGTATTGAAACAATGAATAAAAAACAGTTAATTGAGTCTAAAAAAATGTTCACATTATTTCTCGACTGGTCTTTAAATTTGGCAAGTAACACGTACATATAATAGCACCCGGTGGAAACATAAGAGTTCTTTACTAGTAATTCCGGTAGTTTTAATTCGTTAGGGAACTAATATAAAGGAGAGACGAAATGGTAACTGTTAGATATTTAGAAAGTTGTTGTAGTAAAATTTTATTTTTTACAAGAAAATTAAAATTAAAATTATTTATAAAAAATAAAAAATATAAAGAATAAAGGTGCTAATTTAAAAATTTGGAAAGAAAACTGTATGATATTTGTTAGGGCTGCTAATGAGCCGAGCCGGCTCATGAACCAATGAGTTGAATAGCTCAATAAATTGTATCGAGTCAGACCCTAAACTATATAAAGCCCGAACTCGACTCGGCTCATATTTTATCACTCAAACAGGCCCTGAGCCGAGCCGGCTCATGAGCCAAGGAGTCTCTTCTATTTTATCACTCAAACATTTACTGTTCGGTTCTAAAATTATGAAAACTATTATGTTAATGTTGCATTTGCAAAACAGTAAATGTTTACAAATGTTAAACATTAAATGTTTTATTATACCGAGAGTTGTACATATATTTTTAGAACTGAATAGTAAACGAGTTGAGCTCATGGCCCAAAACAGTAAAGGATTTTACAAATGTTTGTTTTTTTTAATGCTTGGCATGAGTTGAACTCACGAGTTTTGGCATGAGTTGAGCTCGCGAGTTATGAGCCGAGTTTGAACCGAGCTGAAGGGTCAAACTCATTAAATTGAGCCGAGTTTTTTTCTTCAAGACCGAGCCGAATCCGAGTTGAGCCTGTTTAGTTATATGATGAGCTGAGGTGAGTTTTGAGCCGAGCTCGGCCCATTAGCAGCCCTAGTATTTGTAACGCGGATTGAGTTTATCGCATCGTATGGGAAAAGGAAGGCCTCAACCAAAAGATTTGGTGTGACATTCTCCCCCTTTATCTTAGTTGTGATAAGTTTAATGAGACTTTGGATAGCTGAGCTGGTAATTTGGGGATTTCTTTTCTCAGAGAAGAAAATTTGCCTTCAGTTTAATCAAAGGCTTCATCGGAAAAAGGAAAAAGTATATTTATTCAATTGTGATACAAATTAAGGCCTTTATTTAAAATGAAAAAGCATATTTGTTAATTTAATTTTTAAAATAAAGTTAAATAAATAAAAATGATAGAAAGAAAGATGTTAAGTTTTGAATTGGATATTGAATATTATGGTGCTCTTACGGAAAAATTAATTATTTTAAAAGTTTATATAGATACACTAAATATTCTCTCTTTTTTATTTATAAAATAGCTTAACCACCCTAATTAGACTTATCTGTCCTGGAAGCAAGCGGGCTCCATTTTGGTGACTGGTCTCCGTAGAAGAAACTTAAGACCAATATTAGAGAGCTGCATGATTTTTCTCAAGTTATTCTAAGAAGTTAGCATTAAAAATATATTTTTATAGATATGTTAAAAAAATTAAAGATATATTGTTGGACATATTAATCACATTTTGTCACAACCCCAAAAACTTGCTGTAACACCTACAACAGCACCCCCGAATAGACATCATACTCACATGTTGAAAACAACACATATATATAAGTTTAAGTCTTTAGAATAATTACATAAGGAACTTCTCGTGCAACACATATATATAAGTTTAAGTCTTTAGAATAATTACGGAAGGAACTTCTCGTGCAAAACTGAACAACAAGGCAAACTAGGGCCTGTTTGGCGCAAGAAGGGAATGGGCATAGGCGCAGAAATTGAACTAAAGTTTACTGTGCACGTGGGGAAAAAAAAATTCAATCAGACTGAATTTTTTTTTTTCCCACGGGCACAGTAATGTGCCCGAACAGGCCCTAAACGAGAAGTATCCAAGTACAACAAGCAGCGATAAAATGACTGTACAACTAACATATACATATATGTATAGACTATACCAAGATCTGTACAATGTGGCAGCCAATGCTCCTGCCGTCTAGTCCTGATATTACTCTACGTTGCTCCTAAAACCTGGAACCCCAAAGTGGACAGATGAGAGATTGTAAATCTCACAGTACGGTATTTAGTTCTTATCGTGAGATCCTCAGATCCAACCAAGCAAAACCAAAACAACTCCAAGTACAACACTAATGTAATAAAAGTATTTGACAATCGAATGAAACAATCACAATAAAGATTAGTCAACTAGCTAGTATACGCTTAAAACAACAATATGCAAAACTTTAAATTTATGACAGGAGCACATATACTCAGTGCTAGCAATTCAACTAATACATTTATGTTTACATAAAATACTTCGTTATCTAAACCATACTTTATATCAGTGTTGTAAAAAACGGTCATAATAGCTGATTAAATGCCTGTTTAATCGTTAACGACAGCCAAACCGTTACGACTATACTAATCGGAGGTCTATTAACGGATTTTTCTGATTAATCGGCCAATTATTCCATTTATTTCCGTTTAATCATCTGTTTATTCCCGTTTATTCCTATTTATTCCAGTAAATATTTATTTTCACATTATTTTTTTTTTCTAACTATGTGTGATACTATATTGTAGTTTTATTTGTACTTGAATATACATCTAATATTTTTATATATGTTTTTTCTTCTTACTCATTTTAAAATTGATTAATTCTTCTATTATTTATATAGCATATGTTTTTCTTACTTACTGATGTAATTTTTTCAATTAGTACGACATGTTCATATATGAAATTAAGTTGTTATCATAAACTAAATTTAGTGATTTTATGTTAGAATGTTTCATTTCTTTCAAATAATATATTAATAGTATTTGAAAAGACTTAATTTTCGAATTTATTTTTGATTTTAAATAAATGTGTTACTTACAAATGAAAATGTGTATATATTGTTAAGAAGAAATAAGCGTAGTATCATGTTATAATAAGCGTAGTGTCATGTTATAATAATGAAAAATGTGTTACTTACAAATTCAGTTAAATGAAGTTTATTTGATAAGTTTGATAAGTTAATAAATCATTTTTAATAAATTATGAATATATACATATAATTTTAAAGAAAACGATTAATCGGCCTCATACCGATTAATCGCTTGGCAGTACCCATCCGTCCGACGAGCGCATATCGTTATTTACAACACTGCTTTATTTTAACACTTATTCACGGTCCAAGTATAATCATTGTACTATGAATTTCTTTCCTTGTATTTTAAATCTCAATCATGCACTACAAGTTCAACACATAAAACCTAGGTCATGCGTTATTCAGATAATGGCGCCTACATAGTCTAGCTATGCGCTACTCGGATATGGCACCTACATAGCGCAGCTATGCGCTATCCGAATGTGGCGCCTTCATAACCCAGCTATTAGCTACCCGAATATGGCGCCTACATAGCCCTGCTATGCGCTACCCTCGAATATGGTATATACATGTCTATGAGGTTTCACGCAAATGGTTCAATCAAGCATATACGAGACATTCTATATACAAGCAAATCAAAGTAATCTACGAATGCAAGACATGTTCACATTTCTGTTCAAGGTTCCTCTAATGCAAAGTACATACATGCAAGTTCATGACCTAACTTCATATTTTAATTCCCATTTAAAGTGCATACAAGACACAAGACATTCAATATAAAAGCAAATCAATGTGTTGATTGTGTTCTATTATAACAGAGCTCATATATAACAGAGCTTTATCAGTGATGACACACATCTACTGTCCTTGTACTTGAACCTCATTCTGGTCGTATCATTGTGCGTTTTCTTATCTCTTTGTTGCAAAGTATGTGAAACCTTGCAATTGCGCTCTTCATTTGCTCTTTTGAGTCATATGTTTGTCCCTCCGATAATTCATTCTCATACTATGCTGCCCTCCCAAACAAACCCGCATTTGCTTCCTGAAATCCTGATGTGTCATTGAAAGCCGAAACCGGGTGCTCAAATCTGCGATCCATTATTCGAAACCCGCGATCGACCTTGAAAAATCTTTGTCCAAGCACAGGCCTAGTATCTTCCCCGTCACTATGATCGCTCATACCATCGGGATCAACATCACCCAAATTTTCCTCTACCTCTTCTATTTTCGGATCCACTGTTCATCATCCTCATCAGGATCACAAGATTGACCCCAAGTAGCGGTCTGACTAGATGAAGCCTGGTCAATCCGGGGTGGGGCCCAATGGGGGACCCGACTACTAGACAGTCAGGCCCTCTGAATAGGGGCCCAGCTACTAGACAGTTGGTCAATTTGGACAGGGGACGGACTTGAGCCAGATGAGTTATTTCGACTACGATCCTGGATTAACCTCATAACTGGGTTAGTACGCCAGACTCGGGTAACCTCCACATATAGGTCAATTATCTTGTATGCACCCCCATAAAAACTCATGGTTTGATTGTACAATATCTGCCAGACTCACTCATTTTGAACTGGAAAGAGTTGGAACCAGGTTTGTGCTGAACTAGTGGCCATGCTAATTTTGGCCTGAATATTAAGGTCATACTGACCCTGACCCAATCCTAAACTCTGCAAAATACTCAATTTCATCCCCACATAATCAGTACCTGGCAATACCAGAATCACAGTAACAAGTCCGATACTATAATAAACCCCATTAGGACCTGTTAAAACATCACCACCAGTATAAATAGATACCATAAGAGCCATTTTGAATCCAATACACAAGAAACCTAAAATTAAAAATTAACTAAATTAATTATTAACCTACTAAAAATAAAAACAAAATTGAAAGAAAAGAAAAAAAACTTACAGATCAGAAGCTGTTGTCCAGGAGAGAGACTGGGTGAGAGTGAGAAATGAATTTCTCTCTCATGGATAAGAATATTAAAAAAAAGGGGCCGCTTCGGCTTTGTGCTGTCCAGGGGTCCGCTTCGGCATTGTCCGGCCCCTGGGAAGAGTCTGCTTCGGCATTGTGCGATCCCCTTTAAAGAGGCCTCTTCGGTGTTCTGCGACCTGAGTAAATGCAGAAATTCCATGGTGTTTTGGTTTATTTATTTTTTAAATGGTATAAATAAAAATTTCGGCGTTACTTTCCAAGAAATATGATATATCCCACCGAATAAGAAAAAGTAATTATATTTATAATATTTAATTACTTTTATTAATATTTTGGCCAAGAAGAGAGTAAAGGTTTGACTTAATAATAATATAATGCTTTAAGGGATTCAGCTAATGCAAAGTTGATTCACCCAAATAAAACTGAATACGGATATGTAGTATTTTTATATCAACTTGCATTTAACCCCTCCTTGCTTTTAAATTAAAATTTAATTGGCCCGCAATTCTTTCTAGTTTAATTTGGCTGTCATAAATTTTAGATTTGTACTTGATTATTTCATGATTTTAAGTCGAAATTTTCAGGATGTTACCGGTTTCTTTCACCACAATATTATTCCACTTTTAGAGAGCGATCAAGCTAAGGCAAAGCACAAAATTCTGGTCAAATGAAATTTTAGTGCGGATAAAAATACATTTTTGTTATTTTTTTATTTTGCACTTAACCTCTCTTAGTATTTAGAGTTAAAACTTGACTCCTTATGATTTCATATTTTAATTTTCAGGGCGTTACACATTTAACATAGTTAAGAATCATTTGATAATAAATTAAAATTGTTAATTTAAATCCTCGAAAAAAGTAAAATATGCGGAGTTTCATTATTTTTAATTGATACGACATATACTATATAAATAATGTTTATAGTATTTGTGATATACACACCATGAGTTCTGTGCCAAATGGTCTGACAGGTTGACAGCGGTCCACTCTATAACAAATTCACAATGACAGCTTCCACCGACACCAAACCCTGTCTTAATGCAGAAAAAAACAAGCAAAACATTGTCGACCAGAAACTAATATATTACAAGGAACGAGTCTGCATCGTCTGCATTAAACTCAACAGAGCATCTTCTGACTTAATGCATGCATGTCGGCCGTCTGATTTTAAACAAAGTTCATCCGGTTTCCGCTTATAAAGCAGAAGATCTTTTAATATTAGTGTGAGTCTAATCTATATGAATCTTTAAACGAATCAGACAGTCCAGATGTATTAACTCAAAATATTATTTTTTTTAGTTAATGCAAGAATACGAATTCACAAGGAACAGGACGGAGATCGAAATTTATCGTTAGAGGTTCATATTAGCAAGCTTTTTAAATTAAGGTAGAAATTATAACATAGTAAACATAATTAGTAAATAATATGAAATCAATAATTGTTCAAACTATAATTTTTTTTTAATTTATAAAATAACACATAAAAGTACAATTATATGAGAAATAAATGAGATTAATTGACTCTATTTTTTTCAACTGAATCCAATCCGTCTTTGACAAGTGAACACAATTAGTAAATATTATGAAATCAATCATTATTCAAATATAATATTTTTTTTCTTCAAAAATTTATAAAATAACACATAGAAGCTAGCTAGGGATTGAAAACGGAGCGAATACGGAGAGTTGGTAAAACCATATTCATATCCTTTTTAATTTTTCCGGATACGGATACGGATTGTATATCAGTCGGATACAAATACGGATACAAATCGAATCAGATATTTATTAAAATAATATTAAAAAATACCAAAGTTTATAATATTTATCTAATTTTAATGATGAATGACAATATTTTTTCATAATATATATTAATATATATGATATATATCTACTATTCGAATACAGATAATTGAAACGTAAAATCATATCAGTATCCATATCCACACAATATTCGGATATCGGATATCCACATTTAATTTTTCGAATACCGATCAGATATTATCCATACCGTTTTCACCCCCTAATAGAAGCACAATTATCTAACTGAATCCGTCTCTGACAAGAAAAATAGTAAAATGTACAAGGCGTTACAGAGATAATCGTCATATTTCTTACCGAGACGGGGGTTATAACCATATATAAGCAAGCATATGCTTGTATCATAATATATGTACACAAACCAAAAAGTTCACTCGCTTGAACTTGTGAATCTAAAATTTCATTTTCAGCCCTTAACTTGTTATTCTTGTGACGTCAGTTAAGCGAAACATTATTATTTTGATTAAATTATATCACATCAAAGATAAGATCGGGATTATATTCCAAGTTTTAACGCTTTAGAACCAACATTATTCTGCCGAGTGATGTTAGTATGAACTTAAGATTCTTAAGATGGGTGACGAGCTTAACTAGATAATTTATTTAATAAGCTTTAAATGATAAATTTAAATTATTAAAATTGATTTGTCACGTTTACAAGTAATATTTATTAAACTTTAATATTATTTAGTGTATAATGCATCAATAAAAAAAATGAAAAATGAATGTTTGATTGTTTGACTTTATACTAAATGAATTTAAAAGTTTTATAAATTTGAAATGTAAATGTATCACTTATGAAGTAGATCGGTTTCGACCGTTTAAATTCGTCATTCAAGATTGATTCAATAATTTTTAAAATGAACTTACTATTTCGATAAAACTCAAGTATATATGTACTAACGTCACTAAAAATATATGTTTTTTTGTTCTGCTTTTATATATGGTGCCTCTACTAGTTAACTCTGTTGGATGTGATGTACTGTTATATATATATAGAGAGAGCTAGGCTATGGTGAGTTGTGAAGTAAGAGGTCATTTTTACTTCACGCTCATATTTTTATTTTGAAAATTCAAACAACCGATCCGAACAGCTCAACAAGTTCTCTATATTGAAATGTGCTTGGAGACTAAATTTTACATTTTTTGGAATTTTTTTACTATTTATTAAGCCACTTTGAAAATCACTGATCCGGTGGTCAGAAACTTTTACTGTTTTTTACTGTTCACAGTGGATCAGCGATTTCAAAGTGGCTTAATAAATAGTAAAAAAATTTCAAAAAATGTAAAATTTAGTCTCCAAGCACATTTCAATATAGAGAACATGTTGAGTGGTTCGGATCGGTTGTTTGGATTTTCAAAATGAAAATATGGCGTGAAGTAAAATGTTGTTTTACTTCACAACTCACCATAGTCTATCTCATATATATATATAGAGTTGGGCTACGGTGTTTCGCGAAGTAAAGCGTGTTTTACTTCACACTCATATTTTGCGATTTTAAAGTTTAAAATGTCGATCCGAACCATTTAAATTGATCTCCATATTAAATTGTGCTTGGAGACCAAATTTTACATTTTTTGGAAATTTTTTAATATTTCTTTAGAATTTTTGAAAATTATTGTTTTTGATGGTCCAGGATTTTTTAAAAAACAACGATTTTCAAAAATTCTAAAAAAATAGTAAACAATATCCAAAAAAATGTAAAATTTGGTCTCCAAGCACAATTTAATATGGAGATCAACTTGAACGGTTCGGATCGATATTTTGAAGTTTCAAATTGAAGATATAGACGTGAAGTAAAACACTCGTTTTACTTCGCGAAATACCGTAGCCCAACTCTCTCTCTCTCTCTCTCTCTCTCTCTATATATATATATATATATATATATATATATATATATATATAGAGCTGGGCTATGGTGAGTTGTGAAGTAAAATGTCATTTTTACTTCACGCTCATATTTTCATTTTGAAAATCCAAACAACCGATCCGAACTGCTCAACATGTTCTCTATATTGAAATGTGCTTGGAGACTAAATTTTATATTTTTTGGAATTTGTTTACTATTTATTAAGTCACTTTGAAAATCGCTGATCCGGTGGTCCAGAAAATTTTACTATTTTTACTGTTCACAGTGGATCAGCGATTTCAAAGTGGCTTAAAAATAATGTCAAAAAAATTTCAAAAAATGTAAAATTTAGTCTCCAAGCACATTTCAATATTTAGAAAAATTTTAACGGTTCGGATCGGTTGTTTGAATTTTCAAAATGAAAATATGGCGTGAAGTAAAACGACGTTTTACTTCACAACTCACCATAGCCTATCTCATATATATATATATATAATGGTATATGAAACGGTTTTCTTAAAAATTGAAACAAATTTCTTCGACTTCTGCAGTTTAATTAAACAGGCAACAATTCAAACCTGCATGTTTAAAAGAAATTTACTGGTGAGGTCAGTATATAAAGCTCTGATTAAATGCAATTAGTTTGAGGCTCTAAAGTCTAAATAAAAAATGATAAAACTGACAGCTACTAAAGGTTGAGAATGATGCTTGGCCTCCCTTTGGCTAAAGCTTGCCTCCATTGCAAAAGAATAAAGTTCAAATTTTTAACAGGAAACCTCCCTAAAGAAACAAACCAAATGCAAACCAACTCATCATCAAAAGTTTAATTCGCCACTTTATATGTTGTCATAGAATGTGATATTTTCATAAATACCCAGAAAAAATATATTGATTACTAGATCTTTATTCAGTAAATTAGGAAAAAAAAATTTCAACACATAAATACTTGGAAGATTTTCTTAGTAGCTAGAGCACTGCCCATGCAGCACCGGGGGAAATAAAAATAACGATAAAAGAAAAGGAATTAGTGCATGCTATGGAAAAGTTCAACCTTATTGTTACTCGAAAGTTATACAAGGGCATGTAAAAAAAATGTTCTTAATAAGAAAAAAAAAAAATCTGTTTCTGAAAACCCCTTAAAGTGGGTTAAAAGAAATCCTGCTACTTATCTTGATTCTCAAGTTTCATTTCTATTTGCCAGCCAAAATAGTCTCTCCAAGTCTCCATTGGTAGCAAGCAAAGCACCAAGTTCCCTTAAACTCCTCGTATATATAACTTGCATGCCTCCCTTAAGTCCTACCATATCATTCTCTTATTACAAAAATATAGACAGAGAGATAAAAGGGAAACATATTTTTAAAGAGAGGTAGAGATGGCATTTGAAGGCTTAAAACCGGTAGCCAGTTTTCTATTGTTTCTGAATTTCTGCATGTATTTCATCTTGGCAGCGATTGCGGGATGGGCCATCAATGTCGCAATTGATCGTGGCTTCACCGTAGGTAAGCTAAAACTGGTATTTAAGTTGATAATGGTATGCTGGTTTATATATATAGGTAGATATATGCATGGATGAAAACTTCTTCAATGAGGAAAGTTGGACAAATAATTTTAAAAACCATTTTTGTTATTCACCGTATGTATATGAAGCACAACATATGAACATTATGCATGCTACTATTCATTAATTGTTTTGGAAGGAATGTTTTGATTTATTAGAGGCAGTTATACATGACCACCTCTATTGGCATTGCAAGGAGTATTCAAGTTTCTCTGTTACGTGTAACAGGGAAGCCTCTGTGCCAGTGACACGATCAATGGGACCCACATACATTTTAACCGGGGACCAAGTTTGGTTCTTTGGGGGTTCCCAATTGTCAGTGACATGGGTACAAAAATGTGTGTGTGTGTGTTTTTTTTTGTCTTTTGCAAAATTAATGCTAAACTTGTAGGCACTACATTTGCTCCCACAAATTAAATTAAAAAGAAGACATATATAGTTCAAACTGCTATACAAAGTGATATGTTGAAAATTTAAGTCTAACGGACTGGTACGTAATGTAAATGGAATGTGATCTCATCATATACATTTTTAAACTTATATCATGACTCATTCAGCGTACCTAGGCTTTAATTTTCAAGTGGTATTTTCAAAAGTAACCATGCGTAGAATTGAAGTAAAACATATATTGAGGTTTTGTTTTATAACTTGTAGGCCCTAATCTAGCAGTACCGGCACAATTCTCTCCGATTTTCTTCCCAATTGGAAACGGCGCAACGGGATTCTTTGTTATCTTTGCTCTGCTAGCTGGAGTAGTGGGGGCGGCATCTGCAATTGCCGGTGCCAACCACTTTCGGTCTTGGACCTCGGACAGCCTCCCGGCAGCTGCCACGTCAGCTCTCATTGCATGGGGCCTTACTCTTGTTGCCCTGGGGTAAATTTTATAATACTCTAACACATTTTTTTTTTTTTATTATATAACCATTTGATTGGTCATGCATCACGTACATCAACTTGATTTGCCTTCTTCTTTTTTTGTGCTTTTAGATTGGCTGTTAAAGAGATTGTTCTTCATGGAAGGAATGCAAAGCTGGTAATACTTTTCTTTCCTCTTGTCAATTGTCATACTATCAGAGATTGAAAATATGTTATTTACTGTATAGCAATTATATTAATTCCTTTGCGATTCATTTCTGTATTTCAGAGAACGATGGAAGCCTTCGTCATCATTCTTTCGGTAACACAGCTACTATACATCCTGGTAATTCATGCGGCAGGAAGAGGTGTACCAACACGAACAAGAGTATAAATCAAAAGAATCCATTTCTGTGGATGGTTGTGAGATTGGTTTGCACATATTTATTAATTTTTTTTTTCAAATTGTTTTATTATATATGATGTGAATTTGAATTATGTTCTATGGCGTTGTGTGTGCTACATATGGTTTGGGTTTGGTGTTTAAGTGTGGTTATGGTAATTCATTGGTTCGCTTATGTACTTGAATTCAGCTTGTAAAAAGTAATATATATTCTTATCTTTGTTCTGTAATTCCTTGCATCTCAAGTCATGTATGTTTAGAATCATCTTTATATTTACAGAACCAAACATTCCGTCAACTTGTTTTATGATCAAAAGTGGCATCAGGTGAGGACGATAATTACTGAAATCAGAAATTAGACTTTAAATCAAATTGTATCTTTTTTTAGAATGACGACCATGACAAGCAGACACCTTTTTGCAATGCCATCCATCCATTTCTTTCCCGGTTTCATTTTCTTTAATTTGAAAGCAATTCCACTTCTTTACTCTGAACTGTTTAATTAGTACCCTTCTTCGAGCACATATCCGTACAATTTCATCTACAGCATCTAGGACCTTTACTGCGAATCGTATCCTCTGCATTAACGGAACGTGCATTAATAGATCTTGACCGTCCGATTGAGATCCGCACTAATATTAAAAAGGGCCCCATGCGTCATAGGTGTGGGCCGGATTGGCTCTGATCCAGATCAGACGGCCTAGATCCATTAAACTCAAAAGAGCATCTTGCTCTTTTGAGTTAATGCAGAAGATGCCGACTCCTTCACTGCTGCTTGGTTTAATTTTTGTTGAATCATAAAAAATGGTGCATTTTATGCTTTTATGGAATGCTTCATTATATATGCGGGGCTTATTTTATTCATGGATTGAATTATCATATTATGTGAAATTTTATTGAAATTTTTATATATGTTTTTTTATATTTATTTTATCTGATAGTATATGTTGTAGTTAAAATAATTCTTTTCTTTTCGGTACATGCTTTTATATATTTTTGAATTTTTTTTATAAATCATAATTAGAAAAAATATTTGTACCAAACCAACATGATTATTTTTTTTTTTTTTACAAAAACCATAAGAACCGAATTGCCATTTCGGTCAGGAAGTTTTTTTTTTTGGAACCGAAATGGCAATTCAGTCCATGTTGGTTTCACAGTTTGCTGCGTAGCCTTTGGTGTAATACCCTGAGACCAAAATGTCATTTTGGTCCAGTGTTTTAATAGCCCGGACCGAAATGGCTTTCGGTCCCATAGAGGATTATTTTATCAAATGTAGGTAAAATTGAATTTGAAACCGAAAGACAATTAAATATGTCTTTTTAGCCGGATTATTTTTTTTTATCTCCAATAGAGGATATTAGATGAAATTTGAATTTACTCTATTTCATTTTCAATTTTTTTGGCACAACCTAGCAAGTAAGAATTACACGTCTTTGTTAATGTAAATATTTTCTTAACTAAATTTACAATAATGCTATTTATTAAGCAAACCCTAAAAAAAAAAAATTGGGCCGAAATGACATTTCGGTCCGGAGTCTTTTTTGGATTTTCTGTGGCCGCCTTTCTGAAAATTTGTGAAACCAATACAGACCGAAATGCCATTTCGGTCCGGAAAAAAAAAGCGGATCGAAATGGCATTTCGGTTCTTATGATTTTTATAAAAACAAAAGTAATCACGTTGGTTTTGTTATAAAACAAAGATAAACAAACAATAAACAAGATAGAGATAACACAAGATGACAATCTCTTTATTCATATATTTTTCATGTGTACAATACAAGATTACAATGCCTCTATTTATAGGCCACAAATTGTAAATGAAAAGCCATTACAATAATAAATAAGAGATTAAATTCCAAATACTAGTGGGATATAAATTCCAATGGTAGTGGGGTAGTGGGGAAGTAAATGAGGATTAATATTGAGAGTTACAACATGAATGGACCATCCATTATATTCATAACACTCCCCCTTGGATGTCCATTCATAAGAATATGCCTCATTAAAACCTTACTAGGAAAAACCCTATGGGATAAAAACCTAGTGAAGGAAAAAGAGTACAATATTCCTTTTAATACACAACTACAACCTTACCAGGAAAACTCAGTGAGAAAAACCATGGTTAAGGAAAAATATAGTGCATATTAACTCCCCCTCATTACAACATCAATCAAGATCTTTAAGTCGACGAACTCCAATATTACGAACTAGCTTTTCAAATATTACAATAGGAGCGCCTTAGTGAATTAATCTGCTAGATTTTCACTTGAACGAATTTGTTGAATAATAATAACATTATCATCTTGGAGATCATGTGTGAAAAAGAACTTTAATGAAATATATTTTGTTCTATCTCCTTTAATGTATCATTTCTTTAATTGAGTAATACATACAATATTATCTTAATATATTATCTTCAGGATCATTTCTCCAGACGACAAACTACATGCCTGACAAATGTGTTGAATCACAGATCTTAACCAAACATATTCTCGGTTTGCTTAGTGTCTTGCTAAAATATCTCAGAGTTAGCGAAATATATATATATAATTTCATTCCAATGTCTTCGCATAGGAGAAGAACTAGATCTTGCTGATAAATTTACAGCAAATGATATACTATATCTTGTATGTCCAGCAAGATACATAAATGTTACTATTGCACTAAGATATGGTACTTCAGGACCAAGGAGTTCTTCATCACTTTCTCAAGGTCTAAAAGGATCTTTATGCACATCTAATGATCTTACAACTATCATAGTGCTCAATGGATGTAATTTTATCCATATAAAATTATTTCAACACTCTTGCAATATAATTTTCTTGATGCATAAAAATGTCATTTTTAAATGTTCAATTTGCAATCCAAAGTAAAATTTTGTCCTTTCAAGATCTTTTATCTCAAATTATTTCTTTAAATAATTTATTGCTTTTGGAAGCTCTTCAGGAGTTCCAATGATACTTAGATCGTCAACAAAAACTGCAATTATAACAAAATAATTTCCATATCTTTTCATGGACAGATCGTATCATTATTATATCCATATTTCAATAAATATTCACTTAGACGATTATACCATATGCGTCTAAATTTCTTTAATCCATATAAAGATTTTATTCAATTTAATTGAATAATGTTCTCGACAACCTAAATTACATGCTTCAGGCATCTTAAAATCCTTCAGGAATTTTCATATATATATATATCATTACCAAGCGAGCCATATAAATAGACTGTAAAAACATCCATTAGGCGAAAATCAAGTAATTCATTGACTGCCAGACTAATTACGTACAGAAAAATTATTGCATCCACCACAGATGAGTATATCCCAAAATTTCACCTTTCCTATTTTATTTTCGCTTAAATATTCATTTATATCCTACTCGTTTTACACCTTCAGGTATTGGAACTACAGGCCAAAAAACTTTTCGTTTTTCGAGAGAGTTTAACTCTGCCTCAATTGCACCTTTCCATTTTAGCCAATCATTTCTTTGTCGACATTCTTTAATAGACTTCGAGTCATGATCCTCATTATTCATTATATTTAGCGCTATATTATATGCAAATATCATTGATATCAAATTTATCTCGGTTCCATCTTATTCCATTGATGATATAATTTATCGAGATCTCTTTAATTTCATGAATTTCAGATACCTGAGTTTCTGCTGGAACTCCAATATTACGTATAATTTGATTCTCTTCTAGAGTTTTATCTGAAATTATGATATCCTCGACTTGACCATTTTCATTCTTTGCTCCTTTTCTTTTTCGAGGATTTTTATCTTTGGAACCGATTGGTCTTATACGCTTCATGCGTGTTATAATTTCATTAGTCTGTCCAACAGGGACATCGACTTTAATTGGAGCATTAGCAGCTGGTACATGTGATTTGGTCACTTTCTTTGTCAATGCGTCTGGCGATTGATTAACTAATCTTTCCAAATGAATTATCTTTTAAACATCTAGTTCACATTATTTATGAGGATCTAAATTAGACAATGATAATTCATTCCAACTAATATATTTTCCCAGCTGATTGTTTTTTTTCTCCCCCTAAGGTTGGAAATAATAATTCATCAAAATGATAATTGGCAAAACAAGCCATGAATAAATCTACCATCAATGGTTCTATATACTTTATTACATATGGAGATTCAAATTCAATATAAATTCCCAACTTTCTTTGATGTTCCATTTTAGTGCGGTGGTGGAGCAATTATAATATATATCGCACATTCAAAAATTCTTATATGGGAAATATTAGGTATGTGACCAAAAACCAATTATAAAGGGGAAATTTTATAATAGCTTGTTGGCATGATGCGAATTAGTGTTGTTGCATGCAAAATAACAAGTTCTCATTTTTGTGTATGAACATAAGCTACATGATAAACAACATCAATTCTAATAGACATGCATTGTCTGAGAAATAAATTCATCAACATTGTCTAGACGTATTTAATTGAATAATCATAAAATTATGCTCTTAATCAAATCAATTGAGCAAGTAATCTTGCAAACTTCAGGTTGCGAGTTGATAATGTGACCATACTATTGATGCATCAATTATAACCATAAAATATCTAAATGGTTCACATGGTGGATATATTAGTCTACAAATATCATCTTGTATACGTTCTAGAAATGAAATCAACAAATAAAAATTCATAAGATTTAAAGAATCTTCTGGTTCTTTAATGAATGTCCACATTAATTATCTATTATTTTTCGCATCATTATTGATCCGGAATGGCCCAACCGGTCATGCCAAACTATGAACATATTCTTATCTGTAAACTTCAGGTTTACAATCATATGTGCTTCAATTGTACTAATATATGTGTAGTACAAGTTGGAGGAAAACATAAGCAATTTTTATAATATGCATTTTTTTTTATGTGAGATTAAGCTAGTAACAAGATATTCAACATCTTCTTCATTGATTGTCTCGATATGATATCCATTTCGGCGGATATCCTTAAAACTTAACAAATTTATTTGAGACTTAGAAAAACATAATGCATCATCAATATAAATTTGTGTTCCTCCATATAACAACAATGTTGCTCTTCCGGAGCCTTCAATCAATTTGTTTTATTAACAACAAATACAATTAACAAAAAAAAAAATACCACCACCATAACAAAAATAATAATAACAATTGTAATTACCTTTTTTTTTTCTTACCCCCATCAATTTCAAGGAATAAATTTAGAATAGAAAAAAAATTATAAATAAAAGTTCAAATTATAAATAATAACAAATCAGTGACAAGTTGGTACTGCCCTTATAGGTGACACAGTTCTGTGAACTACTTAATAATAGAATATGCCTCAAATCACTGTAGGTGATGTTCATAAAATTATTTAGGTGCTTTGATCAGCAATGTATTGATTATTTATTTCTTAACCTTTGGATAGAAAATATCTTTGTTTTTATTTACGAGTTTTTATTAATTTGTTTTTCATAAACCAAACTGAAAAGGGAAAAAGACACAGACTTGAAAAATTAAGTATCTTTTATATCCTAAAAGTTGTAATATAAATATCTAATGTTTAATCTGCATATTTATACATTTAATGCTAAACTATTTCCAAAAAAAATAAAAATATCCTTTTCTTCGATTAAAACAAAAGTTACTTAATTTCTCAAGTCTAGCTCTTTATTACTTAATTTCTATTTTCCACTTCTGGTGATATTATTATTTTGTTCAACCATAAGAAAAATTTATATTTCTTCAAACTTCCTCAAGAAGATTTAATTATTAGACTAAAAAGTAAATGAACATATAAATTTAGCGCATCCTATCATTTTTGTTTCTTGAAATCTTCTTCAGGAAAACCTTTTTAATATCTTTTGAAATCTTTTTCGAGAAGATTAAATTATTGAAAAAAATAATAATATGAACATCATATAAAATTTATATATCATATAAATCTTCTTCAAGAAACTTTCCTAATATCTTCTCAGATTAATTTTTCTATATCATAAATACCTTCTTCAGGAAGATTAAAAAAAAAAATTGCACTTCAATTTTTTATCTGTCCTCAACTGGGACGAGGTGAACATCACCTTTTAACCAATTTCTTAAAGGATCCACTCCCTTTCTAATATGTAAGTCAAAGGCTAGGAAGAGCAGACTCCTCCGGTGACTACATATGGTTTTTCTCTGTCGGTACCACAAATATTCAACTATCTTAACTTTATGAATAAAATATGTCACAAATTTATCTTTCGGTTTATGGCTTCGGGCCATATATTCAACTATCTCAATTTTATGCATAAAATATGCCACAAGTTTTTCTTTATGTTTATGACTTCGGATCAATTGACAAAACTTTATGATCACATTGAGCTTTAACAATTGAATCTTAAAATTGAGCTTCTGGCCAATTGATAAATTACTAAAATAGCTTCAGGCCAATTGATAAAATTGAAAATTTATTATTAAAATATAGCTAGATGTCATTTGAAATTATAAAATGAACATAACATTAACTTTGATACACGTTATTCATATGGCTTCAGGCCATTATATTAACATAATTTATACTAAAATGACTTCGGGTCATAATTTATGTTTAACACAAAATAATGTAAAAGAATAACATAATATAAAACAGAATATTATCATAATATATTATAAAATATAACATAATTAAAATATGAAAAATTTACCTTGAATCTTCAACTAGTAGAGCTCTCGTGCTGATAACGTGTTATAAAACAAAGATAAACAAACAATAAACAAGATAGAGATAACACAAGTTGACAATCTCTTTATTTATATATTTTTCATGTGTACAATACAAGATTACAATGCCTCTATTTATAGGCCACAAATTGTAAATGAAAAGCCATTACAATAATAAATAAGAGATTAAATTCCAAATACTAGTGGGATATAAATTCCAATGGTAGTGGGGTAGTGGGGAAGTAAATGAGGATTAATATTGAGAGTTACAACATGAATAGACCATCCATTATATTCATAACAGGTTTCTTAAAATTATTATTTTTAATTATGGTTTATAAAAAAATCCTTTATTTTTGGGCCAATGATATATAAAGAGGAGGACTCAAATGCCCCATTGTTTTATGCTCCAATCGTACTCCAACATCTTTATCTTAAATTTCAAAGTTCAAACAGATGATCCGAACCGCTCAACATGATATCCACATTAAAATATAATTGGAGACCAAATTTTATATTTTTGGGAATTTTTTTACTATTCTTTAAGATATGTACAAAATCATTGTGTTTAGATGGTCCACAATTTCATGAAAAATTGTGATTTTGTATCTATCTTAAAAAATAGTAAATAAATTTCCAAAAATATAAAATTTAATCTCTAAACATATTTTAATATGAATATTATGTTGAGCGATTCAGATTTTTTTGTTTGAACTTAAAATTAAAAATAAAACTATTAAAATACGATTGAATCATGAAGTAATGGAGCATTTGAGTCCTCCTCACATATAAATATAAGATAACTGCAATGTCCGCAATCCTAAGACATTCAAAGGACATGTACGTTCCACATCAATAACTCCGCACATTTCACAATCTTAGTAACCCCAAAATTTTAATGCTGTACTCCTGTCTTAATTTCTGTGGGATCCAAATCCTGTCCAACTGGAATACTACAACCCTTCTATAAATATTTCAGCGGCAATGTTGGGTACTTTGTCAGAACTGGGTCCATCTAATTAATACTTATTGGAGAAACGAAGCACTTTGTTAATAATTTGTGTAATTGGGGTTATATTCGACCTCGGACAGTTTAAATGATAATTTCAAAGTGGAACCAACGAGTCTAATAAGTTTAAAATCCCAAGAGAGTTGATGCGAAATGGAAGAAAAGTGGGATTAATTTTGGGGAATCCTCAAGGACTCGTTTTTATTATCGTCACCATCACCATTAATTAATTTTGGGGATTTATTAGCTTTAACAGCTCATTACTCTTAGGTAACACCTCATTTGCCAATTACTCATTAATGCTACATTCATCAGGTATTACCGTTTCTTAGACGATTATATGTTTTCCATTTGTGTTTCTAAAACTAAAACGAGTCGCTGCCAAGCGCCCAATCGACTACTAATTACTAAAGTTAGTTTGAAGTTTTGAACCTCGCTATATGATCCGACACAGTTTGTTACATATGAGATGAATACAGAAAATCAGGCAAACTCTTCCTCTGTTTGCGCTCCGCCCCTAACCAATCGGAGCGGGGTCCCTACCCAATCGGAGCGGGTCCGTAGCATAATCGAGCGCTACTACGGCTTTTAACCCCACGAACCAGATTCCTACTTTAATTTACGCCAATAAGATCCCCCGTCCTCCGATGTCCTCGTTGGACCGCTTCTGTATCAATCAAGTGGACCAGATGAGCATTACATCCACTGTTTGCGGGTCCCATAATGAAAGGCTCCTAATACTTTTAGTAGAACGGCGCTACCAAAAATCGCTTGACCTCACGTCCGTTCGGACAAATTTACCGCTTTGGTCCAAGTTTTATTTGAGCCAGTAGACCACCGGAATACCGCTTCACTGACAGTGGGCCTCATATTAAAATTTTGGGCTTATTTTTGTAAAGCTTGTCTAGTTAGTTTCGATCCCCTTGCCCTTCCTAGAATGACTTGATTTTTTTGTTTTATTGGGGTGGAAAAATGAGCAATACATTGAATGAAGAGTGGAGCCCACATTATCAGATTCATGTTGGTCCCATATATCAGTGAGATACGTTCCGGCCTTTCCCCTCCCTCCAATTCCGTACCAAACATGTTCTGACTCATACCAGGATTGGATTCCTTTCTCCGTTTTTTAATTCACATACACAAGCACAAACGCTCTGACACACTCTCGAATCCCCATTTTTCAATCTATTTCTCAATTTTTTTCCCTCCTCTTTGAAACTCCATTAGAGGAGGTGAGAAGAGAGGAATAGCTTAAGCAGATAGCCATGCCGAATCGCAAGCAAAAGCGCAAGCAAAAGGAAAAAGAGAAGAGAGAAAAAGAGAAGAACAACAATACCACCAATTCTTCTTCTTCTTCAACATCTTCTCCATCTCACCTAACCAATTCCAACACGACCTCTCCGTCTCCACCGAACCCATCTTCTCCCAAATTTAATGGTAACTTTAAACTATTAGAACCGGCCCTTACAATCTCGCCTTTTTTATTTAATTAATGTGCGTATGACTACAAGGTGTTCGTATTTATGCCTGTTTGGGACCTCCCACGTTCCCTTGCTTTCCTTTTTCGCTGTCCCTGCTCCCAGCTTTCCTTATAAGCTTCGCTGGATTCGCCTTTTCTTTTGCTTATATATGGGTGTCATTGTTTCGAACAGGTAATGGGCGTGACGAGATTATTGCCTCTGAAGAAGAAATAGCTAAGCGGGAAACAGAGAAGGAGAAGAAAAAAATGGAAGAGGAGAAGCATGTTGAGAGAGAGAGATAGAGCAGGTAGGCCCTGCTGTTGAGACTGAAGAGGAGGATAAACAGATTACAGCAAAGTTAGGGGAGACAAGCACAGAGTCAGCTGATCTCACTTCCAAAGGCGAGACAGAGAAAGAGAAAGAGAAAGAGGTTGAGGATGAGGATGCGGCGGGGCCTGCTGTACAGGAAGATGAGGAGAAAGAGGCTGAGGTCAGTCAGGTGGAGATTGTGGAAGAGATCAAGGAGAGTATCGCCGGGCCAATTGGGGTGGTTAATACAGAGTTGGTGGGGCCTACTTGTCAGGGACTGGAAGCAGTGGTAGAGAGGGAGGTAGCTGAGTTAGAAACAGGAAAGGTGGTAGAGGTGACCTCTCCAGAAAATCCAGAAGAGCAAGGAGCAGAGGTAAAAATCCTTTATTTATCATCTTTTTGTTGTGGTAGTTTTAGGTTTCTAATTGAGTTGACGGTGTTGAAGCCCCATATTCCTTTTTCATATGAGATGTGTAACAGAAATCGTGACTGGTTTTATACAACAAACAATACCAGTCATATAGGATGGCATCGTGTACCAGCCAGGGCCATGTTATGTATCTATGAAGAGAAATATGTTCGTCTTATTATATGCTTTCGCTTATCTTCATGTGCGTACCCAATGGAGGTGGTCCCATGCTTCAAACGGGTATAATGTTGTTTATAGATTGTGTCTTAGATGGGTAGTAGTCCCAATCGTGATTTTGGTGCAATAGTCTTGGTTCCATTGAACAATTAAATTAAACAGTTTTACATGCACAAACAGACTAGTTTATGCTGGCATGAGGCCATAACTGGTATGGCAAATAGTTGTACAACACGAGGATTAGGAGATCATTTTATAGCGGAACTTGTAGATTTGTATTTGGTGTTTTTAATTGATAAAGTTATTATCATATACAGGCTCATCTGACAAGCCGTGATTTTCGAGTTACTGCAGCAAAACGTGCAACTTGGTGGGATTGTTGCGGGCTTCTTGATGTATTTTCTGGTTCAAGCCGGTGAAGTCGGGTAAGACATTTTAATTGCAGTCATTTTTCCCCCACAAACTATATCTTGTAGTGTACTCTAATTGAAGTAGCACTATAATTCCGTATATTTGCATCTGCTCACAAATCAAACATCCATAATTTCCAACCAATGTGGATTTGAACCCACGTCCACATGAATTTTGGAACATGGGACCTGACTATTAAATAAAGGGTTGTCAGCAAAAAGTGAGCAAACTGCCCTATAATTTCTGGGTCTTATAAAAAAATAACATATGTTTGGTATTGATGAAATATTGGGCCTTTCTTTTTCTATAAGACCAAGGTAAGTTTTTGTGTTGGATGTCAATTTTGTTGACGTTGCTACTGTGTCTCTACTTTTTTTTTTATGTTTGATGGATCTTTTAAGTGCACACTGCTGTTTGTTTATCACGGCTACATATATGTCATGTACAATTTTTTTTTTTTTAATATGGGTTTATGTTGGGATTATTCTAGCATTTAATCTGCATCTATCATTTTGTTGTGGATTTATGTTTAACAGTATTGAAAACCATAGCTTTTATTTGAAAATATGAGCTTTTATATCATGCAGAAAGTATCAATTGCAGCTGAATTACTGAGACTGGGTACTTATAACCAAATTCTTAACAAAAATGAACTTGAATTTGAATTTTATTCCATAATCAGGATATGTACAAAGGATCTTCAAAGATTCCTTTTTAAGTGACCATGAGAATTGAAACTTTTTTTAAATAAGAAGTGATCTACTTTTCTGCTAATATTATTTTTAGAAACTTTGAATGGTTTCATAAAGCTGAAAGTAGAAGTAATAGAAATTTTGAAATATCATCAAAAAGTTCTTATCATAAGCAATGTAATTCTTAAGTTATGTTGGCTGTGCTTACAATCAGAATTTCATGATTAAGGTGTTAGGATGTGCAAGTATTTAATATGAACTTTATATTGTTTAGGATGGTTTAAATTAACCCAAATTTTATTTTGACGAAATTGGAGGTGGCGATTGGACTGGTTGGGGAGGGTTGAGGTTTGGCTGGGTTGTTTCAGGTTCAGGTCAGTTCAGGTTTGGGTCCTTTTTGGAACTTGTGTTGTTCAGATTGTTTGAGGTTTGGGGTAAATCTGGCTTTGGTTTGTCTTGGTTATCAGGTTGTTCCTGGCTGCAGGCCTCTTTGGTCTTGATCATTTGGTTTTGAAGTCGAGCAGGTTCCAGACAGTTATTTTGGTTGGTCTTGTTACCCTGATTAATTTCATATTTGCAGGAGTGGTTAACTTTTTTTTTTCTTTGCTCTTGCACCATTCTGCAAATCGGTTTTGACTTTTGAGTGGCAGAGGTGTTATGTCATACCGGTCAGGTTTGGGTACATGTATAGGGCAGCTTTGGTATGGATCAGTTAGGTGTGGTTGCTCTTGTTAGGTCGGGTCAGGTTTAGTGTTGTTGACTAATCCAAAAAATCAGATCAGGTCAACTTTTAGGTTTGGGCAGGTCGGGCTGGCCTTTCAGGTCGTGTCAGATTTTACCACCTCTAGGAATCTATCAAAAAATAGTGTGTTTATTTAGAGGATCTTACAGCATAAGGTTTTCGAATTTCTGAGGACCTTGAACTTTGCGGCAGTGCCTCTTATGCCATTTACCACCCTCTGAACTGAAATAAACACACACCAAAATGTAAAAGGAGCAACGGGGCCATTTGCAGAAAGAGGTGGGCTTGGTGAAATAGTTAAATCTTTCTGAAAGCTTGTGTAAAAGAAATTTAAGAGTTTTTAATCAAATGTCATGGTTCTTGGTACAAGTGGTGATCGTTACCAGTATGTGCTCCAGTCTCATAACACTGTATAAAGTTTCCTGAATTAGTAGAATTTTGCAAGTGAATAGGAAATTCAAATCCTAGCTGTAGGGAGAAGTTCAGAAGTGAATAGGAAATTTGCAAAGAAGCTTCTGTATTCCAGTTTATTTTATGAAATATACAAGTAACAACAACTTGTACTTATTAGTATTATATTATGCCTGTTGTTAATTATTTCTGATTAAGTGACTTCACTTGTCAGATTGGTGTGTAGTTCTCTTCTAAAACTGTAAAATCTTGTAGTTCTCTTTTAGAACTGTAAACTGTTAGTTAACCGTAGGGTTTTTATTTTTGTTGCAGAAATTGAACATATTTCAAGGTTGCATTTGAATGCTTGGAGTACAGTGGAATTTGAGAGATTTTGAAGAATAATATCAATCTGAACGTAGATGGTATTCTGTGCTTGTCAAGTACCAGTTTTTGGAATGCCGTTCTGCAAAATTGCTTTTAGCCTTATTTTGTTTGGTCTATTTTTTATTTTGGATGCTAAAATATAATATGGTTTCTGTTTGTTTGAGATTAGTCTATTAAATGTTGTTAGCTAGTATTATATTGGAGTCTGTTTTTGTTTACTTGTGAAATGTTTGCAACTATAAGAAATGCATTTTCCTTGTCTGTAATTATTCAACTTCTGTTAATAGTATTGTGGTATCTGATGAGAGTTTTTTTTGAGGTAAGCATCCGATTGAAAGTTGGAATGGAAAGTAATCGGTGGACAGATTTTGAAAAGTATAGAAATCATGTTGTGTCCATAACTGCTTGGAAGGTGGTCAAATAATCGTCTTTCAGTATCTTTCTTTTTTATTTCTAAAGATACTATGTTTAGTGAGTATGATCTTATATATCATGGATTTGACTTGTAGAGTTAGAGAGGCTAGTAATGTGGCGTGCATCATTGTAGTTTAGTTCTTCTCTCTACATGTTTTGTAATTTTCGTTCTTTATTCTGTCCATCAAAGCTGCCTTTTAAAAATTCTACAACTATTCTACTTGGTACCCAACTACCCAAGTGATGTAAACCCAAATCAGAATATATGCGTAGATTGCAAAATGAAAAGTGACTTCAAAATCTTTTTTGTTTTTTGAAAAACTGACAGTGGCTATCAGTGATTACATCTTAATGAAAAAAGTGACTTCAAAATCAGAATATATAATGTAAGCCCAAATAATCAATGATTTCAATAAAAATGAACTATTCTAGTTGGTACTTAGAACTCAATTTTTTCCCTCCATCACTGCAAGGACTAGGGGTGTCAATGGGTACGATACGGGTAGGTTGGAAGCATTTTCATACCCATATCTATTAAGAATTGATCTTACTCATATCCTACTCTTACTCATTAAGAATTGATCTTATCCTACCCTATCCATACCCGTTAAAATTATCGGGTAACGAAACGGTAGCGGGTGGATAACGAATAATAATAGTAATATAATAATTAATTTTATTATGTTTACATATAGAATGTCAAAACTCATAATTTCACACATATGCAATCACATTACTAACAAAAAAGCAAATGTACAATCAATTTCAATAAATTTTTTTTTATAAAGCAAGAGAATTTGAAAACAGAAATCTATTCCGACAAATTCAATTATTTAACTAAATAACAAACATACAAACAAAGTAATATGTTAACATTTTTCTTATAGCAAAAAACATACATTAAATAATAAATTTACATGACTAATCATTACAAAATATTCTGATGTATGCATTTGCATATTAAGTTATTTTGTGTAAACTTTTCAGTTAAATTCTTTTCAATTAAACTTCCGATGGATGCTGACATTTAGTGTATGAAACAACTACATAGATTTTATTTGCATGAATATTATTCATACAATTGACATTAATTAATTGCATGAGTAAATCATGTAAATAAATATTTTTAATTTCATGTTAATAATTCAAATTTTAATAGTGCAGACCAGTACATACAAGAGACCGTCGGCATGATCTGGAAGCTACATTTTTTCTTAATTCTAATGCCAAATCTTGGCAGTACCTGTCTGGTTGGATCGGAGAGATTGGTTGCTACTTTTTTCTTTTTGATTTAGACCCGTAGGTTTCAGCTTGGTAGTTGGTAGAAGAGGATGGTACAGGTGTTTATCAGCCGAAATTTTATTAATAAAAAATAAAATCTCATTGGATTTTCGAGATATAGCAAAAATGTTGATCGATGACGTCCAGAGGACGTCATGGAATTACGGTTCATTAGCAGAGATTAGCAATAATAAACTATGAGCAAAACACCGGGCTGTTAGTTCAAAACATCAGGGAGGCGCAGAAAAAAAAAAAAACAACCCATTATGCTCCATAATGACCATGGAGATGCGGAAAAAAATAAAAAAAT